>OY856411.1:1192377583-1192775083 GCA_963693085.1 Alisma plantago-aquatica | reverse complement strand
TATATATATAGGTATATACGTATATATATACACACACACAGGTGTGTGTGTGTATATATATATATATATATATATATATATATAGAGAGAGAGAGAGAGAGAGTTAGGCTAGAATACACTCGAGTGTACGGATCGCACGAATACACTCAAGTGTGTTTGCATATCAAGACTATTTTTATCAAAATGTAAACCGTTGATCTTCACCGTCATACTATAAATAGGCTACACACAAATTTTGAGCCGAATTGGATGAGTGTAAGTCACTCATCTGAGGGCAACAAAATCGACGCGCAAAACTAATTTGAAATGCATAATTTTTGTGGTCTTCATAACATGAGCTATACATATCCAAATGTGCTCAAATTTTGCGTATGAGTTGTTCACGAGATGTTTAATAAGATCAACGGATTAGATTTTCAAAAAAATTATTGCATCATGAAAAACTACTTGAGTGTATTCCGCTCCGGATACACTCGAGTGTATTCTAGCCTGACTCGATATATATATATATATATATATATATATATATATATATATATATATATACACACATATGTATATATATAGGCAATTCACTCGCTGCCGGCACGGGTAGACAAGCGAAGTTACCCGTGCTTCATTATGTATTGAAGCTGCATTGATTTGAAACAATGGCAATAATTGTAAATATGTGCAACTACTGTAAGTGCATGTAGTAGAATAGCGGTGGCATTATTGGTAATTATTTAATAAAAAATTATATGTGCATGGAGTGGCGGTGCAAGACTCATCTAAGAGTAAAAATAGTATGCACCAACCACGTCAATATTGGACACGTACCCATCATTAAATATTCCAATGTCCAATATAACATGTCTAAAATCATTACAGTGGTGTCGTTTTGTGAAGACAAATAAACATATGGGAAATAATATAATACTTCCAAACTGTCTTACATAACGTCATCCTTAGTTACAAATTTCTCCTTTCCATTAAAGATTCTCTGTTCTCATTACAACATATCATTTATCCTTACAAAGACAATAATTATTAGAAATAGCAGGAAGTAAACAAGTGACATTCTGATAGCATATAGTGAATTACAATGACAAGTAAAGAAAGATGACATTTTGTAATAAGAAAGAAATGTCTGTAATCAAAATAGATAATTGTAATGGAAATGAAAGATATGTAATCAAGGATGACATTTTATAATACAAATCTAAATGCATCAAATTCCATTGTCTAAGAGAAATGATACGTCCAGATTGTCTTACGTAATGTCATTCTTAGTTATAAATTTCTCCTTTCCATTACAGAGTCTTTGTTCTCATTACAACATACCATTTATCCTTACAAAGACGATAATTATAAGAAATAGTAGCAAGTAAACAAGTGACATTATGTCGAAGTATAGTGAACTACAATGACAATTACATTTTGTAATGAGAACTGAGAATCCATAATGAGAATGAGAAAGTTGTAGTTAAGGATGACAATCGATGAAGTTTATTTCATATGACCACAACCATGAGGTCTCTGTCAACCCATACAATTACAGATGACATTTGCTTATTACAATATGAGTATCCATATTACAAAATGGTCACCTATATTACGATTGGCTCTTGTCTATTACAACGTGATTGTCCATATTACAGATGACACTTGCTTATTACAATATGAGTATCCTTATTACAAAATTGTCACATACATTACGGTTGGCTTTTGCCTATCACAATGTGACTGTCCATATTACATATGAAACTTTTTTATTACAATATGAGTATCCATATTACCAAACTGTGACCTACTTACGGTTGGCTCTTGCCTATTACAATGTGATTGTCCATATTACAAATGACACTTGCTTATTATAATATGAGTATCCATATTACAAAACTATCACCTACATTACGGTTGACCCTTGCCTGTTACAATGTGACTGTCCATATTATATATGACACTTTCTTATTACATTAAGGCATTAAAATTTACATGTAGCATTTACACTAACAATCAAGATTCGATAACTAGAGAATTCTATGTGAACACAAGACAAAGAAAGAATCTGTAGGTTTAAGAACTTCACATGCAAAATGGTAAGCTTAACATCCTAAATATTACAATATTGTTTTGCAAATTGAAAATACAACCATGTTTAATATTTTGTAAAAAGACTTGAGCAAAGACAATTATGATAAGGAGGAGAAAATTGTAACTAATGTAGATGTTTGATGATATAATAGATGACCCACAAGGTGTTAAACAAAAATTTATGAGTATAAACTTCAGTACATAATAAATTGTAATAAGAAGGAAAAATATGTAATATGAATAAATAAATTGTAATGAGAATGAAAACAATGTAACCAAGGTTCACGTCTTGTAATACAACCTGACTGTATCTAGAACTATATGCATATTATGTAGATTACAACTACGTGGAACATATCCTAATTATGAGTCAACGGTGAACATCTGTTCAAAATGATTAAAGCTCTTGTCCTCAATTAATTTTTTATTCACCAAAAATATATGCCTCAATGTCTCTAGCTATCTTTTCCAATATTGCATGCACTCATAATTCATTGTCGTCTAGCTACAAATAGTGGAATCATGCACATGCACTAGTAAAGGATGTTGAATTAAAAAATACTACCACCATGTTCCATGCAATACTTAGTTGATTTCTGCTTAATTACAATATGTATAACCGCTCCATGCATACGTAAACCAAATATATGTAATTACATACATGCCACCGCTACCATGCAACCGTTATGGAGTTCGATTTAATTACCAATCCTGCCACCGTGTATCAATGCATGGGTAATTAACTTGCCTACCCGCGCGGGCATCCAATACATACTCATATATATATATACACACACACACACATATGTATATATATACATATATACACATATTTACATGCACGTATATATATATATATATATATATATATATATATATATATATATATATATACACACACACACATATGTATATATATATACATATATACACATATTTACATGCACATATATATATATATATATATATATATATATATACATACATATACACACATATATATACACACATATACACACATATATATACACACATATATATACATACACATACACACACACACACACACATATATATATATGCAGTATAATGTATGGCAAGCTTGAATATATTAAAAGAAGGTGATATAAGGATCACATTCAAAAGGGTAATAGCTTCCATACCAAAAAAACTGAAATTGCATCCAGTGGCCCCTTGAGCACAAAAGAGGGAAATGACAAAGTTCAAAACCAAAGGGAAACTGGAGAAAATTGGATAGTTGCTTCACCAGCAGAATAACTGGAAGGCACAGCGTATGGCACAGAGATATGCGGTCTTCACGTTAATGTTGAATGATTTGTACCTTTTGTTGCCATCATGATGTAGGCAAAGGGTGAAAATTGCTATGGGACAGAACTCACAACGACATGGCTTAAAGTGGCATTGATAGATACTCTAGTTTTGACAGAAACTGGAGTGTATTTGAGCTTCTAAACTCCAAAGGCTAAATATATTGGTCTGGTAAATTTTCAATTGTCTGGATTATGTTACGTGCAACTGCTGCTTCAAATGGGTGTATTCTGATATGCTGCATAGTTGATTCATTGCATTTTGTAGTCACAAAAATATATTAAAACAATATCACAACTACTTCTAAGTGTTGATTAACGCTAGGTAATATCGGATCTTCTAAAGCAACAAAATTTGGAACAATGAACAATTAATCAAAATGGTATATTTAGCAATTGGGTAACACGTAAAGTAGAGCCACCTTTTTGCTTGACAATAATCAAGTTGAGATTTTGCTCAGCTTGAACAGGAGGTTGAGATAAGTATAATAACAAGGTAATAAGGCAGTGAGTGTTTGCTATAATTACGTAATTCATGTTGTACAATTCCTTATAATATTCTAATGTGGAAAAATGATAAGGTGGTTTTCATAGATACTGCAAAGGTTGATGAATATAATATAGAGATGAAGAAGAAGGCAATACATAGGATGTGTGGAAAATTATGATGATGTTCCTTCAACTGTGGAATTTAAACGGCTTTACGTTTTCAAAAGCTTGATACTTTAGATACTATAAGAGTTTAAGGCCTAATTATCTTTTCCCATGTCATGTTAATAGATTGTGCGCTGCAAACTAATATTTGTTTGCTTATGTGCGTAAGCCTTTCGATGTTATCATGATATAATATATGCTCTGTGTGTTTTAAGGTCGACCTAGAAGTTAAAGGGGAGACCCAAGATCAGATAGCCCTGCCGGGTTCATGTCCAGCCCGGTTCTGAAAACTTTGCTGAAATCCCGGGAGGAATCAAACATCTTCATCCCAAATAAAATCACATTCATAAAGCCTGTGTCTAGAATTAAGCAACCATTGTCTTCCTGGATGAGAAATCACCCAAGCGGATAGAAATATTTTGGGGGAAACAAAGAGGGAAAGGGAGAGTATTGTCCGAGAAGGTCGAGGGTGAGAGCTGACCTGCGGGTCTGGACCACGCTGCAGACGTACTCGTTGAGTCGAACAACGGAGCCCTTCTTGAGCCCGCCGGAGGCGGCGACATCGTTTATCTGTGACGCCAGCATGGCCTGCTGGGCGTGAACGCCGTCAGAGATAAGAAGCCGGAACCGCACCTGGCTTTTCTGCGATGTCTGGAGCAATCTCAGGTCTACTACCTGCACAACCGGCTTCGCAGGCCCCGTTCCTGGTTCCAGTGACCCGGTAATGGCCGCGATAGCGCCTTCCGTCAGTGTGACGCCCTCCATGGCGAAAGGAAGGGAATGAGGGTTTGAGAAACCTGAATGGGAGGGAAATCGGTTGAGGGGGGTGAGGAGCGATTGGGGACAGGATGTGGGTCGGTGGAGAGTGAGAGGAGAAGAGGGCAGCCAGTTCAAAAGCCCTAGTCCTGGAATAGGAGGGAGATCGTGCCGCCAAGCGCTAATTTTCAGAGGAATCGGTTCCGATCCCGCCGAATCGACGAAAAAGTGGCGCGGCGAGTGACTATCGTTTTTTAGGGAGAGAGTACTTGGCTGCTTAATAAATAACTATTAACCAAAACAATAGTATCATAAATTGTGATCCTTTGTGCTTATTAATAAAAATGGAATTTGTGCTTATTAATAAAAATGGAAAATGTTATTTGATGCTTACAAAATCCGGAGTCAGTGAACTCCGGGTCCGTTTCTACCACAGTCGTTTGAGTTTTTTTTTTTTTTGATAAAAAGTTCATTTCATTGAAGAAAATAAACCATACATAAGTAAAATGCAAGCTAAAAACCTGCATTCACAAGGTTTTTCCTACTTGAGAAGCTAAAAAGTTGAGCAAGCATCAAAAAGTAAGTAGATAGTTCATGGGGGAGGCACCCCTTAACAAGCCTCAAAGAGCATCGGCCATAGGAAACAAAAAGATTATGTAATTATCCTTGATGCAACATTTAGTAGGTTGGTTCTGATTTCTTCGTCGAGTATTTTCTTAAGCTTGAAAAGATAGGCTGCTTCTGATTTACTAGCATTGGAGTCTACAATTTCAACCACCTCCTTTGTTTCCTGGTGACCTGCAATGATGCATAATTTTTAGATCGAAAATTATTATATTAATTATGGTGGTCTTAGGTTTGTTTTTATTGTTGTATCTTCTGTTGTTTCTCTCGTTCCAGATATTCCAGAAGATTGTTAGAAGGTAGTCATCAGCCAAGCTGATGACTGTTTTTGCGGGGATGGAGGTTGGTTGGGATTTTTGTTATGTTTTGGTCTGAGTGTCCGAGAAATATGAAATGGTTGATGATTTTCCTAGAGATGTAGCAGTGGTTAAAGATGTGGTCCACTGTTTCTTCATGTCCCATGCAAAGAGAGCATCTAGATGGTCCTTGAAAGCCTCTTTTTTTGAGATTTTGGTCAGTAAGAAGTTTATTGTTCAGGAGAAGCCAATAGAAGATTTTGTTTTTTTTTGTGGCCATTTTTTTTTCAAATGGTGGCGCAAGGAGGAGTGATACCTCTTAACAGTCATTTGAGCTGCCACTCTTTGTGGTAATTTTTTTTAATGAAATCTTCATATATAAATAAATATGGTACAAGTGTCTCTTATGTTGATCGTCCAATAGAATATGCCTAAAAAAAGTTTTGATGATGAATGATGATGGAATTGGGGAGGCACCCCTTGAAACAGTAGGCCTTAGAGATGAATTAGTATAAAGACATAAGGCAGAGCATAATATAACTAGAATCCACTAGTGTCTGTCATGATTTCTTCCATGGTGAATGTTCTGTGTCCACTTCCTCCTCTGTCAAATGTGTTAGTTGGAGCCTCATTCTCCTTGCCCATCTTCGTGTTGGTTTGTGAGCTTACAATGTGAGTAGAGGTTGTATGTATCATTTATCTTATTTATGAGCATATGAAAGTTGTTTGTGTGATTGTTGTGTTTTATGTGATTTCTTTCCATTCATATTATCCAAATAATAGCTCTGATAAGTGTTTTACAGTGTAAGAATCATGGGGTTTTTTATCTTCGGAATATGAGAAATTTGTGAGGTTAAGTGTTGTATTTTTTTCATGATGAAAGTAAAATATTCGGACCGCATAGTGACGTGACAGCTCGTGAAAAAGTCTTATAGTTGTTTCATCTTTGGTCTTGCACTTATGTCATCTTGAGGGGTCATGAAATCCTCTCTTTTTGAGATTGTTGTCTGCTAAAATTTTGTCATGCCTGATAAGCCATATAATGATTTTGATTTTGAAAGGACATATGAAGCTTCATGTTTGTTTGGTGGGGCAAGTGAATCCATGATAAGTGAGGAAAAGATAGCATTATGTGGGACTCCAAATTAATGAAACGCAGTTATTAATGTTTATTTCTAAATGGTTGTGGATATTATCAATGGTGTCAGAAGGAATGTGGGCAGCAAGGATCCTTTTAAGTCTCTTTCCTCTTTGGCTACCCAGGAGGGCCATGGCAGTAGCCCTGTAGAAGGTGGGTATGTTTTGGGGTATATGGAAATTGTTGTTGATGTTAAGAATGGTGGTGCATGGTACCATGGATCTTTCCATAATTGAATGTGTTTAGCAGCATGTGGTGGAGTGCAAATATTTGGATGTTGTATATGAGCTTATTTATGTGTTTCCATAAAGGAGATGATGTATTCTTAATGATGTTCTTCCATAGATTTTTCTTATTTTAATATTTATGTATGATGTACTCCTTCTAAATGTAGTTTGTCAAACATAAGTGTTGTTGTGATTTTTTTGATCAGACAGGTGGCATGAGTTTTGAGATTGAAGACGCCCCATCCCCCATAAATCTTGGGAGCACAAATGGTTGTCTAGTTTACTAGGTGCACATTTGTTTTGTTGTGGTTCTATAGGATTCTTTTTTCTATTTTTTAAATGATGTGCATGATGTTGGTCGAAAGTGGGATACAACTTAGGTAGTGTGTAGTAATGGTGGAGAGTGAGTTGTTGAGGAGGGTGAACCTATCGAAAAGACTACATAAGTTGTTTTTTCCATGAATTGAATCTACAATTCATTTTATTCATGATAGGGTTTCAAATAGATTGGGGAAGGGGATGTGGTGAGACCATGATACCATGATAAATCAAGGGATGTGAGTCTATTTTACAGTTGAGAAACATCTGATTTTGTATTATCAATGTTGAATCCATATTTGTGCCAATGATGGAATATTTGTGTAGGCTGATCTTAAGTCATGTCATATATGATAAAATGCCTAAAATGTGGATGGTGATGATAACATTTGATTCATTTGGTTTAATGAAGATGATGGTTGTAAGACACCTGACACAGTTGTTGGTTGATCATGCTTACTTAGCACAATTAGATGCTTACAACCTTAGTCTAATTTTGTGATGAGCTTTAATATCATGTGATGTGCTTGTGTTTTAAGTCGGGTCTAGTTTGGAAGTTGTTTGAGCTAGTTATACAAATGTGCTTATTTTAGACCAAGTTGCAATTTACTCACTTCTAGGGTTTTCCTTGGAATTTATCACGTGCTTGTTGCGCCTCACATGTTTTGACATCATGTTGGAGAGAGTGGTACTTTGGGATGCCTAGTCACACCTTATTTTGAGTAGTGACATGTTGTGTTGAGAATTGGGGTTTGCTAGGATACCCTAAGTGGATGGTTGACCTTGTTATGTGTTTGACCGATGAGCTTATGTTTTGGAGGTTGCCAAAGATATTTGGATTCATGTTTTCTTTGGTTGATGAGCTTTGACGTGAGCCTTATGGTCTTGGTGGTCGATGAGCCATGATACCTCTTCGGTCGCCAAGAAACCTTAGGGTTAGTTCTATGCGACTGATTGAGTTTTGGATCTTGTTTGGTCACACAAAATCTCTTCAGTTGATGGCTTTTTCTGGACAAGTGAGGTCGTTGGCTTTTCTTATTTTTATCACCTTAGTTGCATATGTGAGCATGGTGCTTGCATGGGCAAGTTTTGGTGGACACATGGCATGAGTTAGCATGACACCTAACCTCCTTTCCCTTTATCCAACCCCATGCTATATAAACCTCTCTCTTTGCATGCAACTAAACCCTTTGCATCCTTTCCTTCTCTCTTCTTGCTTGGAGCTTGTCCCCTTGTGCTTGGTGGTGAAGGTGGAGCTCAACCTTGGAGAAGGTGGTTGATCCATCTTGCATGTTGATCTAGGGTTTGGAGAAACCCTTCCTTGTGATCGTTTCGTGATATCTTTTGTCTTGGTAAGTGATCTACCTCTTCATCTTTATTTTCCTCACCTTGTCCTCTTCTTCTTTCTCTTTTTGGCTAGACCCATGGTTCTCCATGGCAGTGCTTGAGTTGAGAATGAAGAATTCCTCTTTCTTGTCCTTTCATCCTAGAGTTTTTTCTCTCCTTGATCTTAGACCTGGGGTTTTGTTCTTTCTTGGAGGTGGAGCTAGATTGGTTGAGATGGTGACCAAACTAGGTTTTTCTCTCTCTTTCTTGGAGCTTCCTTGCTGTCGGAGTTGTTTCTTCTCTTTTGAGGCAAGTTATATAACTTTTCCTCAATTATTGCTTACACTAACCCTGCATGCTAATCATCTACCCTAAAAGTGTGGTTACTAGTAGAAAGATGATATATATGATCTATGGTTTAGTTTTACATGGTAATCTTGAGTAGTTAACTCTCTTTTAATGAACTTTGATCTTTGTGCTCAAAATTCATCTTTGGCGATGGAGGTCTTGATGAATGCATGTTGGTGGAAATGATGGTTTTACTCTTTTGGTTTTCTAGAGTTTCAAGTGGGTTTTATCTCTCTCTTTTCATGGTTTGGTTTTCTCTCATGATGGATGGTCAGGGTTTTGAAGTTGAGCTTTCTTCTTGTGTTTTACACCTTGGTGGTTTTCGGTCTCACAATGATGATCAACCTATTTGATCTTGTGGTTGAGGAACTTTTCTCTCTCTCAGAGGTCTCCAAGTTGGACCTATATGGTCAAAGATATTTGTGATCTTGATGAGGTGTGGATTCTTTTTCTCTTTGGTCAATGATATCTCATGGTTTTCTTCAGTCGATGAATATGTTTTATGATTCTCTTCAGTTGCCAAGGCTTCACTCTTGTGGTTGATTGGATGTTGGACTTTCTTCAGTCGACGATAAATCCATGGTTCCCTTCAGTCGGTAAGAATCCTTCTCTTTCTTTATTTGATGTTATGCTTGACCTAGGTGGTCATTGAGGTGAATCATCTCTTTGGTCGATGAAGATGACGAGTCCCCAAATCTCTCTTCGGTCGATGAAGATTTCTGGACTTCATGATTTCCTTATTTTGTTGATTATATGTTAATAATGTTTGACCCTTTTGCTTCCAAGATTGTTGGAGATGGTAATTAATAGGGTTTTCCCTTACTGTTGATTTTGGAAACCCTATTTCGGTTTGCCTTGTTGAACCTAAACCCTAATCTAAGTACATGATAATGTTGCTTATCTTGCTTGAGTAATTAGCATGATGATGGATATTTTCTCTCTCCTAGTGTTGTAACCCTAATTTTTTATTTTATGAGTGTCGTAGTTCTTAATTGCAATGTTAAGCCGATCCTTATGTGTTACATGTATGTGATGGTTGTTGAGCCTCAATGAAGCATGGAGAGATAATGATGTTCTTGTGGGGAACAATGTGAAGGTCTTATGACCTTGGATAGGATTTGTTACCCTAATTGAGGTGATATCCTCTATGTGATGTGATAAGGATTGGTATCCCATGATGGTTTGATAATGACGATAGCCTTGCGTATGGCAATGAACAATACCATGGGGTGATGTGACAAGTTTATACTTTATGTGTTTTATATCTTCTGAAGTTGCAATATACCCTTATCTTGTAGAAGCTTTTTAGAGTTTGTATGTAACTTGATTGATGCAGTTAAAACATACCCAATTGGCTTAACTAATGAAGTGAAACCCTAATCATGTAGTTTCCATGTGCCATATGTGACGACCTGACATCAAATCAAGCCATCACCAATAATAATTGTGGAATAATCATAAGCAGCGGATTAACAAAATCACTAAAAGTTAAAACCATTTTTGCAAAGAGATCATCTTCCAGGAAACTCTTACTGAGAGAACCAAAACTTTATATACATTAGGGTTCACATTGTACATACATTGTACCATCTCATCTCGAGGATAACATATAACAGTTGCTTTGTCAAAACATATATTGAAGCAACATAAAACCTCGAGGTATACAAGCCAAAACCTCAGATTTTTTTATAAAACCTTCACGTACTGACTCTAAGGACCTGAGAGTACAGAGATGACACATATGACTTCTATCTACAAGACATGACAGACAGTACACTCAACCTGAGCTATTACTGTTGTCCTTGTTGTTGTTGTCCTTCCTCTGTAGAATGGTCTCTACCTTCTCGTATACACCTACCTAAAAATTGTGGATCCCACGGGGTGAGATAATTATCCCAACGAGAGATATAACTCTCCACCAACAATATTATTATTACATGTAAGTAGTATAAAACTGATCAGAGGTTCTTTTATATTAACAAGCAAGATTAATCATTGTTATAAGCAGAACATAGTAATCTCTTATCTTAAAGTAATGCAGCTATCTATGATAGAGCAATGAGTCATCTATTCACTTTACAAGGAATATAAAGAAACATGTATAACGTCTATCCAATTAAGATGTATACAAGAAGTGTACATCAACCAATGTCTTCCATATTCGATCCTTAAACAAATACGCTACACAGTTGATTACATATTTTCAATCACACTTATGCCCAGAGGAGATGAGGTATACCAATCATACTCCAACTGACCACTGCTAAGTCAAAATTGGTACCATACAAGGTCAATGGCAGAGCCAGCTGTCAAGACCTCACTTGTCTCGATCAGTACGAGATAACTGGCAGGACATCTTGTGTCTACTGCAATTAGCTTACCATGGTATACTGGTATCTTTTCTATATATTTACAGTCGCAGCATGTACTCTATTCGAGAGAAGACCACAAAGATTTCCCAGATTATTTTTCATCAGGAAGTCCACTGAACGATCCTGGTTTAGTTGGGGAGTCCATTGAGCAACCCCTGGTTTAGTTGGGGAGTCCACTGAGCAACCCCTGATTTAGTTGGGGAGTCCACTGAGCAACCCCGATATAATTAAAATTACATATTCAATAATATGTATACCGAGTTAAACTCGTTTCACCATTCAACAAATCCTGACACTAAATGGATATATGGTCTGGGCAACTACATGATAAAATTCCACTTGATTAATTAAGTATATTACAGTACCTTTTAGCATCAATCAAGTTGCAAGCAAGAATTATATCCAATGCTACAAAGAAAGGTATAATATGTTTATCAAGTACTTTCATGATTCTTGGAACACATATAACACTTAGGATCTCAATCTCTTATCACATTACTGGGAATTCTCATTCCTTAACATTATCATCATCATGATTACTAGATCTAGGTATTCAAACCCTTAGTTCATTATTGAACATTGTTACCTCTTATCAGGTAATTGTTACCTCTAGGTCCTTAGACTAAGGTATTCATTATACTTGTTGTACAAGTATTTCACATAGCTCACAAAGTCCATTAAATATCTTGTCACCTCTCACTAGGGAACAACTATCTTTTAAGACATCAGACTATATACATTATACTTGTTGTACAAGTATTTCACATAGCTCACAAAGCCCATTAAATATCTTATCACCTATTACTAGGCAACAACTATCTTTTAAGACATCAAACTATATAAACATTATACTTGTTGTACAAGTATTTCACATAGTTCACAAAGCTCATTTAATATGTATCATATAAAACATCATAGCTCATACCTGGATATGCTCATCATCTCATAATTCCTTCATGGTTAGCACCTCGGGATAAAATAGTAGCAGTACATGACATCACCATGCAATACTAGAGAAATACATCCTTCCCCTTATTAGGGTTAGGGTTTCTCATTCTAACCGATTAGGGTTTCAAGTGCACACCATCACCCTTAATTAGGTTTAGGGTTTCTCATTCTAACTGATTAGGGTTTCAAGTGCACACCATCACCCTTCATTAGGGTTAGGTTTTCTCATTCTAACCAAATAGGGTTTCAAGTGCACATCATCACCCTTCATTAACATGATTATCACACATGTAAAAGTTTCTCTCTTATCCTCATTAGGATGTTGATTGCATCATACTTTATTAAATTGGCTCAATCCTCCTCTCAAGCTACATTAGCCCACACTTAACACACCACATTAAACTCTTTATGCCTTAATGTATTACTTGACATAACACAATTTATGTGTTACTCCATCAGGTACATCGAATTGAAATGCTTCCACCATATTGGGTTTAACAATGTGTACTTGGCACCATATCATGCTTTCATATCATGATTTGAGGTGTAAGCTCATCGCCATATCATGTATAAGGTGTATCCTTATCATCATATCGTGTATAAGGTGTATCCCCCATTACCATATCATGCACCCATATCGGGTTGCCCAACATTTAGGGTTTGTCATCTCAAGATAAAGGTACTTAGCTCCATATCATGTATGAGGTGAGTGCTTGTCCTCATATCACGTATAGTGTATATATTTGATACCATATCATGCACAAGGTGTGCACTTCACCATCATATCATGAATAAGGTATATGCTTCATCCTGGTATCGTGTTAGTGGTATATTCACCTCACCATATCGGGTTAGCATATCGGGTTAACAAATCAGGTTAGACCCTTATGCTCATACCTTTTCATACCTTCAAGGGATCAATCCTATCATGTGTTGAGTAATAGGATAGAAAAATGGTTGAACCCTTAACAATCAACCATTTATACAAAATGATAGGGGTGTGGGGTTCCAACGTATATCAGATTTCATATCATCATCTACGGTTTCAACACCATATCAGGTTAGGGTGTATAATTGACACCATGTCGTGCATAAAGTATATGCTTGACTTCATATCATGCACAGGGTGTATTCTTGACACCATATAGTGCACAAGGTGCATGTATGTGTCACTTATATCGTCCATGAGGTATAGACTCATCACTATATCGAGTTACCCATCATCTAGGGTTTATCATATCAGGTTAGAGTACATACTTGACTCTATGTCATACATAAGGTGTATACTTGACCTCATAATATGCACATGGTGTATGCTTGACACCATATCGTGCACAGGGTGTATACTTGATCATCATATCGTGTATAAGATGTATTAATCCTCATTGTATCGTGCTAGGGGTATATTCACCACACCATATCGGGTTAGAGGTGCTTCAACCCAATATCGGGTTATGCCATGATGATGTCATCATCATCAACCTCTAGAATCTTGATCTTAGTATTATAGTTCATGAATAACAGTCTTATACAACTTTTAGAATCAAGGGATCATCAATTATTCAATAGAATTTGAAATTGAAAGTAGATCAACATGTATAACAGAATTGAAGGTGAACAATAACATAGTTGGGTTCAAGTTATATAACCCCCCTCAAGAACAACTTCAAAGATCCAAGATCCAAAGCTTCACATTCCTAAGGTTGAATATGAGCTTCACAACTCCTCTATAGGCAAACAATCACCATGCATAAGTATTTGGTGAAGAAGAAAAGAAAGGAAGATCTCAACCCTAGATCCATGCTTTAATCGATCCAAGGTTGAAGATGATCATGGCCTCACCTTAGGGTTAATACTTGAGATCCTTATTGCTCCTTAGAACCATGCACTATACCTCACCACTTATGCATAATATCCCTTCACTAGTAGCCGACATCCCTTCACTTGTGGCTGATATCACTTCACTTATGGCCGATATCTCTTTACTTGGCTGATATCACCTTGCTATGGCCGATATCACTTGATATGGCCCATACCAAGGCTCTATAAACGACACCCCTTCACCTATGCACGATGCCAAGACTCTATTCACGATATCTAAGAGAAAGAGGGTGGTAAGATTCGAAAAATTTCACTAATAGGTGAAAGGAATGGTATATATACGTGAGGTTCGTGAAAAAGTGTGTATATGAGGTGTCGTAATTTTAAGCTACTAGGTGTCACGTGTCCATGCATGGTTGACACATGTACATGCATGCACTCTTATTTATATTAACATACAAAACACTTGAGGATAATCTAGAGATAATATCTCAGACATCACTTATTTTGTTTGAGAAGATATTTCATCTTTATCTCACAAATTATGCAAACCGATACAACTTTTTGCAAGGAGCATCTAACTCATCATGGATCACTTTCTTGAGGTGATAATCCGATATGAATACTTACAAAAAGTTAAAAAAAATGATATGGGACCTCCTATATGGCTTCTTGGCTAATAGACACTCCCATATAAGCTTTACAACTCATAACAACTCATTTTAGGGTTTCACATACAACCCTTTCTTGGTCTTTTCATCACCAAGAGTACCCTCACTCAAAGATGATTCAACATGGTGTCTCCTTCTTTCTATCTGCTCTAAATTATACATAGAGGGATTAGGGACAATCTAGAGGTGATAATTTGCATATCAACCCTATATTTTGGGTAAATTACAAATTGCACCAAAATTTGTACACATGGCACTAGCATTACTCAAACAAGCTCAAACTTGGAATTTTAGGCTTTCTACAAGACACCACTTTGCATCATTCTATCTATTATGATGTTAAAACACTTTAATGTACGTTCAACATGTGACATATTGCAATATAACCCCTCATCTTGGGTAAATTGCATTTTGGTCCAAAATAAGAGAACATTGCTCAAACATCATTCAAACAGGACCAAACTTGAAACATAAGTTTGTCACATGATAACAAAACACCTTAGAGGATTATCTTAAAGTTATAAGAAAATTATTTAAGCCAAACAAATAGGGTTATCCCTAGACCTAGGTCACAGATGTTACACCATAGATCCATTCCAATGTCAGGGCTTGTTGAATGGTGAAACGAGTATATCTAAAGGAAACTCAGAGTGTGTACTATTGAGTATGTGGGATGTATGAGATTGTGTGTGTGTGTCCATGTCATCCCGATCCCAAGGTGTATGGAGGATGGATACGGTCAAGCCTCATTGTGAGAACGGTTGTGGTCGTATCTCGAAGATTTTTATATATGATACTTTGTGGGCATTAACAGTTGTACCTCAGTGGTAGGGTTTTGTATACCCTGGTGTCTAGTGTCGTGACCTATATAAGGCGAACTAGGTGTTTTGCAGTTTGACTTTATGTCACTGCGACAGACTTGTAATGACTGAGGGTGGATGAGATCATAGGAGTACAACTCTCCTAGATCTTGTATGGTACTGATTTTGACTTAACATTGGTCAGTTGGAATTGAGTGGTATACTTCAATTCCTTAGGTCATTAATAAAAGACGTAATACAACTGTGTAGTATATTTGTTAAGGGTTAAACATGTTTCACATTGGATGCTTACCCTTGCCTTTTTTCTTATAATGTTTAGTTGTTACATAATGTGGTAAGAGAAATCTACTGTATAGAAAGTGGTAGCTTTACATGTTTCATTATAAACTATGATAGACATGCATTACATGCTTTAGTTTACATAACTTGCTAAATTTATAAAATCTATTTTTAACTCATTTAGCCAAATTTTGCTCATATTGTTTAATAATGATATAACTTACTATAATCAATAATTGTTGGTCGAGATTTATATCTCTCGCTGGGACATGGGTCTCACCTCGTGGGTCACCACATCTTTTTAGATGGTTGTCAGTGGCATGGTCAGGATCGTGGTGCTGAAGAAGAGCAACTTGGGAGAGCATTTACATAGAAGGTTGGACAGTAGTAGTCGTAGAGTCCTAGTGTCTTATCTGTACTCTCAAGTTCAAGAAGGGATATGTTTTGTGGATGTTGAATATCGATACGTGGTTTTGACAGTATGCCTTTGTTGTATATGGCATGAATATGTGAAATGATATCTGTTTTGTATATAGGTTGTGGCCTCAGTCACTTGCATATGTGAGTAATATTTGTTATGGTATGTGATATGATACATGTTGATGGACCTTGTTGTAATATGTTTCTGAACATGATGGTAATGTGTGATCGATTTTAATTTACACATTTTTCATGTTGTATGGTTTGTTAGTTGTTAATCACATGCTTTGTTTGAGGTATCTCATTGTGTAGCGTTGGGTTGTCACAAGTTGGGTGGTATTAGAGGTCTAGGTTCACTGAGTGTATAGGGACATATGACTAGGGTTCGTGTATGTTCTTATTTAATCCAACATATTTGATTATACCCTATGCTTGTGTAGATATATTTGGAGAACATGGATATCATGCTGAGAGTAGTTTTGTTGCACCAAGAGGTGGTGTGAGGAGGTAGGCAAGAGAAGATAGGGTGCTTGAGACGGGATCAGAGCAACCTGAGATGCCTCATTTCGACCCAGCAACCATGGCCAATCCCGCGTTCCAGTCCATGTTTGGACAACTTATGACCATAATTATGCTTACGACAGATAGAGTGCTTGTATCACAATTGAGGACAACCATCCCCAATGTGGGATCCCAGGGTTATGGGAAGACGTTTGAGCAGTTGAAACGTGTCGGGCTGATAGAGTATGCAGGCACTATGGATTCAACAAATGTTGATATGTGGTTGACAGAGCTTGAGAATGCGTTCAAGTTCCTCAATATCCTAGAAAAGGACAAGGTGAAGCATGCAGTTTATTTGCTGAAGGGCAATGCTTGCCATTAGTGGGCCATAGAAGAGGAGAAGATACCCAGAGTTGTGATAGGTTGGGAAGAGTTTTGGCTAGAGTTTGTGAGTTGATACTTCCCAAGGATATACCTAGATGAGAAGATCTCACAGTTGATGAAGATCCAACAGGGGTCAATGACGATCAATGAGTATGAAGCTAAATTTATGGAGATGTTGAGATTCTATCCTCACATGGCGGCGACAGATAAGGAGAGGATCCATAGGTTTGATAAGGGCTTGAGTACAAAGTTGTCAATGATAGTGTTTGCCTTGGATAACGAAGAGAGGTTTTCCACCTTTGTGGAGTCGGTGAGGCAAATTTATCAGTCTGCTTTTAAGAAGCGTGAAGCTAATGCTAAGAAGAGGTCAAATCATTTTTAGGGGCAGTCCTCTGGTGGTTTTAAGAAGCCAAGGTTTTCCTCTAGACAGTAATAGTAGAAGTCAACTTTTTCTAAGACACGATCATGTGTGTCGTCACCATTGTCCCCGAGTAAGGGAAGAGGTCATAGTTTTCCACTAGCAAGAGTACACATCACATCATTTGTCACTGATGGGGCCATCTAGGCCAAAATATGATTCCAAGACTTTTCACAAGTATGGTCAAGTAGGGCATATTAGGTGGAACTACCATGTGAATGATGAGGAAGTAACTCAACAGTTGAGGAAGAGTTAGTGAGGATGGCAACAACATCAGTTCAACATTGGTGGTGGTGGTAGAGGATGCAGTCAGGCATCACATGCATGATCTTCTCAACCTGTTGGCAAAGGGCATGGTTGACAACAGGCAACAACTTGATTCTACGCTATGAGTCATCTAGAGGGAGTGGTCAATCCACGGGTCATGATAGGTCAGATGGAACTTTTTTATTCTGATTTGTCTGCTTCTTCTTTTGTATATGTCTTAGTTGACCCGGGTGAAATACATGCTTTTATCACCAAAGAGGTGATAGATATTTGTTATTTGTATGTATGTAGTAGATTTGATAGTCTTCAATTAGAAACCACTCTTGTTGGTTCCATCGAGTTGCAGGAGGTGTTTCCATCTTGCGTTCTTTCTTTCTCGTGACACATCATTCAAGTAGGTCTTATGCCATTAGGCATGCATGGATTCAATGTTATCCCAAGGATGGATACCTTGGAGAGGTATAAGGTTGTTTTAGATTTTGGTTCCAAGGTGGCGACATTCCATGATGGAGAGGTCTCATGGATCTTCCAATGAGATAGGAAGATTCGTCCTACATGTTTGGTGTCGGCTATGATTGTTGAGACGTTGACAAGACAAGGGTATGAGGCCTTCTTGGGACATGTTGTGGATACCAAGAGGATAAGTCCAAGTATCCAAGAGGTTCTAGTAGTGCGAGAGTTTGAGGATGTCTTTCCCGAGGAGTTTCCTGGTGTTCCCCCTCGTAGAGAGATTGATATTGAGATCAACCTTGTTTATGGAATACAACCCATAACACAATCACCTTACATGATGCCACCGATAGAGATGCATGAGCTGAAGAAACAATTGCATGAGTTGTTGTAGAAGGGTTTTATCATATCAAGCACTTCCCCTTGGGTTCTCTCGTATTACTTGTGAAGAAGAAGGATGGTTCCATGAGGTTATGTATAGATTATCGGTAGTTGAACAAGGTCACGATCAAGAACAATTACCCGTTGTAGAGGATAGATGATTTGTTTGATCAATTGAGAGGTGTTATTGTGTTCTCGAAGATAGATATGAGTTTTGACTATCATCAACTAAGGATCAAGGTGGATGACATACCCAAGTCTACTTTCAAGACTATGTATGGTCACTACAAGTTCATGGTTATGTCGTTTGGGCTAACTAATGCGCCTACGTCGTTCATGGATCTAATGAACATGGTGTTTAATCCTTATCTGGATTAGTTTGTGGTTGTGTTTATTGATGAAATCCTGATATACTCCATATACGGGTAGCATGAGCACCATCTACACATGACATTGACATTGTTGAGGCAGTACAAGTTGTATGTCAAGTTCTGCAAGTGTGAGTTTTGGTTGATGGAAGTGTCTTTTTGAGTCATATCACATCTGTCAGAGGTGTTTGTGTAGACCCAAATAAAGTAGAGTTCGTGCTAGAGTGGGAGAATCCCAAGACACCAACGGAGGCTTGCAATTTTCTGGGTCCGGCAGGATACTACAGAAGGTTCATCAAGAACTTTAGTGTTACCCCTAACCAAGTTAATAAGGAAAGGTGTACCATTTGTCTGGGGCAACAAATGTCAGCGTTCTTTCCAGTTCTTGAAAGAGAATTTTACCAATGTACTAGTGTTGTATCTGTCAGATCAAGGAAAATGCTATATTGTCTTCTATGATGCATGTTGATGAAGAACAAAATAATGATTTTGTTTGCTTCATGACAGCTTAAGAAACACAAGGATAACTAATTGATGCATGATCCAGAGCTTGCTGTTATAGTTCATGCCCTGAAGATCTGGAAACACTATCTTTATGGAGAGAAATGTAAGATCTTCACCGACCACAAGAACCTTTAGTATATCTTCTCAAAGTAGGAGTTGAACATGCGGCAGAGGAGATGGATGGAGTTGATCAAGGACTATGATTGCACAATAGACTACCATCCAAGGAAGGCAAACATGGTGGATGACATGTCGAGCAAGAAGTATTCCTTGTCTTCATTTGCAGATAAGGCACAATTACATGCCTTAGTGTGCCACAAGCGAGACATAGTTGGTATCACTTCGCCAAATGAATGTACAACTAGAAGTTACCTTATTGACAGGATTGGTAGCACAATTATAGGTGAAGCCTATATTGATGTAGAAAATTAGAGATGTGCAATGGGGTGATAATGTGATACAAAACATCAAGGTAGAGTTTGGAAGTAAGAAGTACGATGGTTTACTCGAGACAGAGCATGGGGCAGTTTGCTTTCACATCAAAACAATGAACCTAAAGGATCTATATTGGTGGTCTGGTTTGAAGGTTGACATAGCAAAGTTCGTTGCTAGATGTCCAGTTTGTCAATAGGTCAAGGTAGAGCACCAGAAGCCTACATGAACTTTGCAACCTTCGTCAACACCGCAATGTAGATGGGATCATATTACCATGGACTTTTTGGTTGGTCTTCCTAATACAACCAAAGGTCATGATTCCATATGGGCCATAGTTGACAATGACTAAGTCAGCTCACTTCTTGCCGATCAAGACGACGTATACTATAAGACCCTTGACCTAGATTTATGATTGATCTTACTTTCTTAACATAATTATATGCTTAAAACTTAATCTAATCTATTGAGGTGCTTTATTAACATGTGACATTCTTATGTTTTTAATTTGGTCATGTTTGTTTGATGTTTGAGCTAGTTGAGCTATATATGTGTTGTTTTGGACCAAGTTGCAATTTACCCATGTTGAGGGTGTATCTTCCAATCTGTCACATGTTGTTTGTTCCTATTATGTTTTGGCATCATGAGAGAGAGAATTATGCTTAGTGACACCTTGTTGGACCTTGGTTGATGGGGTGGCATCATGTGTGTTGATGTTAGGGTTTGCATGGATGCTTGAGTTGACGGTGATGTCGACCATGTGTGTTGAACCCTTATAGCACCTGATGTTTTTTTAATCCTTAGAGTGTTGCGACGGAAGTACTTTCTTGGTTGCATTTATAGCTACCTATATGCTTTGTCCTTGATCTTAGTCGCGGCGACCGTTTGCTTTTGGTTAACATGGTGTAGCGGTCGCTACCATGTGGTTGCCTTGGGTGATAAGTGGTCACTACCTAGCCTTGTTTTTATCACCCTTCCTTGCATGCATCTCTTGAGTGATTGCATGTCCAATCATTGGAGGGACAAGTGTCAATAGTGGCTCTAGTTTCTTGACACCTCATCTCCCTCACCTCTCTCCTACCCTTGGGTATTTATACCCCTTGTTTTACATCCAGGTGACCCCTTTAGCTCTCTCTTCTTTCTCCCTTCTTGCTTGGAGTCATCCCTTGTTCTTGGTGGTGCAAGTGGAAGTGCTTGAGCTTGAATAAGGAGGTTGAACCCTTGCATGTGGTGATCTGGTGTTGGAGCATCTCTCTTTTGTTTATCCTTTGGTGATCCTTATGCTTGGTAAGTAGTTTTTCTTTTTTGATCTCATTTTCTTTAAACCCTACCCTTCCTTTTCTTCTATTGGTCGAATCCTTGGGTCACCAAGGTAGTCCCATCTTGAGGAGCTTCTCTCCAACAAAGGTCGAATCCATGGTTCTCCCATGGTAGTACCTAAGTGAGATGAAGATCTCCTCTTTTCCCCTTTCCTTTTGGTTTAGGGTTTGTACTCTTTTCTCTTTAAACTTCCTTTGACATAGGTTTGTTCTTCCTCTCTTTAGGTGATCTCGCTTTGCCAAGGAGTTGATCCAAGTTGTGATTTTCTTCTCTCTCTTAGAGCTTCATTGCTTGGTAGTTGATCTTCACCTCAATGCAAGTTATATAACCTTCCCCACTACTATTGTTACACTTATGTTGCATGTTAATAATCTACCTCTAAAACGTGATGATAAGTTGAGTAGTGATGATATCTTTAACTAGGGTTTATGATTATGTGGTAATCTTGCATAGATGAATTCTTTTTTCGAAACCCTAATTCTTACATCTGAGTTTTAATGGATGGTGGAGTGGTTGGTTCTTACATGCACCTTGAGATTTGGTTTTATCACCATGATCTTGGTTCGTTATCTTGTTGAATATGGTGACTTTGATCTTTGCGTGCATATGCTTAACATTTGGTTTTCTCTACCATGTCATGGTTTCCATGTTGATCCTTGTGTTGATCATTTTTAGGGTTTTGGTGATCATCTCCATGAGGTTTTCTTCATGGAGAGCCTTCCGTGTCTTGGTGTTAACCACTTATTTTGATTGACATGTCTCTTGGTTCCTTGTGGCCATTATGACCATGATGGTGGTGAACTTGGGTTTTGGGTGGTCTCGATAGTCCTAACCCTAACCATCTCGGTCACTACATTGTTGTTTGGAAGTGGTTGCTATGCATGATTCTTTGTTGTGACTACTTTGCATGGTGGATGTTAGTCAGTATGCTTTGATGCTTGGTGATGGTCGCTATGTTTGTTGAGCTGAGATAGTCGCTACATTTTGATGGATCATGGTCACTACATGGTGATGGTCACTACACATGATGATGTTTTGTGGTCACTAGAGGTGGTTATACCTAGTTTGGTCAATACACTTTGCTAGTTTACATGATCGTTGAGTTATGCTAATGATGCTTAATCTAATGACTTCCAAGAATATGGGAAGTGGTGATCCTTAGGATTGATTGTTAAGTGTTGTTATGGAAACCCTAATGGGTTAGCTATGAATAGCCCAAACCCTAATCTAAGCACATAATGTAAATGAGTTACTTGCTTTAGTGATTAGCTTGATAATGAAGTATTTTGTCTCTCCTACTTGTGTAACCCTAACGTTGCATGTTAAATGAATATCATAGTTTGTGATCGCTATGGCATATCTTATGTAACACATTGTGATGATTATGAGCCTTGATGAAGCATGGTGAACTAATGATGTTCTTTTAGAGAACAATGTGACTAGGCCTTATGACCTTGGCAGAGGCTTAATGCCTAATTTGAAGTGATATCCTCTAGTGATGTGATGAGGGATTTGTTATCACATAAGTTATGTGATAATGGTGGAAGCCTTATGTATGGCAGTGAGACAGTATCATATGGTGATGTGATTAAATGTATACTTAATATGTTTTAAATCTTCTGGAGTTGTAATCTAACCCCTATCTTTGTAGAATATGTTTAGGATTTGTACGATGTAACTTGATTTATGAAACATAAAAGATACCCAATTGGATTAAAATAATCAAGTGAAACCCTACTCATGTAGTTACCCTATTCCATAGATCCATTACAGTGTCAGAACTTGCTGGATGGTGAAACGATTCTTCCTATAAGAAATATGAAGCACATACTATTGAGTATGCAAGTTTAATCTTGACCTTAGATCTTTTAAGGATGACCATGGACATGCCTCGGTGTTTGATAATGATTGTGGTCGTGTCTCAGTGATTATATTATGTGATATGATTATGGAGGACAACTACAGTTGTACCTATTGACTCAATGTCTAAATTGACTAAATCCTTGCTTTGATGATGACTAAACCATTCCACCTATTTGGGTCTAATGCTTCTACTTGAGTGATTTTAGATTAGGTATAGACACATTCCAAATGCCCTAACTTGTGCATATCAAATGGGAGAAAAGACAAGTCAAAATCAATACAAGTGCACGTTTTTGGAATATGATGTCAATCCGTTAGAATCATGTTGTAAATCACTTGTAATGATTGTATGACTTGTAATTAAGCTTAGAAAAAATAAGGAGCACTTAGATCAAATATTTAAGCACTCAAAAACCATTTTCCAAAATTCACATCAGGTTGTTCATCGGCCGAGTTGCAAACTTGACCGATCCTGATTGGATCTTGAAAATGACTTTTGATCAGTCGAGTTTACACTTCACATAACTCAATCGATCCCTCTACAGACCAAAATTAATTTAAGTGAATCGGTCGAGTTACCCCCGGACAAACTCAACTGATGGCCTGAATTGGTCTTGTCTCTTAGTGGGATCGGTCAAGTTACCTTTATAGAAACTGGATCGATTGGACTGTATGGAAAAGTGCAAAAAAGTGCTTCTAGCCATTTTGGAGTTTCAGCAAGTGAAAATATATATGTTGCAAGCCACAAAATGGCTAATTTTTGTTCTTAAGTATTCCCAAAGGCTAAGAGGTATCCCCAGCGATAAATAGGACCCCTTGGGCTTCATTCCAAGGTTGAGCATTCAATGCAAAACTCTTTGTGAGGTTCTTATTCTATAGTTGAGTGCTCCCTACAGCCTCCTCTCTCTCCCTAAGCTTAATCGCTTGCTACATTCGTTAGAGTGAGTAGGAAATTTGTAAGAGAGCTAGTCCTACATGTATATCTTGTGAGGCTCTCACTTCCACCACCTCCGTATCCCTCATTTCAACCATGAAGATGAAGGTTCTCTCTCTTGGCTAAGAGAGGTGAAGAAGAATAAGGGAAGGAGTCCCTTGGTATAGATCAAGGCTGAAGACTTGGAGCAAGAGTGGGTAAGACCTTGGTGAAGGCAAAAGACTCCTTGCTCAAGTGGGTAAGTCCTTGGTGGAAGCTTCTCTGAGTGAAGGTGAAGACAAAGGCTGAAGATCCAAGAAGAGTGGGTAATCCCTTAAAGGGTGAAGACTTGTGCAAGAGTAGGTAAGTCCTTGGAAGAAGGTGGAAGACTCTTGCAAAGTGGGGAAGTCCTTGGTAAGGTTGAAGACTCTTTGTATTAGATAGGTAAGTCCTTTGGTGGTCATGTATTGTGAGTCTTATGAATGAATATAAAAGTGCAATTGTTAAGAAATCCTAGAGGTTGACCTCTCTAGGTAGTGGACTAACATACTCCTAGTTTGGAGTGTGGAACCACTCTACATAGCTTGTCTCTTGGTGCTTATTCAATCTCTCCCCCCCTTGCTATGCATGTTTTAGTTGCACTCAAATTTCCTATTTAGCAACCTTATCTTTTGATATATCTTGAAGGTCTAATGAATTTTGTTTAAGTGCATTCTGCTCTATTCACCCCCCTCTAGAGCATCCAATCACCCATCTAGGATCCAACAATACCACAATGGCAGGGTTTCGTACCATGGTGTCTAGCATTGTGACCTGTACCAAGGCGAGCTAGGTGTTTTTAGCTTGGTGATATTTCACTGGTGGGAGTTGACTGTTATGTCTCTGCAGTGTCTCTTGTATTGATCGGGAGGTGGAGGTGAGGTCATGGATTCCAATTCATCCATAGATCTTGTATGGCATTGATTTTGACTTATTGGTGGTTAGTTGGATTTGGGGGGTACAACTCAAATCCTTAGGGCATAATAAAATATGGAATCAACCATGTAGTATATCTGCTTAGGGCTAAACACAATTCATATTGGTTGTTGCCTTGCTTTATTTATTGTATTGTAATGTGGTAAGAGAAATCAACTGTTATACATGTTCTTCATATTCCTTCTAAAAGTATATGATATTTTGTTGATCAGTTGTAGTTGCCTAATCTGCCTAATCTATGCTATCATTTTTAACTATTCATTTAGCTGAATCTGCTCATCCTGTCAATTATGTTATTATTCTGCTTTAGTATAATCTATGTTTACAGTATTTGTTGGAGGAGAGTTATATCTCTCACTGGGACATGGGTCTCACCCATGTGGTTTGCTACATTTTTTTAGCTGGTCATGCACGATGTGGTAGATATTGTGCAGTTGAGGAATAATAGTAAGGAGACCAGTATCTATTAAAGGTTGGACATGCTGCTAGTGTTTTGCAGTAGAGTCCTATGTGTCGTCCCTATACTCTTAGTGTGACGACACCCACAATCATTAAGATAACAAGTGTACAATCAACATGCAGAAACGATTATTAACAACGGATTACTGAAAATCACTAAAAATAAAATTCATTTACAAAAAGATCCATTCTCAGGAAAACTCTTTAAACAAGAACCACAATCATTGAATAAAAAAGCGGGTGAAGCGCCCGCTTAAGCGGCCGCTTAAGCGCTCAAGCATATACTCTATTGTAATTTTCAGTGAAGCGGGCCTTGAAGTGTTTTGCACTGAAGCGGCCGCTTTTGTCCGCTTTTTTCCGCTTTAGGCCGCTTTTTTGGGTCCGCTTAAGCGGCCGCTTCAGGGCGCTTCACAATAATTATTCTCAAAACTTGCCCAATCACCTGCTGAATTGAAAAAAATGAAAATGATGTATTGTATAGGTGTAATAACCAGTTTGATCAATATCTCTAACTATTTACGTCTGTTTGTACACTATACACATCTATATAAGAGCTATGTATTTTCATCTTGTCATTTGTAGAGTTTGTGATATAATATTAGTAATAGTTGCATGAATTTATTGATGTTTCACTTTGTTGCTGTGATGTTTTAATTTTTCATGATATAATATTAGCAATACATTATGTTCCAGCTATGTTTGAATTTGCATGACTTTTTTGATGTTCCACAATCTCATCATGTAACTACCTATATGAAAGCACATCATCCTGTCACATGTATATAGAATTATTTTTGCTATTGGCTGTTGCACAATTTCATCATTTTAGATGAATGGATGCATACCATTATGTCACTTCTATATGATTGCATGATTTCAAAATGAATATAATATGCTTCTGTCACATAATTAATTACTGCAACTAGTGATATTTTGATAAATTTATCTACTGTAAATTCAGTAGTCACTACTGCCATGTATCATAAATCGACACTTACCCTACCTTGTTTTAAAATTTTAACTGTACGGATTATGATTCTATGACAATATGACTCTAAAATGTACTTACTCTAATCAGAAATTAATCTATTGATTATTTAATTTCTATCATAACTAGTGTGGACGGGGGGTGATTAAAGTTTTGCTATGTCAAAATAATCCCAAGTGGAAGTATAACACTCATCCAAATCCAGCCCGAAGGGAGAAAGTGATCTGCAAGTTATTTTATGTTTTTCTATTTTTTTCAAAAACAACGTGGACCGCTTTTTCAAAAAGCGTTTGCTTTAGTCCGTTTTAAAACCCGCTTCCCGCTTCACGCTTCAAGCAGAGCAATCAACACGCTTCCCGCTTCGCGCTTTCCAAAACCTAGACCACAATATTATATTTACATACTGGTTCACAAAGTATATTCATTGTACTATCTCTTCTCGAGGAATATATATACATCATTGCTTTGCTAAAAAGCACAAGTACCAAATCCTCAAGGCATTCAAACCAAAATCTCATATTGATTATAAAAACAATATCCACTGACTCCTAGGACCTGAGAGTAGAGAGACGACACATAGGACTTTATATACAAAGCTTGATAGCCAGTATCCCCACCTGGGATATCACTGTTGTCCCTATTATTACTGCTGTTGTTCTTCCCCTGCTACAGAGTTTTTGCCTATTTGTCTGCGTCTACCTAAAAAACTTGGATTCCACGGGGGTGAGACAACTTATAAAATTGCCCCATTGAGAGATATAACCTTCCACCGAAAACATTATTATTGCAGTTTAATAGAAATAAACTGGACAGTGGAATCATATATTTCAATAGCGGATAATTCATTATTTATGCATATTAGAGCAACATTCCTATTCAAGTATTTTAGCTATAACTTGATAAGGCAGCATATCTCTTATTGAATACAAAATTAAAGAACATAAGTAATATTTATATATCAAGGACATGCTAAGCAAGATAACATCAACCAGTGGTTCTCGTATTTCAATCTTATGCAAATACGCTACACGGTTGATTACATTTTACAAACATACTTAAGCTTTGAGGATATGAGGTATACCACTCATACTCCAACCTACCATTGTGAAGTCAAAATCGGTACCATACAAAGTCAATAGAAGAGTCAGCTTCCATGACCTCCCACATCTCAGTCAGTGCAAGATCACATGCAGGACATCTAGTGTCTCTGCTAAATAGCTTGCCAAGGTATAGTGGCATCTTCACTATAGAGTTATAGTGGAGGATGTACTCTCTTCGCAATTGAGAGATTTCATGTTTACCTCCATCGATCTGTCATTAACATCATCGGGAGATTTGTGATACATCCATCCTGACACATATAATGAAGAATTGAGAGGTTTAATGTTTACCTTCCATCAATTCCCCCATTAGGACGTACAAATATTTTTGCCCATCGACCCCCACATATTAAAAAATATGTGAACTCTGGGAGATCCCGTAGAAAAACCTGTTTCACCATCACCAGCTACTGACAATGATGGATATATGGCCATAGAACCACATGAAAAGATTTCACTTGATTAATTAAGTACATTATCATATTCTTTTAGCATCAATCAAGTTTTCAAACATAACTTATTAGGATAAATGCTACACGGAAACATGTACTATTTTCATCAGTTACTTCTCAGTCTTTATAAGACATTGGGATCTCAGTCCCTCATTTTAATACTGGAAATTCTCATCCTTTCGCAATCTCATTACCTTAATCATATGGATCTGGGTATTTAAACCCTTATCTCATCACTGGGCACTGTTACCACTTTTTCAGGTAACTATCACCTTCAGATCATCTGACCAAGGCAAACATGACACTTGTTACACAAGCATCTCTTATGGCACTTGAGGCTCATTAACTCTCTTATTACCTCTTACTAGGAAACAAGGCATATTATGGCACACAAGGCTTAATAAACAATTTCAATAAATAAAGCATCATAGCTCATACCTGACTATGTTCATCACCTCATGATACCTACATGGTTAGCATACATGATAATAGATATATCAATCATATTTCAGTTCCATGCTATTCAAGGGTAACACCACTATTCCCTTGCCAGGGTTAGGGTTTCCCATTTCATGTCAATTGGGGATATTCATCCCATTACCCAGATCAGGGTTATGGTCATCACCATATTGCCCAAGATTAGGGTTTCATATAGAATTACATAGCATCACTTTTGATTTGAGTTCCACATCACATTAATATACCAGGGTTTTACATGACATCACCGTAAATTAGGGTTCCACATAATATCACCCTAGATTAGGATTACATTCAATATCCCACAATTAGGGTTTACTATTCATCCCAATTAGGGTTTACTATTACCCTAGATTAGGGTTTCACTCAGAATTGCCCGAATTTAGAGTTAGGGTTCATTAACCTTCTCAATTAGAGTTTTCATGATCTCTTCAATAAGGAGCATACCCTAATCACCGCATGATTAATACTCATGTATGAATTCCTTTCTATCATTCTCTAAACTTGATTAGGTTACATCAACCCTTCAATCAAGTACCCACAATTATGATTGACATAGTGTACTAAGACATTGCTTTCATAGCCTTTTAGGGTTAATTAATCTAAAGGTACTGATCATCTAGGTACTTTAGGGTTTCAACCTTTGTACCTAACATTGATAATCATCATTGGATCAATGCATCAATTATCATCTTAAATCCCCAAATGATTTGATCACATTGGACCTCCATTCGGTTTTGGGGTTTCAACACCAAACGGTTTTGAAACCATTTGATTCCAAACAGTCCTGAGACCGTTTGACCCCAAACGGTTTCAAGACCATTTGGACTCAAACGGTCTCAAGACCGTTTGGGCCAAATCAGCCTCAAAACCGAAAGGGTTCATTTGATAGATCCATCAATCAATTAAATTAGGGTTTGCACCATCGATTTCTTCATCAATTAAGTTATTGAAGTCCATCAATGTATGATCCTTGGACCCTCAATCCTCAATCACAACCATTGATCATCCAAACGGTATTGGTGGACTTGGTCCAAACTGTTTGAAACTATTTAAGGCTCCAAACAGTTTTGAACTTATTTGTCCAAACGGTCAACCCAACTCCAAACAGTCAACTCAAGTATGTTCAAATGGTTTGAAACCATTTAAGGACCCAAACGGTCAACTATCCCATTCAGTCAACATACCCAAACGGTTTGGGGTTCAACCTCCAAACGGTTTGCAAACCGTTTGATCACCAAACGATTTGGTGAAAACCGATTGGATCATTTTGTTGAAACCAATTGCAACTAGATCTTATTTAGATGTGTGCTTAAGATGATGTCATCATCATCAAGCTTCAACCCCTCGAATTCTACTGCCATTTCCATGGTAGTTTCATCAATTAACCAAAGAAATTTCAAGAAGAACAATTGAACATATCGAATTGAAGAATTGAATTCAATAACAATGATTAAGGGTTCAAGTTATATAACCCGCCTTCAATTGAGATTCAAAGCTTGGAGATTCACATCAACAATGGTGGAAGAAGCTTTCTCAAACCACAAGGTTCGTTCCTCGAGCTTTTGAGTGAAAAGGATTGGCTAGAATTGAAGATTGAGTGAAGAAAAGAAGAAATCAAGCATTGATTTGTGATTTCCACCATGAAATCAAGGTGAAGGAAGGTCAAGAAGCTTACCAACATGTTGGGGGTCATCCTCCTATTGCTCCTAATCTCCCTTGGTCGTTTTGCAAGAAAGAAGTGAAAGTGTATTCGAAATTACCCTTTCAACTCATGGATAAAGGAGCATATATATGCATTTTTATTGAAAATTCATTTAAGAGAGAGAAAGTAGGGATTATCTCCTCCATTTCCTTGCCACTTGCCCCCTTCCCTTCCTTGATTACGAGGATATCTCCTTTGGCTCTTATTCCTCTCAATTATCCATGATTTAAAGAAAATCAAATTAACCACCTTAACCCTTATAATAATATCCATAAGTTAGTGGATATTTCTTTTTATTTTCTTAATGTGACTGGGTTCTCCACTCACGTAGATATTTCCATTTTGCCTTTGCAAGGCACAAGGACGTACATATATGTGGATTTCAACCTCTACAATTTTGGTTGAATGGAAATCCATTTAATATAATTATTTTTGCATTAAATTGAATTAGGGTTTCAACTATGCTTAAATCTTGATTGTTTTAATATCAAGATTCTCTCTCCTTCAAAGAAGTACCAATGAGATGACCCTCTCATTTTCTTTGCTTTAAATGATACCAAGAAATATTAGGGACTATTTTGAATTGGTAATTTGCATATTGAACCCTGGGTTTTGGGTAAATTGCACACTACACCAAAACTAGGTTTTAATGTACAAACATTGCTTTATCAGCTCTTTCTTGGTACTCGGGCTACCACAAGTCATACCTCTACATCATCTTCATTCTCATGATGCTTCAACACATGAGGAACATATTATCATATAACATTTGTAATTTAACCCCTCAACTTTGGGTAATTTGCACTTTAGTCCAACACAAGCAAAACATTATTGTCAACGTCATTCAAAAAGGACTAAAATTGAAATTTGAGTTCCTCTTGAGCCTTAATTACTTTTTAAAAGATAAGAGCAAGCACATAATCCACTTTATTAAGCAAAACATCTTGGGTTAAAGCATAACCTAGGTCACAGATGTTACAAGTTATCCACCCCTTACAAGGATTTCATCCCCGAAATCATTAAGAGAAAATAGTAGGGTACTTCCTTCTCATTTATTCCTCTAGCTCCCACATAGCTTCTTTAATTCCACGGTGATGACAGAGAACTTTTACAAGACATATGTCTTTCTTTTTTAGCTTTTTGATTCTTCTATCAAGAATCAACATAGGTCCTTCAACATATGATATATCATCATTTAGTTCTACTTCCACATGTTGCGTAACTAACTCTGTGTTAGGATGACACTTCCTCAACATGGAGATATGGAACACTGGGTGCAATCTATGTAGCTCAGGTGGCAATTCTAGCTTATAGGCTACCTTTCCCATCCTCTCAATGATTGGATAAGGCCCCATAAATCTAGGAGCTAACTTGCCCTTCTTCCCAAATCTAAGGATACCTTTCCAAGGTGAGACCTTGAGGTATACTATGTCTCCAACTTGGAATTCTAAGGGTCTACGACGCTTATCAACATAAGATTTATGCATATCCTGGGCAGCTTTCAACTGTTGTTGTATTACTTTAATCTTCTCAGTTGTTTGATGTACTAGCTCAGGACCCAAAAGTTGGTACTCCCCTGTTTCATACCAACATAAAGGAGATCTACAACGTCTACCATATAATTCCTCATACGGTGCCATATCAATACTGTGTTGATAGCTATTATTATAAGCAAATTCTATCAAGCTTAGGTGTAGGTCCTAACTTCTTGCAAACTGAAGGACACATGCCCTAAGCAAGTCCTCCAAAGTTTGTATAGTCCTCTCAGATTGCCCATCTGTCTGAGGATGAAAGGATGTACTAAACCTTAACTGCGTACCCAAAGCTTTATGGAGTGCTCCCAAAAACGACTCATGAACTGGGGGCCTCTATCAGAAACAATTGTAGTCGGAACCCCGTGTAAACATACTATCTCATCTATGTATATCTGTGCAAGCTTCTCAGCTGTGTAGGTTGTTTTGACAGGAAGGAAATGTGTTGTCTTTGTCAACCTATCAACTATCACCCATATGGAATCATGACTTTTGGTTTTTCTAGGCAAACCAACCACAAAGTCCATGGTTACATGATCTCATTTCCACTGCGGTATAGGTAGAGGTTGCATTGTTCCTACGAGATTTTGATGTTCAACTTTAACTTGCTGACACACCATACACCGCATAATGAACTCATCTAAATCTTTCTTCAAACCAGGCCACAAATACATATCTTTTAAATTATGATACATCTTGGTGCTCTCTGGATGCATGGCATACATTGAAGTATGAGCTTCTTCCAGAACCAACTTCCTTAAGTTACTGGCATCATGTACCACCATCCTACCATGGTAACAAACTACATGATCCTCTGACTCATGAAAACCATCCCGCTTCTCACTACCATACTCTGACCTGATCTGCTGAACCACAGTATCAATTTGTTGTGCTTCTTTAATATGCTATCTCGGAGTAGGTTTTATGTGCATCTTAGCTAACAATCTGGCTAACAATGATACTTTAAGTTGTATGTTGTTTTGCCTCATAGAGATAAGCATATTTCTCTTAGAGCACACTAAGGAGGTTGTATCGAGGGATGGTGGTGATGATTTTCTACTTAGTGCATCAACCACTACATCCTTCTATGGATGATAATCAATTGTACAGTCGTAGTCCTTGATTAATTCCATCCAGCGGCGTTGCCTCATGTTCAGCTCATGCTGTGAGAAGATATACTTTAGGTTCTTATGGTCTGTAAAAATCTGGAATGTCTCTCCATAGAGATAATGTCTCCAGATCTTCAAAGCACGGACCACAACAGCTAGCTCTAGATCATGTGTTGGATAATTCTCCTCGTGTCTCTTAAGATGTCGAGAAGCAAAAGAAATCACTTGCTTATCTTGCATCAACACACATCCTAAGCCATTCTTAGATGCATCACAGAAAACTATGTACCCCTTCCCTTGTTCAGGTAACACCAGCACAAGTGCACTTGTTAACTTTTCCTTTAGCAACTGAAAAGAATGTTGACACTTGTCATTCCAGACAAAAGGAACTTCCTTCCTGGTCAACTTGGTTAGGGGTAAAGCTATAGAATTGAAGTTCTTAATGAACCTCCTATAATAGCCTGCTAGTCTAAGAAAACTACGAATCTCTGTCGGTGTGTTCGGCTATTCCCATTGCAGGACAAATTCTACCTTCTTAGGATCAACACGGATACCTGAGGCAGATATAACATGTCCTAGAAAAGAAACTTCTAGTAACTAGAACTCACATTTGTTAAACTTAGCATACAACTTATGCTCTCTTAGCAAAGTCAAAGCATGACAGATGTACTGCTCATGTTGTTGAGCATCTATACTATATATCAAGTATATCATCTATGAAGACTACTATGCACTGACCAAGAAAAGGTTGGAAGATTCTATTCATGAGTTCCATGAATGCAGCTGGTGCATTAGTTAGTCCAAACGACATAACTATGAACTCATAGTGACCATATCTTGTTCTAAAAGTAGATTTAGATATGTCACTCTCCTTAATACGCAACTGATGGTATCCCGACCTCAGATCTATCTTAGAAAAGATAGTTGCACCACACAACTGATCAAACAAGTCATCAATCCTTGGTAGAGGATACTTATTATTTATAGTTATTGTATTCAACTGTCTATAGTCGATGCATAATTGCATAGACCCATCCTTTTTCTTTACAAAGAGGAATGGAGCACCCCATGGTGAAGTACTCGATCAGATAAAACCCTTTTCAAGCAATTCTTACAGTTGTTTCTTAAGTTCTACCATCTCAACAGGAGCCATCCTATACAGTGTCTGTGCTATTGGTTGTGTGCCCGGGATTAGATTAATCTCAAAGTCAATCTCTCAGGATGGAGGAACACCTGGAAGTTCTTCAGGAAATACATCCTCAAACTCCCTAACTATAGGAACCTCAAGAAGATTAGAACTCTTCATTGTGGTGTCTACCACATGTGCCAAGAATGCAAAGCATCCTTGTCTCATCAGCTTTTCAACTACCATAGCTGACACAAGATAGGTTGGAAGAATATTTCTTTCTCCCTGAAAGATCCATGTGTCACCATCATTTGTGAACACATCCTGCTTAGAACCATAATCCAAGACAACCTTATACTTTTATAAGGTGTCCATCCCAAGGATTATGTCAAACCCGTGCATCTCAAGTGGTATAAGATCCACCTGAATGCGATAATCAGAAAAGGAAAGAATGCACAGAGAACATACCTCCCGCAACACTAAAGATCCCAGCAAAGGGGTTTCTAACATCAACTTATCTACTCTATGACTGACAATCATGTTGCATTCATGTATCACTTATTGAGTGATAAAGGAATGCGTAGCACCCGGATCAATTAAAACAGATACGAAGCATGATGAAGACATATCATAATAAAATAGTTCCATCTAACCTATCACAACCTGAGGGTTGACTACCACTTCGGGCTGATTCATAGCATAGAATCTAGTTGTTGCTTGCTTGTTGACCCTGTGCTCGGTTGTTGGGTGCCGATGATCCAGCTTGGGATGCTTGTCCACATCCTCGAGCACCACTAGAAAATTGTCTCCTCTGTGAGCCTTGCTGACTCTGTCTCTGGGGTTGAGTTATAGTCCTGACTTTCTTAGGACAATCTCTCATCAAGTGTCCTGACCTCCCACACTGGAAGCAATTGTAGCTTCCCAGATTCTGCCTAGGTGGTCCTATTACTGATGTTGATGTTGTACTGGGGGCTCTATTTGGAGGAAAACTATGTCCCCTACCCCTACTCGACGTCCATTGCGTCTGAGTATTGAATCTTGATGGTGCTGCCAGAGCAGAAAACCTCAGCTTCTTGAAGCTTTCAGACCTTTGTCCATGAAATTGTGTGTACTCTTTCTTACTCTTATTCTGATGCTTTTCAATCACAGACTTCTCTACCCGTCTCACGGACTCTACAAAAGTGGCAAACCTTTCCCTATTCTCTAAGGCAGACACAGGAGTGGTCATATCAGCGTTCAACCCTTTCTCGAAATGTCGAATTCTTTCTTCATCATTAGCTGCCATAGGCAGATAAAACCACAAAAGCTCCATGAACTTAGCCTCATATTCACTAATGTTCATCTGTCTTTGTCTAATCCCCTCAAACTGAGAGATCTTCTCATCTAGATATGTTTTGGAAAAATATCTAGTGACAAATTCTCATCGGAATTCCTCCCGTATGACCTCTACACCTGGCCTCTTGCCCTCTTCTATGGTCCACCAGTGGCCAATACTCCCCTTTAGGAGGTATACAACATGTCTGACCTTCTCATCTTCAGGAATGTTCAGGATCCTGAAAGCCTTCTCTAGCTCAGTTAACCACAAATCAGTGTATGTTGGATCAGTTGTACCAGCATAATCTACGGCCCCAACCCGGCAAAGTCTCTCAAAAGTCTTGCCAGTTCCATGTCCTTCATTGTGGCCTGGTGCCCTTGGTGCATGTGGTGGCATTCTGTCTGCCATATGTGTCATGGTTGACATAAACTGGCCAAACAGGGCATGGAAAGCTAGATTTTCTAGTGCAACTTGATCAAGATGAGGAATCTCACGTACTGGTTCCTCCCTAGCTTGATCCCTTGCACCTCCTCCTGGTGCAGCAACGATGCTCTCAGAAACATGTTCATCATGTGATCCAGACATCTTCAAGTTCTCCTCCTCCTATATGAGCAGAAGACACTATCAGATAAATTGGAAGACACTAGAACAGACTCAACAACCTTAATCCTATGTCTCTATAGACTCAGTGAACCTAGAGCTCTAATACCACTTAACTTGTGACGACACCTGCAATCATTAAGATAACAAGTGTACAATCAACATGTGGAAATTATTATTAACATGGGATTACTAAAAATCACTAAAAATTAAAATCATTTACAAAGATATCCATTCTCAGGAAAACTCTTTAAAAAAGAACCACAATATTATATTTACATACTGGTTCACAAAGTACATTCACTGTACTATCTCTTCTCGAGGAATATATATACATCATTGCTTTGCTAAAAAGCACAAGTAACAAAATCCTCGAGGCATTCAAACCAAAATCTCAGATCGATTATAAAAACACTATCCACTGACTCCTAGGACCTGAGAGTATAGAGATGACACATAGGACTTTATATACAAAGCTTGACAGCCAGTATCCCCACCTGGGATATCACTGTTGTCCCTGTTGTTATTGCTGCTGTTCTTCCCATGCTATAGAGTTTCTACCTATTTGTATGTGTCTACCTAAAAATTGTTGGATTCCACGGGGGTGAGACAACTTATAAAATTGCCTCAGCGAGAGATATAACCTTCCACCAAAAACATTATTATTGCAGTTTAATAGAAATAATCTGGACAGTGGAATCATATATTTTAATAGCATTTAATTCAATATTTATGCAGATTAGAGCAACATTCCTATTAAAGTATTTCATCTATAACTTGATAAGGCAGCATGTCTCTTATTCAATACGAAATTAAAGAACATAAGTAATATTTATGTATCAAGGACATGCTAAGCAAGATAACATCAACCAATGGTTCTCATATTTCAATCTTATGCAAATACGCTACACGACTGATTACATTTTACAAATATACTTAAGCTCTGAGGAGATGAGGTATACTACTCATACTCCAACCGACCATTGCGAAGTCGAAATTGGTACCATACAAAGTCAATAGAAGAGCCGGCTTCCATGACCTCCCACATCTCAATTAGTGCGAGATCACATGCAGGACATCTAGTGTCTCTGCTAAATAGCTTGCCAGGGTATAGTGGCATCTTCGCTATAGAGTTACAGTGGCGGTTGTACTCTCTTCCCAATCGAGAGATTTCATGTTTACCTCCATCGATCCGGTATTAACATCATCGGGAGATTTGTGATACATCCATCCCGACACATATAATGAAGGATTGAGAGGTTTAATGTTTACCTTCCATCAATTCCCCCATTAGGATGTACGGATATTTTCACCCATCGACCCCCACATATTAAAAAATATGCGAACTCCAGGAGATCCCGTAGGAAAACCTATTTTACCATCACCAACTACTGACGATGATGGATCTATGGTCAGAGCACTACATGAAAAGATTTCAATTGATTAATTAAGTACATTATCATATTCTTTTAGCATCAGTCAAGTTTTCAAACATAACTTATTAGGATAAATGCTACAAAGAAACATGTACTATTTTCATCAGTTACTTCTCAGTCTTTATAAGACATTGGGATCTAAGTCCCTCATTTTAATACTGGGAATTCTCATCCTTCCGCAATCTCATTACCTTAATCATATGGATCTGGGTATTCAAACCCTTAGCTCATCACTGAGCACTATTATTGCTTTTTCAGGTAACTATCACCTTCAGATCATCTGACCAAGGTAAACATGACACTTGTTACACAAGCATCTCTTATGGCACTTGAGGATCATTAAATCTCTTGTTACCTCTTACTAGGAAACAAGGCATATTATGGCATACAAGGCTTAATAAAAAATTTCAATAAATAAAGCATCATAGCTCATACCGGGCTATGTTCATCACCTCATGATACATGCATGGTTAGCACACATGATAACATATATATCAACCATATTTCAGTTCCATGCTATTCAAGGGTAACACCACTATTCCCTTGCCAGGGTTAGGGTTTCCCATTTCATGTCAATTGGGGATATTCATCCCATTACCCAGATCAGGGTTATGGTTATCACCATATTGCCTAAGATTAGGGTTTCATATAGAATTACATAGCATCACTCTGGATTTGAGTTCCACATCACATTAATATACCAGGGTTTTACATGACATCACCATAAATTAGGGTTCCACATAATATCACCCTAGATTAGTATTACATTCAATATCCCACAATTAGGGTTTACTATTCATCCCAATTAGGGTTTACTATTCAATTACCCATGATTAGGGTTTACTATTACCCTAGATTAGGGTTTCACTCACAATTGCCCTAATTTAGAGTTAGGGTTCATTAACCTTTTCAATTAGGGGTTTCATGATCTCTTCACTAAGGATCATACCCTAATCACCGCATGATTAATACTCATGTATGAATTCCTTTCTATCATTCTCTCAACTTGATTAAGTTACATCAACCCTTGAATCAAGTACCCACAATTATGATTGACATAGTGTACTAAAACATTACTTTCATAAAATTTTAGGGTTAATTAATCCAAAGGTACTGATCATCTAGGTAATTTAGGGTTTAAACCTTTGTACCTAACATTGATAATCATCATTGGATCAATGGATCAATTATCATCTTAAATCTCCAAATGATTTGATCACATTGGACCTCCATTCGGTTTTGGGGTTTCAACACCAAATGGTTTTGAAACCATTTGATTCCAAACGGTCCTGAGACCGTTTGACCCCAAACGGTTTCAAGACCATTTGGACTCAAACAGTCTCAAGACCGTTTGGGCCAAATCAGCCTCAAAACCGAAAGGGTTCATTTGATAGATCCATCAATCAATTAAATTAGGGTTTGCACCATCGATTTCTTCATCTATTAAGTTATTGAAGTCCATCAATGTATGATCCTTGGACCCTCAATCCTCAATCACAACCATTGATCATCCAAATGGTTTTGGTGGACTTTGTCCAAATGGTTTGAAACCATTTAAGGCTCCAAACAGTTTTGACCTAGAAGTCCAAACAGTTTGAAACCGTTTAAGGCTCCAAACAGTTTTGAACTTATTTGTCCAAACAGTCAACCCAACTCCAAACAGTCAACTCAAGTATGTTCAAATGGTTTGAAACCATTTAAGGCCCCAAGCTCTCAACTATCCCATTCAGTCAACATACCCAAATGGTTTGGGGTTCAACCTCCAAATGGTTTGCAAACCGTTTGATCACCAAACGGTTTGGTGAAAACTGATTGGATCATTTTGTTGAATCCGATTGCAACTAGATATTATTGAGATGTGTGCTTAAGATGATGTCATAATGATCAAGATTCAACCCCTAGAATTCTACTGCCATTTCCATGGTAGTTTCATCAATTAACCAAAGAAATTTCAAGAAGAACAATTGAACACATTGAATTGAAGAATTGAATTCAATAACAATGATTAAGGGTTCAAGTTATATAACCCGCCTTCAATTGAGCTTCAAAGCTTGGATATTCACATAAAAAATGGTGGAAGAAGCTTTCCCAAACCACAAGGTTCGTTCCTCAAGATTTTTAGTGAAAAGGATTGGCTAGAATTGAAGATTGAGTGAAGAAAAGAAGAAATCAAGCATTGATTTGTGATTTCCACCATGAAATCAAGGTGAAGGAAGGTTAATAAGCTTACCAAAAGGTTGGGAGTCGTCCTCCTGTTTCTCCTAAGCTCCCTTGGTCATTTTTCAAGCAAGAAGTGAAAGTGGATTCAAAATTACCCTTTCAACTCATGGATAAAGGAGCATATATATGCATTTTTATTGAAAATTCATTTAAGAGAGAGAAAGTAGGGATTATCTCCTCCATTTCCTTGCCACTTTCCCTCTTTCCTTCCTTGTTTACGAGGCTATATACCTTGACTCTTATTCCTATCAATTATCCATGATTTAAAGAAAAGCAAATTAAGCACCTTAACCCTTATAATAATAATATCCATAAGTTAGTGGATATTTCTTTTTATTTTCTTAATGTGAGTGGGTTCTCCACTCACGTAGATATTTCCATTACCTTTTAAAGGAAAAAGGACGTACATATATGTGTATTTCAACCTCTAAAATTTTGGTGGAAGGGCATTCCATTTAATATAATTATTTTTGCATTAAATTGAATTAGGGTTTCAATTATGCTTAAATCTTGATTATTTTAATATCAAGATTCTCTCTCCTTCAAAGAGGTACCAATGAGATGCCCCTCTCATTTTCTTTGCTTTAAATGATACCAAGAAACATTAGGGACTATTTTGAAGTGGTAATTTTCATATTGAACCCTGGGTTTTGGGTAAATTGCACATTACACCAAAACTAGGTTTTAATGTACAAACATTGCTTTATCAGCTCTTTCTTGGTACTCAGGCTGCCACAAGTCATACCTCTACATCATATTCATTCTCATGATGCTTCAACACATGAGGAACATCTTATCATATAACATTTGCAATTTAACCCCTCAACTTGGGTAATTTCCACTTTAGTCCAACACAAGCAAAACATTATTGTCAACGTCATTCAAAAAGGACTAAAATTGAAATATGAGTTCCTCTTGAGCCTTAATTACTTTTCAAAAGATAAGAGAAAGCACATAATCCACTTTATTAAGAAAAACATCTAGGGTTAAAGCATAACCCAGGTCACAGATGTTACACTTAGGTCCTAGAAGGGGTGTTTTTTAGATGTTGCATTAACACGTGTTTTTGGTTGTATGCCTTGGGTTGACACACACACACACACACACACATATATATATATATATATATATATATATATATATATATATATATATATATATAAAAGTGTCTTGTACATGTGGACAAGATATCTTTTGCAACTGGTTTGTGGCAAAATAGCCACTGTACATTCATGTGAATACCTTTATGGTATGATATGTGATATATGTGGTGACATGTTGTGAACCTTGATGTATATGTTTCCTCTTGAGATGGTTATATGATATCCGTTTTAATTTACTATGTTTTGTGGTAATTTGCTTGTTTAGCCATTGATCACACACTTTGGTTTTGAGTTATCTTGGTTGGTGTAACCAGTGTGTCACATATACAACAGAAAAGTTGGCACATATAGATGTAGATGGGATAGTCCATTTGCATGGTATTCCTACGACCATAGTGTCTAACAAAGGTCCATAGTTCATGAGTCGCTTTTAGAAATGACTCAATACAGCAACGGGGACACAAATGAAGATCAATACAACTTTTCATACATAGATATATGGTCAATCAGAGAGGACCATTCAAATCATGGAGGATACATTGAGATCTTGTGTTCTACAATTTCTTGGTAGTTGTGTTGTACACTTGAGTTTGATAGAGTTTGCTACAATAAAATTTATTAGACGAGTATAGACATGGATCCATATGAAGTGTCATGTGGAAGGCATTTTCGGTCACTGCTTTGTTGGTATGATACATGTGAGTATCAACTTTTGGGTCCTAAGTTAGTGCAGCAGACTACAGAGAAGATCAAGGTGATACAACAACAACTGAAAGTAACACAAGACAGACATAAGTCTTATGTTGATAGTTGTCATAGACCATTAGAGTTCCAAGTTGGAAACTAAGTATATCTGAAGGTCTCTCCTTGGAAAGGTGTGTTGATGTTTGGTAAGAAGGGTAAGTTGGGTCCCAGGTTTATGGGACTGTACCCCATTGTGGCACTTGTTGGAAAGGTGGCGAACAAGTTGGAGTTACCACTAGAGTTGCACATGTTGCATGATGTCTTCCATGTTTCCATGATGAGGAAGTGTCACCCCGATATAGAGCTGATGTTGTAGCCTATAGAGGTTGAGTTAGATGATGATGTGTCATATATTGAGTTTCCTGTGTTGATCCTAGATAGGAGGGTGAAGAAGTTGAAGAATAAGGATATAGTTTTGGTTAAGGTTTTGTGGCATCACCGTGGTGTGAGGAATCCACATGAGAGTTAGCGGATGATATGAGTAGGAAGTACCTGCCTTTGTTTGCATAGGATTTCGGGGGCGAAATCCTTGTTAGGGATTTATGGTTGCAAGCCCCCTAAGCTAGGTTTTGGTTGATCATGCTTTCTTAGTATAATTAGATGCTTAGAAACTTAATCTAACTCTGTGATGTGCTTTAATATCATGTGACATGCTTATGTTTTAAGTTTGGTCCAATTTGGAAGTTGTTTGAGCTAGTTATACATATGTGTGCTTATTTTGGACCAAGTTGCAATTTACCCACTTCTAGGGTATTCCTTATAATTTTTCACATGCTTGTTGTGCCTCACATGTTTTTACATTATGTTGAATAGAGTGGTACTTTGAGGCTCCTTGTCACACCTTGGTTTGAGTGGTGACATGTTGTGTTGAGAATTAGGGTTTGCTTGGATACCCTAAGTGGTTGGTTGACCTTGTTATGTGTTTGACCGATGAGATTATGTTTTGGCAGTTGCCAAGGATCTTTAGATTCATATTTTCTTTGGTTGATGGGTTTTGATGTGAGCCTTATGGTCTTGATGGTCAATGATCCATGATCCCTCTTTGATCACCAAGAAACCGTAGGGATAGTTCTATGCGACCGATTGAGTTTTGAATCTTATATGGTCACAAAAATCTATTTGGTTGATGCCTTTTTCTAGATAACTGAGGTTTCTAGTTTTTCCTATTCTTATCACCTTAGTTGCATGTGTGGGTGTGGTGCTTGCATGGGTGAGTTTTTGTGGACACATGGCATGTGTTAGCATGACACCTAACCTCCTTTCCCTTTCTTCAACCCCATCCTACATAAACCTCTCTCTTTGCATGCAACTAAACCCTTTTCAACCTTTCCTTCTCTCTTCTTGCTTTGAGCTCATCCCCTTGTGCTTGGTGGTGAAGGTGGAGCTCAACCTTGGAGAAGGTGGCTGATCCATCTTGCATGTTGATTTAGGGTTTGGAGCAACCATTCCTTGTGATCATTTAGTGATATCTTTTATCTTGGTAAGTGACCTACCTCTTCATCTTCATTTTCCTCACCCTACCATCTTCTTCTTTCTCTTCTTGGCTGAACCCATGGTTCTCCATGGTATTACTTGAGTTGATAATGAAGAACCCCTCTTTTTCATCCTTTCGACCTAGAGTTTTTGCTCTCCTTCTTGCTCTTTGACCTAGGGTTTTGTTCTTTCTTTGAGTTGGAGCTAGCTTGGCTGAGGTGGTAAGTAATATAGGGTTTTCTCTCTCTTTCTTGGATCTTCCTTGCTATTGGAGTTGCTTCTTCTCTTTTGAGGTGATTTATAAAATTTTATCCTCGATTATTGCTTACACTTACCATGCATGCTAATCATCTACCCTAAAAGTGTGGTCACTAGTAGAAAGATGATATCTATGATCTATGGTTTAGGTTTACAGGGTAATCTTGAGTAGTTAACTCTCTTTTGATGAACTCTAATCTTTTTGCTCAAAATTCATCTTTGGTGATAGAGGTCTTGATGCATGCATGTTGATGGAAACAATAGTTTTACTCTTTTGGTTTTCTAGAGTTTCAAGTGGGCTTTCTCTCTCTCTTTTCATAGTTTGGTTTTCTCTCATGATGGATGGTTAGGGTTTTGAAGTTGAGCTTTCTTCTTGTGTTTTACACCATGGTGGTTTTCTATCTTATAGTAATGATCAAACTATTTGATCTTGTGGTTGAGGAGTTTTTCTCTCTTTTGGCGGTGTCTCCAAGTTGGACATATGTGGTTGAAGAGATTTGTGAACTTTATGAGGCATGGATTCTTTTTCTCTTCGGTCAATGATATCTCATGGTTTTCATTGGTCGATGAAGATGTTTGATGATTCTCGTAAGACCCCTAACCTAGCTTTATGCTTAATTGTAATTACTTTGCATAATGAGATGTTTAACCCTTAATCTAAACTATTGGGATGCTCTAATATCATGTGATAGGCTTATGTTTTCATTTTGGTCCAATTTGATTAATCTTTGAGCTACTTTTGTTATATATGTACTTATTTTAGACTAGTTTGCAATTTACCCATAAGTGAGGGTTATCTTGCAAATTTCACATGTTGATAATGTTTCTTTTGCTTTAGCATCATGATAGAGAAGATTATGCAATGGGGCGCCATGTTTGAATCATGGCTGGTGATGTGACATCTCATGGTGAATTTAGGGTTACTATGGTTTTCTTAAGTTGATAAAGTGACTATGCTAAGGTTTGAGTGTTGCAACCCTACACCACTTTTGGTGAGAGTAGTGACCACAACATATGCTTTGGATGTTGTGGTTTCAACCTAGATGACCTAGAGGTGAGTTGGTTGAAACACTTTTCCTTCTAGTGTCTCGACCATGTACATATGGTGACTTAGGGTTTTGACCTAGACAAGTACAAGTAGTGTTTTGACCGAGACAGGGTGGTAGCCAACCTTGGAGGTTGCTACACTTTTTCTGGATAAACACTAACATTTCATAATTTTCATGTAAGTGGAGGAAATGTTATTTCCTTGAAAGTCATATGTCCTACAATGGTCTATTATGTTGACACCTCATAAATCTCTACTTCCTTCCTCCTTTGGGTATATAACCCCTTCTCTTCACATATGAGCAACCTTTTCAGCCCTACACTCTTTCTTCTTCCTTTGGATCATCTTTGAAGCTTCAGGAGCAAGAGAGGTCAGATCTTGATGCTTGGGTGGCTAATCCATCTTGCATGTTGAAGATCTTGTGCTAGATCAACTCTTTGGTGGTGATTTGTTGGAGATTCTTCCCTTAGTAAGTGATCTTAACTCTTGATCACGTTTTCTCTCCTCTAAAATCCCCATCATCCTCTTCTTCCTCCTTATCTATAGACTATGTATCATCCATGGTGGCTTTTCTTGGAGATCTCTTCTTCACAAGGGCCATAGATCATGTTTTAACATGATGGTACTCGAGTGAGAAGAAGACCTCTTCTTTCTTCTTCTTTGGTTCAACCCTAGGGTATGGGCTTTCTTGTTTCCTAAGCTCTTCTTTGACCATGGAATTTCTATCTCTTCTTGTGGCGATCCTTTGGTCGAAGTGATGAATCTTGGTGGGGGTTCTTGGAGCTTATGATCTTGGTAGATTGGTTCTCTCCAAAATAGACGAGTTATTTAACTTTTCCTTCATCTATTATTAGCATATTAAGATCTGATTATAAGTTGATGTTCTATACATGAAAAATGTATTCTTGATGATAGAAGGAATAAAATATCTTAGGGTTAACTTTTGCAGTAGTATTGAGAAGATTATCTTTCTTATAAACCCTAAAAGGCTTGGTCCCTGATTTTGTAGTAAATGGAAGTTTGATGTGTATTCTTTGGATCTTCATCTATGGAACCATGCTACTTTCTTTATGGTTCCTTTATGCATGTGTAACATGAACTTTTTGGTCTATTTATATGCATAAGAATTCAAGTTTTCTCTCTCTAAATGTAACTCTTTTCATGTTCTTCTATGATCCATAATCTAGGGTTGATGAACACTTGGTATAGGACGTTGTTCTTCTTGTTGACGCTTGGTATTCAATGTTGTTAACCACCTATTTTGAACTTGTTCATGCATTTTATGGTGTTGGGCATATAGCTAATTTATGTTCAAGACAACCTTTGGTCTTCCATCACGGTCGATGCCATTGCAAGTGGTGGTTTCGACCGCAACACCCTAAACTTTAAGGGTGGTTGCTACTATATTGGTTGTGACACAACGTTACCGCCTGATCCTTAAATCTACTGGTTGATGTTGCAGCCAAGATGGCTAAGCTAATGGTCGAGACCCATGTTCAGGTTATTTCATGGATGTAATAGGTTAAGACTTAGTTAGTTGTGATCATGACACCATTGGGTTAAGGTCGTAATGCCTTGTGATAATAGGGTCGACACACCTTGATGTGTCTCGGTCGAGACACCCCTTTGGTGGAGTCATGGTCACGACACCCCATTTAGACATCTCCTAGTGTCATGGTTGGGATGCCATGTCTAGGTGGTGTCATGGATATAACACTTAGAGTCGTGACCTTGTGAGATGTCTCAGTCGTGGCATGTGTTATGGGTAGTCAAAACACCTATGTGTTGGGAGTGGTCATGACCATGTAAAAATGTCACGACCGTGAAACTTGTGGGTGAGGGGTCGAGACACATATGTTGTAGTGGTAGAGACATGTGTGTAATAGATGGTTGAGACCTATGTGTTGAAGGTGGTCGAGACCTATGTGTTGAGGGTGGTCGAGACACCTATACACATGTATGTACATGGTCAATATATAGTGTAATGGTCTACATATAATGATGAAGCATGAATGCCTAGATGTTAGTGGTAGTTCTTAACCCTAGTGTTGTCCAAACATATGGGAGGTGGTAGAATTTGGGTTTAGTGGTTGTATGATGTTATGAAACCCTAATCAGATACATATGCATCCTAACCCTAATCTTGAGATAACATGATATATGTGTTTATTCTACTTGAAGTGATTATTATCTAATTATGTTTTCTCTCTCCTACCGGTGTAACACTAACTTGCATGTGAGATGAATCTCATAGCCATGAGAATGCTATGTTGGCCCCTATGTAATACATGGTGGTGATTATGAGTAATGTTGAGGCATATTGTGATATTTATTGTGCAAGAGTTATATGAATTGATCTAATGGTCTAGAAAGTGGCTTATGAATTAATTGAGGGATTGATATCCCATAGTGATGTGATATGGTTAGTGACCTTGTAATGGTTGTGATACAAGTGTCATGTGATGATGAGACCAGTTCTCACTTTATACATTTTATATCTTCTGGAGTTGTATCCTACCTTAATTTTGTACAATTTGTTTAGGGTTTATACATTGTAACTTGATTGATGTATTAAAAGATACCCAATTGGTATATGTAATCAAGTGAAACCCTAATCATGTAGTTTCCCTATACCATAGATTCATCTTCAATGTCAGTATCTAGCTAGATGGTAGAGCGAGTAACTCCTATGAGAAACTCGAAGCAATATTGTTGAATATGTGGGGTACCAATGGAGATAACTCCTTGTATCCTTAAACTGTTGAAATAGTGATATATTGTTTATTATGGAAAGACCATGCGTGAGCATGTTCTCTAGTGTTGTGCCATGTACCAAGGCAGACTAGTTGTTCTACATGACCATAGCATTGACTATGAGTTGTTGTCTACATGACTATAACTTTGACTATAAGTTGTTGTTTAGCAGTTTGATTGTTATGTCATTGCATTGCAGACTCAAACTGACCAAGTAGTGATGGTGATGATCATGGAGACCGGCTCTTACACATATCTCATATGGTAATGATTTTGACTTTGCAATGGTAAGTTGGATTTGAGTGGTATGCCTTAAACCCTTAGGGCATAATAATAAAGGTGACAATACAGTCGTGTAGTATATTTGCTTAGGGTCAAATACGAATCACAATGGATGAACCCATGCTTTTTTCTTATACCGTTCACTTTATAACAATTATACATGTTCTTCATATTACTTTTAAAAACATAAGATGCTCTAATGTTCAGTTGAAACTGCTTAAACTGCTCAAATAGTGACACCTGCTCTTTTTAACTACTTTATTATATTCATGTGCTTATAATAGACGTTGGCAAAGAGTTATATCTCTTGCTGGGATGTTTGGTCTCACTCTGTGGGTTCCAAAACTTTTTAGGTGGTCATAGATGAGGAGGTCTAGGTCGTGGTACATGTGCTAAGCAACAAGGAGAGCAATAATTGTTAGAGGTTGGATACACAACCAAAGTTTTGTAGTAGAGTCCTATGTGTCATCCTTGTACTCTCAAATCTTTGGGGAGATTTTGTTGTTTGTATATCGACACGTAGATTTTGTCTTTATGACATAAGTGTATAGAAATGGCATGTACATATATACATGTAATATGTAACAATTGTGGCATGACAACCTTTGAACATGATATGTATCATCTTCTGTTATATATGGAATATAGATGGCCTGAGTTGAAGGCTTGTTTATATATACTCCTGCTTGAGATATTATATTGCAAATGGTTTTAATTTACCCAATTTTGTGGTAATGTTGTTATTAGTAATAATTCTGCCTTTTGTTTTGAGTAATCTCGCTTTGTGTGGCAAAGGGCATCATAGTTTGGTTGGTATCAGAGATATAGGTTTTCTGAGTCTACAAGGACATATGACTAGGGTTTGAGTTTGTTCTAGTATCCTCCAGTATATCATATGGTCACTTCTGCTTATGTAGAAGATGAAGTAGAGAAGAAGAAAAGATGTCTGGAGAACATGAAGAACATGTTGCCGAGAGCGGTGTTTCTGCCCCAGGAGGTGGTGCAAGGAGGCAAGAAAGGGTTGATTTTGTGACACAAGTGCCTCAAGTTGACTCAGACAATGTAGCCAACCCAACATTCCAGTCCATGTCTAGACAGTTCATGGCTACAATGACACACATGGCAGATAGGATGCCTGCGCCCAAACTAGGGTAAGTGTCCCTGGTGCTGAAACGCATGGGTATGGGAAGACTTTTGAAAGACTTTGATGTGTAAGAGCGTTGGAGTATGTGGGAGCATTCAATCCAACTGATGCAAATTGTGGTTGACTGACCTAGAAAAGGCCTTTCAGATCGTAAACATCCCCAAAGAAGATAAGGTGAAACATGTTGTGTATCTGTTGAAGGGGATTGCGGGCCACTGGTAGGCCATCGAGGAGGAGAAAAGGTCAGGTGTTGTGATTACTTGGGAAGAACTCTAATGGGAGTTCATTAATTGGTTACTTTTTTGGAGACTTATATGGATGAGAAGATTATATAGTTTGAGAATATCTGACTAGGATATAAGTCCATCATTGCTTATGAAGACAAGTTTATGGAACTTTTAAGGTTTTGTCTGCACATGGCTACAACAGACAAGGAGAGGATCATGTGCTTTGAGAAGGATCTGAGTACTGAACTAACAACTCCGATGTCATCTTTAGAGAACAGAGAGAGGTTTTCCACTTTTATGGAATCAATTAGGAGAGTGGAGAGGTCTATGATATAGAAGCATGCGATAAAGGCCAAGAAGTGACTTGCACGATAACAAGGACAATTTTTTGGAGGCTTTAAGAAGCCTAGGTCCTCACCACCTCAGCTTCAATAGAGGTTAGTGACTCAATCACAGTGGACACAGAGCAAAGACAAGGCCATATATTTCCACATGTAGGAGCTCGTAGTGCAACATCATTGTCTATTACAGGGTCGTCTAGGCCGTGGTATGAGAGAAAAATGTGTTTCAAGTGTGGACATGTGGATCATACTAAGTGGTACTGCAATGTGAAGGATGAGGAGGTGACTCAGTAGTCAAGGCAAAGTTAGCAAGGGTCATAATAGTGGAAACAACACAATGATAGAGGACACAAACAAGCATCACAGACTGGTTCCTTAGGACATGCTGGTAGAGGAAGAGGGTGACAATAGGAAATGACTTGATTATATCAGATGAGTTAGCCAGAAGGAGTCGTTAACCCTGAGGTCATGACATGTCACGTGGAATTATTTCATTCTAATTTGTCTTCTTCCTATTTCATATCTATTTTGATTGACCCAGGTGCGACACACTCTCTTATCACTAGAGAAGTGATAGCTAGTTGTTTCTTGCATGTTAATCATAGACCAGATAGTATTCATCTAGAAACTCCTATAGTTGGTTCCATAGAGCTCTGGGAAGTGTGTCCATGTTGCATTCTTTCCTTTTTAGGACGTAACATTCGACTGGATCTCCTACCAATTGATATGCACGAATTCGATGTGATACTTGGAATGGATACTTTAGAAATGTATCGGGTGGTCTTGGATTGTAGTGCCAAGGTGCAAACTTTTGTCGATGGTGATACTTCATGGGTTTTCCAGGGTGATAGGAAGATTCTTTCGACCTATGACAACAACTAAGTGGATGAGACAAGGTTGTGATGCATTTATGGCACATGTGGTAGATACCAAGACAAAGATTCCTAGTATTTAGGAAGTGCCAGTTATACAAGAGTTTGAGGATGTGTTTCCCGATGAGTTTCCAGGTGTACCTCCTCCAAGAGAGATTAATTTTGAGATCAATCTATTTCCAGGTACCCAACCTATAACATAGACACCGTATAGGATGGCACCAGTTGAGATGCAGAAATTAAAGAAATAGTTACAAGAACTGCTTGAGAAGGGTTTCATTAGACTGATCACGTCTCCTTGGGGTGCTCCCAATCTATTTGTAAAAAATAAAGATAGATCAATGAGACCATGCATTGATTACCGATAATTGAATAAGATGATGATTAAGAACAAGTATATGTTGCCACATATAGATGATTTATTTGACCAGTTATGAGGTGCCACGGTCTTCTCTAAGATAGACCTGAGGTCAAGTTTTCACCAGTTGTAGATTAGAGCAGATGACATACCTAAGTCAGTCTTTAGAATAAGGTATGGTCATTATGAGTTCGTGATTATGTCATTCGGGATAACCAATGCACCAACAACATTTATGGACCCGATGAATAGGGTGTTCAAGCCCTATCTAGATTAGTTTGTAGTAGTGTTTATAGATGGCATCTTGATCTACTCCAGAGATAGAAAACAACATGAGCAACACCTACGTTAGACTTTGTCTTTTTTGAGCAGCACCGGTTATATGCAAAGTTCAGTAAGTGTGAGTTTTGGTTAAAGGAAGTAGCTTTCCTAAGTCATGTAATATCTGCTATAGGAGTATGTGTATATCCAACAAAAGTAGAGTTAGTGTTGGAATGGGATCAACTAAAGACACCTATGGAGGTTCACACCTTTCTAGGTTTGGCAGGATATTACAGGAGGTTCATTGAAAACTTCAATGCAGTAGTGTTACCCCTAACAAAGTTAACAAGGAAGGATGTGATGTTTGTTTGAGATGACAGGTATCAACGATCATTTATGACCCTAAAAGAGAGGTTGTGTGACACCTTGTCATGCTAAATGAGATTACTCAAAACACAAAACATGATCAACTACTAATTAATCACATAGTCAAAAAAGTGAAATAATTAAAACCAATTCCAACAATGTAAATAAACTCTAGAACATTTACAAAAGGCTCATCATTCCATTCTCATATACTGTAACAAGTATTTATATATGGGTCCAAAGACCTTAGTCACATCATGCATACAAAAGATATTTCACATGTACATCTCATATATTTAAAAGCATTGGCATCTATAACCCTCTAAATAAGAGGCAGTGTCCAGCCTGCTTTCAAGCAGCATGATTGCCTGCTTTTCAGCGATCTTTTGAATAAAAAAAAGATTGTTGTCGATCGATCTTTCACGCTTCACGTATAAGGTCTCTCTTTAAAGATGAGGTGGCCAACATCAGTTAAAGGAAATTTTATATATTTTCATTAATTGTTTATAAGACACGTATTTATTATGCACAACATTAACTGTACAGCTGTACCAAATTACTATTTCTGCCACGTTGCCGCACGAACAGCTAGCTCATGATAGAGAAACTATTTTATTTTCATTCTGATAAATATCAGTCCAAAAGAAATTAGAATCACGACGCTCTGGTCTTCTGGTTTTCTGCTGATTGTTGATTATCTTCTGGTTTCTGCACAACTAGCCGAAGGATTTTCTTTCGCAGAGATAAAAATTACACCTTGCTTATATCTTTGTAAGACTTCTTCGTTCGTTGTGACAACACTATCAGGTTTTATTCTTCTCTTTTGTTGTATTAAGCCATTATCTTGCAAAACGTAAATTGTCCTTTGTAATAGTTTGCATTCTCTATCGTTGAACGGTGAAGAGATTATGATTGGGCCTTATAGCGGTTGATTCTTTATCAATAAGCATGGTATTCTACCTATAAATACGTTGTCCCATGCAATTAATGATTGTGGTTGCGTATAAACATGCCATGCACACATCATTTGTCTACAACAAAAATAAATTTGCAAATAACGAGGGCAATCAATGATTGCAACTGCGTATAAATACGTCGACGCACACACCAATTGTCCAACAAAAAAGTTAAATTTGTAATTAAGGAGTGCAGTTGCACGTTGTTATGTTTCTCCTCAAAATTCTGTTACAAGTACGAACATAAGGACTGCTATTTTAATGTTGCTCGCATAAGTTTTTTATTTCCGTTACAAGTACGAATATTTTCTTCCTGTTGGCGTTGCTTCCGAATGAGGTGATCAGGCCGACGAAGGGGTTGTTTGAAGGCAGAGGTCGAATCAGCCGACAGATTTTTATATGTCATTTTGAGTCGTAAGGACTGCTGTTTTTAATCTTGTTCGCGTAAGTTCTTGATTTCCGTTACAAATATGATTATTTTCCTCCTATTAGCGATGCTCCCCCCAAGTGATCAGGCCGACGAAGGGGTTATTTGAAGGCAGGAGGATGCATCAGCCATTCACCACATATATTTATTTCTCATTTTGAGTCTTTACCTGATACATGTACTTCACTTTTCTCCTGATTTGTATTCTACCATTGTTTCTATTCGTAGTAGCATGTTTACAACAACGTCGAGCCTTCTATCACATTTAGTCTTAGTCTCTCCATCAATTGTATTTTACCACCATCTTTATCTGTAACAGCGTCATTTCTATAATTAAGCTGCTAAACAAGTCTGTGACTTTCATGCAACGGTTCACGCAGAGTCAAAAGACAACTTTATACGTCTCATTAGTTATGTGTACAATGCGTACTCATTCTATCAGTCTAGGAAAGTTTAGAATCATTGTCGGTTTGTTTCTATCAATTTTATTCTGATTTCAGACATTGCCCAGCACTACTGTGCTAGACAAACTTATTCCTGAGAATTAAAGGCTGTGATTTTTCTGCATGTTTTACTTCCTCTCAGGCATTGTGTCGTCGAGGTTCACTTCTTCTTTATTGTATTTATAAAATGTTATCTTATTTTAATTTGAAGAAAACAACCTGTTGTTGGGTCAACGTAGGCAGTGGTTGTGTGTGAGCTGCTTAAGTTTAGAACAGTCAAGATTTATTTGAACCAATGAATCTGGTTGTGTCCCATCCGAAAAAATGGGTGTGAGTTTTAAATATGACAATCCGAGTATGTTCTAGATTTAAGATTCAAAGTGAGTCGAGTCTGCATTTATAGACTAGACAAAATTATTTTCTAAATATGTATTGGTATACATATACTTATGGCATGTAGGCTATGTTTTGGTGAGATATTTTTTCTAGGCATAATATAAAAAATAACTTGCAAGCATATGATAATCCTATCGAAGAATCATTTTTTTAGAAATCATCTTCAAATCTGGATCCAACATTCCGAGTTTGATTCTCAAACCTGGATCACTTCCGAGTTGAGAGGTCTGAACAATCAAACAATCTAGGTTTGGATTCATTCCAGGGTTAACAATTAAACAATACAATTTATTATTTTGACCCGAGTTGACTCAGACTCAATTTTTTGATACCCTTACTTACGGTTTTCAATCAGGCTTACAACACTGCACCGGTCACGTTTGATATATCCAGGATAATGTCTCAATTGAACTTCTATTGAGATCGACTTTTTAAAATTAGTCAATATATATTTGTCAATTTTTCATTTATAGATCAGTTTTTATGTTTGTAACTAAATGAGAAAAATTAGAACATTAGATATTGAAATGTTATATGGACCTTCCATGTTTTTATACCATGTGTATTTTAGATAAATATAAACAACCATGTGTGACTGGAATTATATATACAATAAGTCATGAAAATAGCATTGTATAAAATAATATATGTTTAATTTCAAATGTCTACTATGTTTGTTCAATGTAATATATTATACTTAACTATATTATAATTTTGTATAGGATAATGGCAAGAACATATTTCAGCAAAGCAATTATGATGAAATATGTGAAAGGAAAAGGAAGGATCACAATCAGTGAATACCGAAGAATGAAGCAAATGGAGAAAAAAAAGTTGTTGTTTGAGCTTGAAAAGGAGTTAAAAGAGGCAAAGGATTTATATTATAAACTAAAATATAAAGAAGAGGTAGCTGACAACTTTTCTCCAGAGATGTTAGAGTCAACGGAAAATGACGACTATGAAGATAACTACGAATGGAATGCTTAAGGCTTCTAATGTATTTCTTTTATGTTTAGAGTTTTATGTAAATATGTAGTATGTATGTACATAACATAACAGCTTTATGTGCACTTTTTTGATGTGAAAAATCTTCATATATATGTATTTGGATGTTTTCACATGTTTAGTCATCTCTGAATTTTTGATAAAATTGTATATCATCCTTATAGAAATGACAAGTCAAGCACTAAAACATCATATTGTTGCTTTAGTTTGTGAAATGGTAATTCTAGAAATGTGAATGCTATGTGAGTTTGTATTTTTGTTCCATACTATTAATTCATTTGACGAAAGACATTATATGTTTAGGGTTTTCATTCTACACTATGAATTTTTGGTTTCAATTAACACAAAGATCTATACTTTTATATAATAAATCATATGTCAAACATATATTAAACAAAATATAATCACGTTAACATACAAAGTTACACATTCACACTATTATTATTTATAATTTCATTTCTACCTAATGTTCATAGGATGAAATATTCTGATCAACCTGAGGAAAAGAAATCAATATTAAGAAAATGACAAAGGGAACATTATGCAAACCTTTCAACAGAGAAAAAGGCTATTATTCTTCAAAGGAATCGAGAAACTTCTGCCAAGAGAAAACTTAGAAAGCATAATGAAACATCAAAGGAAACAAACTCAGACATACAAAGCAAATATGATTCGTTACATATTGTCACAACCACATCTTTTGAGTATCCATGCAAAAATTACATTGACTGTAGTGTATCTTCTGTATGGGAAGTAGGGTCTTCATCAACTCTTAATAAGACAACTCATTCTCTGACATCCTCAATGGAAATGAAAAAAAGAGTTGATTACATGAAAAAAAGCTTTATCACAAACTTGACAATACCTCTAGAGGCGTATGTACTCCCAGATTGTAAAGATTGTGACCACTGTTGTGCAAAAAGATCTCCTTATGAAGTGAGGACATATTGTTGTTATGATGGAGAGATTACTTTAGCAGAAAATGATATGTCATCAGGATTGTATCAATTATATGTGTCATCAAACAAAGAGTTTGTTCACTTCATACATAAGGACATATAACAAAACTTTTGCTTTCACATCCATGGGGGTGAAAGAGGATAAAAGTTTGTCAAAGAGAAATCATGGAATATACAGTTTTAAAGTGCAAGAATAGATATATCATTTTATTAATATGATGGTACCAGAAGATGAACAACCTTCACATGTACAATTATACTTCTATGACACTGATCATGAGATAGAAAATAGATTGCACCAATCATCAAGATTAAGAGAGGAAGTAGTTAAGACGTTGATGCATACATTATGGGAAAATCCATACTCAAAGTTTTTCATAAGTTTAAAGGATTTAGACAATGTTGACAATGTTCAGATATATATCAAGTCAAATCCAAATGTAAATCAAGGTATTCAAAATGCGCCGACTTCATCACAAGTGGCTGCAATTTGGACCGAAGACGATCATGACAACAACAGTAACATCAATTTTCAACATGATATATGTGTTTATACCCATGTTGGAAATAGCCACCGTGTTAACTATTATTATGGGTGTTATGATCCCTTATAATATCCTCTGTTGTTTCCACATGGTGATATTGGATGGCATGAAGGAATTTCAAGAAGAGATAAGAAAACTGGTCAATGGATGATCAACGATTCATCATTTGATCTATCTTACTTCAATGACATAGATGAACTTTTTATACAAGAGAAAAGAGGTTATATATATATATATATATATATATATATATATTAGTTATATTGATTGCTCATTAAATAATAATGATAGATATTGTTTCATGCATTTCTTGTTTTTAGTTCTACAAAACAAACAAAAAAGAAGGAAAGTAGTCTCCTGTCGTGAATACTATTGTTACAGACTGCAAATAAGAGTTGCTGACAAATCCATTCTATTGCACTCGGGTAGACTTTTACAACAATACATTGTTGATATGTACACTAAGCTTGAAAGTAGTCGTTTAGACTATATTAGAAGAGATCAACAAAAGATTCGAGCTGATTTATATCAAGGAGTTGTAGACAGCTTGAACCAAGGACAAAGTAGTGGGCATACTATTGGAAAAAGAGTTATCCTACCATCTTCTTTTATCAGTGGTCCTAGAGATATGAGGCAACGTTATTTGGATGCGATGGCATTAGTTCAAAGATACGGAAAACTTGATATCTTTCTAACTTTTACATGCAATCCATCATGGATTGAGGTAAAATGAGAACTGTCCAGTTTTGAGGAAGCACAAAACAGACCAGACCTTCTTGTTAGGATTTTCAAAGCAAAACTGGAAGAGCTAAAAGTTGACCTCTTTAAACGTGATATATTTGGACATGTTATTGGTTATGTCTATGTGATTGAATATCAAAAAAGGGGACTTCCACATGCACATTTTCTTATTATATTGGAAAAGAGCCAGAAGATTACTACCCCAGATGTATATGACCACTATGTATCAGCTGAAGTGCCATAACAATATTCTAATCCACATATGTATGGTATGGTCTTAAAACATATGATACATGGTCCATGCGGAGCATTAAACCCAAATAGCATCTGTATGGAAAATGGAAGATGTAAAAAGCACTATCTGAGAGAATATTGTTCAGTAACAACTCAAGCACAAAATTCATATCCCTTATATCGAAGAAGACAGACCAGCAATCAATATAGTGTTGGTTCCACAAAGGTTGATAATAGATGGGTTGTTCCCTACAACCCATATTTATTAGCTAAGTAAAATTGCCATATGAATATTGAAATATGTTCTTCAATCAAAGCGATAACGTACTTATACAAGTATATATACAAAGGACACGATCGTGTATTATTTCAACTGGATAATAAAGCTGGAAAGGATGTGCATGATGAAATTACACAGTTTGTATCGGGGCGATGAGTATCACCACAAGAGGCAGCATGGATAATTTATCAATTTCCTTTGAATGAAATATATCCGTCAGTGACATGTTTGCAACTTCATCTTCAGGACATGCATACCATCATATTCCATGAAAACCAATATTTGTCAACAATTGTAAGCAACAAACAATTTTCAAGAACAATGCTTACTGAATATTTTAGGGTGAATTTTATTGATGAAGAATCTCGAAAGTACCTATACAAAGAGTTTCTAGAACATTATGTATGGGATAAAAACTCAAAATGTTGGCATAGAAGAAAACAAAGAAAGTCTATTGGTAGGGTTACATTTGTAAAACCTATTGAAGGTGAACGCTTCTATCTACATTGTTTACTGAACCATGTTTGAGGTGCCAAATCCTTTGATGACTTGAGGACTATACATGGAACTCACTATAGTACATTCAAAGAGGCAGTTGAAAAGCTTGGTTTGTTAGAAACTGATAATAACATTGAAGAATGTCTTCACAAAGCAGTGTTATTTCAAATGCCTTCAAGTCTTCGACAATTATTTTCTACAATAATTGTTTATTGTGAATCAGTTACTCCTATATTCATATGGGAAAAGTTTAAGAATCAGATGAGTGAAGACTTTCATGATGCACACAAAAAGGATTGGGATGACGCTTATAACAGTGCTCTTAAGAGCATCAATGTGTGCTTAAAGTCTATGGGGAAAAAGTTAGTTGATTTCAACCTACCATCTATTTGTCAAAATGAACATGAAAAGCTATATAGAGAAGTCGATGAAGAACTGAAGATAGTTGTATCTGATGAGGATATACAATCAATTTCACAACTAAGCTATGATCAAAATGTTGCTTTTACAACAATTATTGATCGATTAAATAGTGGAAAACAAGGAATATTTTTTGTTGATGGACCAGGAGGATCAGGAAAAACATTCTTATACCGTGCTCTACTTGCTAAAGTAAGATCTTGTGATCATATAGCAATTGCCACTGCATCTTCTGGTGTTGCAGCATCTTTACTACCTTTCGGCCGAACTGCACACTCAAGGTTTAAGATACCACTAAATACTGACGAACAAAAGATATGTAATGTTCCAAAACAAAGTAGTTTGGGTGAGTTGCTTCGACGAACTAAACTTATAGTATGGGATGAAGTATCCATGGCAAAAAAAGAGGCAATTGAATCATTAGATCTCTTACTACAAGATATGACAAGCAACGCACTACTCTTTGGAGGCAAAATTGTTGTATTTGGTGGTGACTTCAGACAAATTCTTCCTATTGTACCACAAGGAGGCAAAGAACAAACAATTGCCGCAAGTCTTTTAATGTCGAAGTTATGGAAGCATGTCGAAAAGTTACAATTGAGGGGAAATATGAGAACCATGTCAAATTCGTCTTTTACCAAGTTTTTACTTGATATAGGAAACGGGACAAAGGAAGCTGCAAATAATGATCTTATAAAATTTCCTATGCAAATGTTGATACCGTTTACCAATGAGACATCTTCAAAGCATGCTCTAATACGAGCAATCTTTCCTGTACTTAGTGCTGATGATGATAACTTACATGATTTAACAAATCATACAATTTTGACTACAAAAAATGAGTTTTTTGATGAGATAAATGAGCTTTTGATTGAAATGTTTCCTGGGCAGCACAAAGAATACTTTAGCTTTGATTCGGCTATTGACAATACCAATCGGTTTCAAGAAGATGAATTTCTCAATTCTTTGACTCTTGCAGGCCTTCCGCCTCACAAGTTGGTATTAAAAAAAAGTCCAATTATGTTGCTTAGAAATATCGATCCTTTTTCAAGTCTTTGTAATGGCACACGACTTATTTGTAAAAACTTTAACAAGAATGTCATTGAAGCAGAAATAGTAGTTGTACATAGGAAAGGACAAAGGGTATTTATACCTAGAATTCCTTTGATGCCCAAAGAGCATGACAAATTACCATTTTCTTTTAAAAGACTACAGTTTCTAGTGCAATTATGTTTTGCAATGACAATCAATAAAGCACAAGGCCAAACATTGGAAAAAGTTGGAGTATATTTACCTCAACCAATATTTTATCATGGCCAACTTTATGTGGCTTTATGCAGAGTAAGATCACCACAAGATCTAAAAATTCTCATCAAATCGGCTTCCTCAACAAAAACAACTACTATGGAAACAAGAAATATAGTCTATACTCAAATATTACATATTGCAGGAATAATTTAGGTACACTATTTTTTATATTTAAAAATAAATGTGTATAACATTTATAATATATCCATCGATATTGAACTCATTTTTCTTCAAAGAACATACTTCATTAGTCTTGCCAATATCTGAAATTGTAGGTAATTTATAGGTTGTGAAAGATGGCAAAAAAGTACCAATTGTTGTATGAGATCAATGAAAGTCTTCGAGAATGGACAACAAAAATAAAGGTTACAGAAATGTCAAACCCAACAAGATTGAGAGATGGTAAACATGTTTTTAAAAGACTGAGTTTTGTAGATGAAAAGGTATGATCATAGTGTAATGTGAACTACCTTTTTTTTCTTCTTCTTAAAGTGAATGACTAAAATGAACTCTATTTTAGGGAATGAAGATACAAGTTGTGATGTTTAATGATGATGTTGAAAGATTTGACAAAATTTTACAACTAGATGACACATATTATGTTTCAAATGCTTCTTTGTCACTGGTTAAATCAGAGTATTATTCAGGAAATGCAAATGATCACAGGTGTCAAATGATAATAAAAAGATTCACAACAATAGAAAAGGCAGAAAGTGATATATCATATGAAAATATTCTCAAATTTGACGTCTATCTTTGGCAGATTTCCTACAACTTCAGATAGCTCCACCACATATAGGTATATCATATTTGGTTGCTTTATTTTTGAATACTTGCATTTATTCTTAATGATATAACCTATATGTTCCTCTATTTATGCAATGCATATATGTAAATGAAACAGATATCATTGCTATAGTGGTGAATGTTCTTCCAAAACATCAAACAAAAAGAAAACGAGATCAATCTGATGTTTGCTTTCGAGATCTTCTACTGATTGATTCTTCGTAAGTACAATTAAAGTTAATAATCAAAATAAAGTATAGTATAACCATCACTTCTTTATTTATTTAGTTATATTGTTGCAGCCTATAGTTAACAACTTTATCAACATGGGGTAATTTTATGACCGATCACTGTGAAAGAATATTATCACTTTTAGATCACAAACCAGTCATTGATGCTAAAAATCTTTTTTCAAAGGATATACATGGTAACAATCTTTCACTTTATTTTTATACATAAAATCAGTTGACACTTTACTTATGTCCAACATATTGTATTCTACAGGAAAGAGAACACTATCTACATGTAGAGAAACCCAAATTTTGATCAACCCTGAATTAGTAGAAGTCAAAGAACTACAAGAATGGTTAGTTACACGATTATATATATATATATATATATATATATATATATATATATATATATATATATATATATATATATATATATATATATATATATGAACAACAATAATGGTTACCTTAATACTTACTTCTTCATTAGGAAAATGACTCACTCTGACATACTGGAAAGTGCTATAAGAGAGTACAACAAAAAAAATTCTATGATCACTACCATTGCAGAAGTTGTAACCTCTACTAATATGGTATAATTAATATTCTTCTAATTACACGTCATTTTTTCATATTATACTTCACCTCTAGAGTAACATATCATCATATGCACACAACAACATGTTTATTTGATAAGTCCAACAAAAGTTACTATTATTAGCCAACAAGATCTTTGGTATATGGCATGCAACAACTGTCATAAGAAGACAAACACCGTTTACGCAGCAAAATACTTCTACCAATATTGTTACAAAGACTCTATTGCAAATCTTTAGTAAGTATAACCCTCCATTTTCAATACAATTATTTTTCTAAAATGTTTTATAGATATATAAATTCACTTAAAATGCAGGTGTATCCTAAAGCTTCATTTGCAAGATGACACTGATGTAGCACTATCTACATTATTTGGAAAACAAGTAGAAGACCTTTTTTCATGTGATCCTATTGTTTTGATGTCACTCAATCCTACTGTAAGTTAATAACATTCACAAACACACAAAATATACATGTACACATTCAATTTACATATTTACCATAATTTGACCATATAGGAACAAGTTGATCTCATTGAAAAATGGCAAGCTGAACTCGCAATGAAGAATTTGACTCTTCAAGTACAAGTTGGCATAAAGTATAAGAACTTTGTGCAATTGAAGATCTTAAAAGTCGAAGAAAAAGAAAACAACTGATGCCAAGAGATTTCCATAGAGGACCGTGTTACTTTTGAGAAAGATCTATCATTTTGTAGTAGTATAGTACACATGAGATGCAAACATAATATGTGTACTAAGTGTCATGTAGAAATCAATGTACACTATCAATGTAAATGGCGTGAGATGTAAATATAATGTGTACTAAGTGTCACGTAGAAATCAATGTACACTATCAATGTAAATGGCGTGTTCTATGCATATTATTTCTACATATACACTTCCTGCTATAACCCAAATTTAATCTAAACTCACGTGCTTAGCACGTGCAATCTACCTAGTACTACTAAAATCTCATGTCGATATGAGTATATCATCTATAAAAACATCCCATACCCGGACCTGAGAGTACAGGAGCAATAGTAGGACTCTACTACTAACATCTACAACTAACCAACCTTTTGAATCTATTGATCACCAGGTTGGTTCTCTTCCACAATGCGACCTCGACCTCGTTACCCGCAACCACCTAAAAAAATATGGTGACCCACGGGTGAGACCCAGTCCCAACGAGAGATATAACTCTCTCCAACATATATTGATTATAACATATTAATTAACAGTAAATGCATTGAGCAATTAGGATATTGAATAAGCAAGATATGAACAAATTGAACAGTTTAAGCATACTAAGCAGTTAAGAAAATAAGTTCTAACATCAAGTAGAATTACACAATTTTCATAAGTCTGCATCATGTAATAACTATGTAATGTAAAGACAAGACAAGGGTTAATCAACCAATGTGATACATATTAAACTCTAGCAATTATACTACACATCTGGTATTATATATTTTATTATTATGCCCTAGGGAGTTTGAGTCATACCACTCAAAGTCCAACTGACCACTGAAAAGTGCTATTCAGTTCTATACAAGATCTAGGAGTGCCGGTATCCTAAGATCTCTTCCCCTCAGTCAATACGAGTAAACTACAATGACACACCAGTCAAACTGCCAACCGTGACATATATTCAACTGATAATAACTAGTCCGTACTTGGTACAAGTTACGACACTGGAAAATGGGGGTATACAAAACCCTCTAATCCAAGGTACAACCACAAATGTCCTCAATCACATCAAATGTCAGAGGCATGACCATAGCCATCCTCCATAACCTGCAATTGTGGATGATAAGGATATATCCTCAACTTGCCATCCCCACATACTCAACGGTATGCGCTCCGAGTTTCCCTTGGGAATACTATGTATACCAACTTCAAAAGATATAAAACATTTGAGATATAAATCTTAATCACATTACCACATGCTATCATTCATTGCAAATTAATGGACCACACTTATCATCATACTATTATACCAATATCTTATCACAAGTTCTAGGGTTTTAACCCTTATTGGAACATGAAGAGGATTTCACCTCAATCATGGATTCAAACATACCCAAAGGTCGTTAAGACCATCACATTATTCATAGTAAGGTTATCATCATCATTCCATGCCTTAAACAAGGCTCAAAAGATCATTAGAACATATATGTCCATAGATATTAACATGGCAAGGCACTGCGATATTCAAATAGTACTACATTGTGGTTTCAACACAAGAAGAGTGTAATTCATTATCACCTTAATCATTCAAGAGGTCTGATTATAACCAATCAACATCATATAATTACATTAAGGTTAGGTATAACAATATAGATCACATGGGAGTTACACATCCACTTATTATAGTGATTTATCAAATAAAACTATATAATGGCAAAGGTAAGACTACAATTTAATACTATTGAACCATCAAATTATCATAACTAGGACCCACATATAATACCATGTGATTTATTCTAATCCATTGGATGTTAAAGCATCCGATATTATTCATTGGACCAGGTTCATTGTTCAAGGTTATCAATTGAAGTGTAGGTCAAACCATTAGATCAATTGAACCAAGGAACCATTGGTTCAAGGTTTAATCAAATCTACAATACATTCTTAACTCATCATATATGATGATGACCTGATCCACCATTAATTGTGATCATTAGGTCACCATTGGTTGTTAGATTAGTAATACATTCAGTTAACACCATCAAATATTAAGCTAATGTCATCATCAATTGATAACATCATTAGAATACTTAGTAAATGATAATTAAACGTCTAATTGAGCCAAAACCTGACTTAAGGGGGTGACCATAGGTTTTCACCATAATTTTGACACCCTTGATCATGAACATCAGTTGCCAAGATAACAACACCATTGGTTATTGAATGATATGACCATCAGTTGTGTGATAGGGAAGGACATAGCTTGAAAACCATCAATTATTTTGTGCTTAGCACCATAGGTTGATGCTATCAAAATGTCCCAGATCATGTTACAACTTATAAAGGTTGTACATATGTTTACAAGTTCATATAGAACTGGAACAAAATAGGGGACACCACAAAAATTCGTAATTCTAAACAAGCATGGTTTCTCTATGCTTAGTTCATCACATTAAAGCATAAACATGAACTAACAAGCTTCTAACAAGCAATATAAGTGAAGAATGTTATATAAATCACCTCTATAGAGTAGTTAAGATCCCAAACAGCAAGAATCTCAAGCAAATAGGGCAAGAAAACCCTAGATTCAGATCTGAACTTGGCCAAATAGGTACTTCTCTCCACAAAGAAGCAAAATCCTAGAAAAAGAAACAAGAAGGATAGATTTTTGAGTTCTAGAGCCCCTTTCACCATGTAACAACAGTGTTTTGACTTGGAGAGATATAGGAGGAATAAGAGCAAAGAAATTAATGGAGGAAATAAAGTTATACTTACACTTTTAGGTCAAGATCACTAGGAGGAAGCTTTTTAGACCAAAAAAGGAAATCAATTGCAACCATATAATTTTTTTCCAAGAAGATCCCCACTTTCTTCTTCCTTGGGCAGGAAATTTGCAGCAGCATAGAGGGAGAACGAAGGTCAGAGAAGGATGGAAGTGGTGGAGAGCAAATGACTCGTTTTGGTACTTGGGGATAAGTATATGACACTTTAAGATAAAGAAAAAGAAAAAGTTGAAGTTCTAGTATCTATCCAAGTGTCCATGGCCTTAAATTATTAAGAATATACAAGCACACACACAAGAAGATATCCCACTATCTGTATAGACCTGATTAGCTTTCCTTTATCAAATTTCCCAGCCAATCACATAATTCATTAGTTGATAGCTACTAAAGGTAGCTCATCCATGAAGGGGTAAACCCTAAAATACCCTTGAGGAAAACACCTTCAAACCATGGCTCAACTAGGAGCCCCATGGATAAAAACACTCAAGAATGATAATATAACATATAAGGAACATAATGTATGTGACAAATTGCAAAGAAAACCCCTCAATTGGGTAAATTGTAGAAAAGTCCAAAATGTATAGAAAATTGTATAACTTGCTCAAATAATGTCCAAATTGGACCAAATTTGAAACTTAAGCTTGTATTATGATTTCAAACCATATAAAAAGGTTATATTAGGGTTATAGGCATTCAATTATGGTAATTAAGCTTATTCAACTCATTAAGCAAGTTCAGTGGCCTTATAGGTTGACCAGTGCACCGATTTTAGTGCTGCCAGAGCAGGGAAAGGGTTATATTGTTTTCTGTGACACACTTAAGAATGATATAGGTTTTGTGCCAATGCAAGCTAAGAACATGATTTCTTTCACTTCCCGACAACTTAAGAAACACAAGGAGAATTATCCAACACATGATCTAGAGTTGGCACCCATGGTCCGTGCCTTGAAGATATGGAGACACTACTTGTATGGTGAGAAGTGTTAGATCTTCACTGACCACAAGAACATGTAATATATCTTTTCAAAGTAGGATTTGAACATGTGACAACAACGTTGGATGGAATTAATCATGGATTATGATTGTACCATAGATTACCATCCAGGGAAGGCAAATGTAGTTGTATATGCTTTAAGTAGGAAGTCTTCCTCAACATCATCCGATGAGAAGGCACACTTGAGTGCTTTAGTGAGTCATAAGAGAGACATGTTGGTATACTTATGATAGATGAATGTTCATTTAGAAGTGTCCATGTTAGCAGGTATATTGGCACAATTACAAGTGAAGTCAATGTTGAGTCAGCAGATCAAAGACATGCAACCGAATAACACTGCAATACAATAGATTTAGGATGAGTTGGGTAGTGAGAAGTGTGATGGATTCTATGAATATGATAATAGGATAGTTGGTTATCATGATAGGACAATTGTCCCAGATGTAAATAATCTAAAAGTGTTAGTTCTATAAGAGGCTCACTCTTCTATGTATGCTATGCATCTAGGTAGCACCAAGATGTATCAAAATCTAAAAGATATGTACTGGTGGCCAAGATTAAAGTGAGATATATCCAAGTTTGTGGCTAAGTGCTCGGTGTGTTAGTAGGTCAACGTCAAACATCAGAATCCTATAGGGACTTTGCAACCATTGCCTATACCATAGTGGAAATGGGATCATATCACGATGGACTTTGTGGTTGGACTTCCAAGGACAACCAAAGGTCATGATTCCATATGGGTAATAGTGGACAGGTTGATTGTGTCATTAAACATTTTTCCAATAAAAATGATGTATACGACTGAGAAGCTTGCATAGGTATATGTCGATGACATAGTATGTTTACACGGTATCCTAGCTACTATTGTGTTAGATAGAGGTTCACAATTCACTATTCGCTTTTAGGAGCATTTGCATATAGCAATGGGTACGCAGTTGAGGTTCAGTACTACATTCCATCCACACACAAATGGACAATCTGAGAGGAAAATACATACCTTGGAGGATCTATTGAGAGCATGTGTGTTGCAATCTTTGGGCATTTGAGATATACACATCAGTCTAATAGAGTTTTCCTACAATAATAGCTATCAGGTAAGCATCAATATGGCACCATATGAAGCATTGTATTAGAGACATTGTACATCTCCTTTATGTTGGTATGAGATTGGAGAATATCAGCTTCTAGGTCTTAAGCTAGTGCAATGAATGACAGAACATATCAAAGTCATCCAGCAATAGCTGAAGGTAGCACATGACATACATAAGTCTTACACAAATAATCATTGTATACCTTTAGAGTTCCAAGTGGGGGACATAGTGTACGTCAAAGTCTCTCCTTAGAAAGGTGTTCTAAGGCTGGGAAAAAGGGTAAGTTAGCTCCCAGATATATGGGACCTTATCATGTGGTTACACGAGTTGGGAAGGTGGCCTACAAGCAAGAGTTACCATCTGAGTTGTACAAGTTACATCTTGTGTTTCATATCTCTATGTTGAGGAAGTTTCACCCTAATACAGAGTTGACTCTTCAACCTATTGAGGTGGAGTTGGATAATGATATGTCTTATGTGGAAGGTCTTGTTCTGATCCAGGATAGAAGGATCAAGAATTTGAAGAAGAAGGACATTGTTTCAGTCAAGGTTTTGTGGCATCATCATGGTATAGAGGAAGCCACGTGGGAGCTTGAAGATGAGATGCAAAAGAAGTATCCGTATCTTTTTACATAGGATTTTGAGGGTGAAATCCCTATTAGGGGTTTATGGTTGTAAGACCCCTGACCTAGATTTATGCTTAATTGTAATTACTTTGCATAATGAGATGATTAACCCTTAGTATAAACTCCAAGGATGCTCTAATATCATGTGACAAACTTATATTTTCATTTTGATCCAGTTTGATTAATATTTGAGCTACTTTTGCCATATATGTTCTTGTTTTAGACCAATTTTCAATTTACCCATAAGCGAGGGTTATTTTTTAAATTGTCACATGTTGAGAATGTTTCTTATGCCTTAGCATCATGATATAGAAGATGATGTCATGTTTTAATCATGGTTGGTGATGTGACATCTCATGGTGAATTTAGGGTTTCTAGGGTTTGCTTAAGTTGATAAAGTGACTATGCTAAGGTTTGAGTGTTGCAACCCTACACCACTTTTGATGAGAGTAGTGTCCACAACACATGCTTTGGATGTTGTGGTTTCAACCTAGATGACCTAGAGGTGAGTTGGTCGAAACACTTTGTCCTCTAGTGTCTCGACCATGTACATCTGGTGATTTAGGGTTTTGACCTAGACAAGTAGCAGAAGTGTTTCGAATGAGACAAGGTGGTATCCGAACTCAGAGGTCACTACACTTTTGCTGGATAAACATTAACATTTCATAACTTGCATGTGAGTGGAAGAAAGGTTATTTCTTTGAAGGGCATGTGTCCTACGATGGTCTATTATGTTGACACCTCATGAATCTCTACTTCCTTCCTCCTTTGGGTATAAAACCCCTTCTCTTCACATATGAGAAACTTTTTTAGACTTGCACTCTTTCTTCTTCCTTTGGATCATCCTTGAAGCTTCAGGAGCAAGAGAGGTCAAATCTTGAAGCTTGGGTGGCCAATACATCTTGCATGTTGAAGAGCATGTGCTAGATTAACTCTTTGGTGGTGATTTCTTGGAGATTATTCTCTTGGTAAGTGATATTAACTCTTGATCACATTTTCTCTCCTATGAAATCCCCGTCATATTCTTCTTCCTTCATAGCTGTAGATTGTGGATCATCGATGGTGGCTTTTCTTGGAGATCTCTTCTTCACAAAGGCCATAGATGATGTTTTGACATGATGGTACCCGAGTGAGAAGAAGACCTCTTCTTTCTTCCTCTTTGGTTCGACCCAGGGTATGAGCTTTATCTTTTCCTAAGCTCTTCTTTGGCCATGGCATTTCTTTCTCTTCTTGACGTGATACTTTAGTCAAAGTGTTGAATCTTGATGGGGGTTCTTGGAGCTTGTGATCTTGGGAGATTGGTTATCTCCAAAATAGGTGGGTTATATAACTTTTCCTTTATCTATTATTACCATATTAAGATCTGACAATAAGTTGTTGTTCTATACATTAAAAATGTATTCTTGATGATAGAAGGAATAATACATCTTATAGTCAACTTGTGAGTATTCTTGAGAAGATTATCTTTCTTATAAACCCTAAAAGTCTTGGTATTCGATTTTGTAGTAAATGGAAGTTTGATGTGTATTCTTTGGATCTTCATCTATGGAACCATGCTACTTTATTTATGGTTCATTTATACTTGAGTAAAAGGAAGTTTTTGGTCAGTTTATATGCATAAGAACTCAGGTTTTCTCTCTAAATATAACTCTTTTTGTGTTCTTCTATGATTCATGATCTAGAGTTGATGAACACTTGGTTTAGGGTGTTGTTCTTATTGTTGAAGCTTGGTATTCCCTGTTGTTAACCACTTGTTTTGACCTTATTCAGAACTGCTATGGTGTTGGGCATATAGCTAACCTATGGTCAAGACAATCTTTGGTCTTCCATCACGATCTATACCGTTGCAAGTGGTGGTTTCAATCGCAACACCCTAAACTCTAAGGATGGTTGCTACCCTACTGGTTGTGACACAACGTTGCTACATGATCCTTAAATCTACTGCTTAATGTTGCGGCCAAGATGGCTAAGATAATGATTAAGACACATGTTCATGTTATTTAATGGACATAATAGGTCAAGACTTAGTTGGTTGTGGTTGTGACACCATTGGGTTAAGGACGTAACACCTTATGATAATAGGTTCGACACATCTTGATGTGTCTCGGTCGCGACACCCTTTGGTGGTGTGTTGTGTGATTTCTACATCATCTTTTCACATACTATCACACACAAATTTGGTTCATTCTGATTTTATTTAGCCTCTTTTCATATTACTTTTGCCATCCTTTTATTACTTTACTTATCACATAACTTGCATTGCAGATATGTCCCAAAAGAACTGATTTCAGAGCTTAATTTTGCTAAAACAACAGAATGCACGACGTGCAGAAAAAATGCATGGCGTGCATCACACAAGAAGAAGTTTCGTTTCAACCAAAACAACAGAATGCATGGCATGCAGGACAAATGCACGGAGTGCATCACTTTAGAAGAAGTTTCATTTCCCCAGATGGTAGAATGCATGGCGTGTTCATGCCAGGAACACGTCGTGCGAGTTTCCATGAATGTAAAAAAAAGCATGTGTACGGCGTGCACTCAACTGCACGGTGTGCACCTGGAGCGTCAAGCAACTAAGAAAACTTCTGGAAAGTCGAACAATGTGCATTGTTTATGTGCACACCGTCCATAGTTCAACCTAGAGCAACCCATCAGTGTTAGTGTACGGCATGCACGCAAAATGCACGGCATGCACCTGACAGTTTCAAAAATTCAAAAAATACGAGTTTGTGTTTAAATGAAGGAGGGAATGAAAGGGGCAGTTATGCTCAGTCATTTTGTGTCAGTTCCCTCATCCCAGATCAAGCCTAGAGCAGAGGAGGGTGATTTGGAGGAGAAAAGAGGTGGTTCCTTGCCAAAGAAGCTCATCTCTTCTTCTCTTCTTCACCATTGCCTTCTCCAAGGTGCAGCCAAGCTTCCCCAACTTTGTGCAGCTTCTTGGGAAAGGAGCTAGTCCGTTTTGGAGCAGCTAAAGAAGGATAATTTTGTCTCCAAGCCGGAATTCCTCCTTGTAGTTACAACTTCAGATTTCTTTGTTTTTCCTCCTCTAGATCATGTTTATAACTGAATTTTTTGTAACAAATATGCAAGGCATGATTATGGACGAGTAATTCTCTTTTTCTTGGGCATGGGAGAGTAATTCCCATGTCATAGCATGTATGGAACAAGTGATTTCGTACTAAATACTATGCTTCTTGTTTTTCTACCATGAATGTACCAGTTTATTTATTCTCTTACATATATTGCTGGCCACTTTATATGCATGTTTTTTGCATTCTTGCTCAATATGAGAAGATAGGTAGGAATGTATGGAGGTACCCTTCTTAGCAACTCTTTCTCTACCACGGGAGTGGAGAGAAATGAGTTGAGGAACAGGTTGTGATAAAAAATGAGATTTATGCACGAGAGTGCATCTTTGAGTTGTGATCGTTACACTTGCATCGGGAGGTGAAGTGTTACACAACTTTTCCTTTAACAAGAGCTTATGTATGTTTAAATTATCATGTTCCTATGATATGCTATGATATGTGAGTGAAATTCTAACATCCAAGATCCATTAATATATGAACCTAAACTTTTCTAGTATTCTTTTCGTTGTTAGTTTTTAATCTGAATTTCCTACAATTAGATAAGCTTCACCATCTCTTTTAAACTAATCCAGATTGTTGAACTTTAGTGCTGTTGTGCTCATTTAATTGCCTAAGCTCCTTGTGTTCGACCTCGACTATACTTCCTTCGTATACTTGTGGAGATTGGTTAAGTTGGGTAACTTTCCTTGTTTGGATAAAACTCGTTAGTCTAAATATAACCAACAAGTTTTTGGCACCTTTGCTGGGGAGCTATGGTAGTTTATTTGGAATAATAAGAACTAATCAATATTTGAGACTAGATCACCATTTCCATATATCAAATTTCATATACCTTTTAGTAGTGTTCTCAATTCCTCTTGTTATTTTTTTCAGGTTGTATGCGTTGCTCACAATGAGGTCTTCAAACATCTACGTTGTTAGACCTTGAAATCAAGCATACTCTTTCAAGCTTGAGAAGAGCAAGAAGAGTATAACAACTGCTGCTAGGAGGTACTCCGCCGTCACCACCATCATCTTCTTCACTCTTTGAGGAAACTACACCAAGTGATCCAACCATGGAGGAGGACCACCCTTTAAAGGATTTTGCGATGCCGGTTGCCACAAACATCTGTGGGGCCATTGACTTGCCTACTGTAGAAGCAAACAACTTCTCAATTGCTCCTTCTATGATGCAAATGATACATCAAAATCATTTTGGATGCACAGCCAATGAAGACCCAAGTCTTCATGTTGCCGAATTCTTGGAATATTTGAATACCTTCAGAATTAACGGGGTATCTCCTGAAGGAGTGAGACTTATGCTTTTTCCCTTCACTCTAAGAGATATAGCTAAGGCGTGGCTTTTGTCTCTTCTAAAGAAGTCAATTAAAAGTTGGGACCAACTCTTAAATGGTTTTCTTGCAAAATACTTCCCACCCAGCAAAACAACCCAATTGAGGAATCAACTCACCAATTTCTCTCAAAATGAATGAGAAACTCTTTATGATACATGGGAACAGTTCAAAGATCTTCGATGCCTTTGCCCACACCATGGTTTAACTAACTGGTTGTTGCTTCAAACCTTCTATAATGGACTGTTCTACAACACTCGGTTGACACTAGATGCCGCAACTGGTGGTGCATTAATGACTAAGTCTTATAGAGAGGCTTATGACATTATTGAAGGCATATTGCTAAATCATTGCCAATGGGGAGGAGATAGGGGAGTAAAATCAGCCTTTACAACTAGTTCTTCAACTGGGAAATAAGGAGGGAAACATACTATTGATGCCGTTTATCTTATTACTGCTAAATTGGATGTTCTAACAAAGAAGTTTGAGAAGATGACTACTATGCAAATCCAATCAGATGAAGTTATATGTGAAGCTTGTGGTAATACATGACATACTTCTTATTCATGTTTTGCTCCTAATGCAATTGAAGGGAATTTTGAACAGGTCAATGATGTTGGAATGCAAAGGAATAAGCAATACAATCCCTATTCCAACACATACAATCCGGGATGGAGAGATCATCCTAATTTCCCCTATAGGAACACAAGCAACACTCAAAACTTCCAATAAGGACAGTAGCAACAACATGTAAACCGTCAAGGAAATCTGCCGGGTTTCAACAATAGGGGTTACCAAAAGCTACAACAACCCCAAGGTTCTTCCCTAGAAGCTATGATGGAAAAATTTATATCTACACAAATGCAGTAGAATGAAGAACTTCGAGGAAATGACAAGCTGTTGAAAGATGTCATTGCTCAACTTTCTGTAAAGGTGGATGGTATTTCCACTCACACCAAGATGTTAGAGAACCAAATAGCACAACAAGATATAACTCAACAAAGGAATCTGCAGTCCGGTTCTCTTCCAAGCCAACTAAAAGTGAACCCAAGGCAACAAGCTAATGCAATTATTCTAAGAAGTGGAGCTGAGATTGAAAGACCCTCTCCGTCCAAAGAGAAGAACATGGAGGTAGTCAATGAAGAGGAGTCCAACACTCCTAATTGCAGCAAGGAGAAAGGTAGAACTGAAACACCACCTTCTTTCAAGGTCACTGCACCTTTTCCTTAAAGGCTTACCAATAAGAAGGAGGACCTCAAGTTTAGGAAGTTTATGGACATTATTAATAAATTACATGTCAATCTTCCTTTTGCTGAAGTTATTGCCGAGATGCCTTCCTATGGTAAATTCCTAAAAGATATCTTGACTAAAAGAACAAAATTTGATCAGGTTGAAATAGTAATGCTTTCAGAAAGAGTGAGTTCTATTATTCAAAACCGCCTTCCATAAAAGCTTGATGATTTGGTAGCTTTTACACTGCCATGTAAGATCAACAATACCACTTTTGACAAAGGTCTAGTAGACCTTGGTGCTAGTATTAGTCTCATTCCATCCACCTTATGGCAAGAATTGGATCTTGGAGACTTGAAACCAACAAAGACGGCTATTGAGTTAGCCAATCATTCTATTAAATACCCAAAAGGTATAGTGGAAGATGTACTAGTGCAGATCAGGAAGTTCTATATACCGTGTGATTTTGTTGTTCTTGATATGGTGGAGATCCCTTCCAACCCAGTTCTTTTTGGAAGGCCATTCTTGAGGATTGTCGGATGTCTTGTTAACATTCGGGAAGGAAAGCTCACTCTATGTGTTTGTGAAGAAACAATGGAATTCTCTATTCATGATGCAATGAAAGCACCCACACGTGTTGAAGAAATCTGTTTGTTAGATACTACTAATCCAATTGAGGATGATAATGAAGATATTGCTGATTTGATGATCTATCTTTATGATGATGATGTGACTGAACTCAACAATTCAGAAATTTCCAGAGCACTTTCTATTTCTAAAGCACAAAGTATTAATGAAGATGTTCGACTTGTTGATGATAAAGTTGATGAAGGTACAACAGGGAAAAAGTTAGAACTAAAAGCTCTTCCACCCATGCTAAGGTATGCATTTCTTTACCCAAACTCTACATTCCCTATTATAATAAATAATGAATTAACCAATGACCAAGAAAATAAATTACTTGTTGAACTGCGTACGTTTGTATAAAGACGTCATTAGTTATTCCATAGATGATCTAAAAGGCATTCATCCTTCAATCTGTATGCATAGAATTAATATGGAAGATGATGCTAAACCAACAATTGAACCACCTAGGCGCCTAAATCAAAATATGCTTGAAGTGGTAAAGAAAGAGATTTTCAAATTAATCGATGCTGGAATAATTTATCCCATTAGTGACAGCCACTGGGTTAGTGCCATTCATGTGGTTCCTAAGAAGGGAGGTGCATCTGTCATCAAGGGAGACAATGATGAGTTAATACAAACACATATGGTTATTGACTGGCATATGTGTATTGACTACCGGTGTCTGAATAAGGCAACCCGCAAGGATCATTTTCCGTTGCCTTTTATCGATTTGATGCTTGAACGCCTCGCTAAGCATTCTTATTTTTGTTACCTGGACGGATATTCCAAAAATTTTCAGATTCCTATTTATCCACTCGACCAAGAGAAAACCACATATACTTGTACTTATGGAACATATGCCTATCGTTGTATTCCGTTTGGTCTTTGCAACACTCCCGCTACTTTTCAGTGGTGTATGATGGCCATATTCTATGATTTTATTGAAAATATAATGGAGATTTTCATGGATGATTTTAGTGTATATGGTGATTCTTTTGATCAATGTTTATTGAACTTGTCTTTAGTCTTAGCCCGATGTAAAAAGGTTAACCTAGTGTTAAACTGGGAGAAGTGCCATTTCATTGTACAATACGGTGTAGTACTAGGACATGTCGTATCTAACAAAGGTATTGAAGTGGACAGGGTAAAAGTTGAAGCCATTGAGAAGATGTCTACTCCATCTTTAGTTAAAGACATCCAAAGCTTTCTTGGACATGCAAGTTTTTATAGAAGATTCATTAAGGATTTCTCTAAAATTGCAAAACTCCTGTGTTCCCTACTTGCAAAAGATGTCGAGTTTGTGTTTGACAATGATTGCCATACAACCTTTTCTAAGCTCAAAGAGGCCCTCATTTCATCCCCAACTATTCAACCTTTGGATTGGGATTCCCCTTTTGAGATAATGTGTGATGCAAGTGATTATGCAGTTGGGGCTATTCTAGGACAGCGGAAATACAAGAAACTCCATGCCATCTATTATGCAAGCAAAACCCTTGATGAAGCACAAATCAACTATACAACCACAGAGAAGGAAATGCTAGCCATCTTTTATGCTTTTGACAAGTTCCGACAATATTTAGTGGGATCAAAGGTGATTGTATATACTGATCATGCCGCCATAAAGTATTTGTTGAACAAGTAAGATGCCAAACCACATCTTATTTGTTGGATTTTGCTTCTACAAGAATTTTATCTTGAGATTCGAGATAAGAAAGGTACAAAAAATAATGTTGGTGATCATCTTTCTAGACTAACCATAGAGACTGGAGACCAATTGCCCATTGAAGATCATTTGCCTATTGAAAAGCTCTATGGATTGTCATCTACTCAAGCGTCATGGTATGCGGACATCACCAACTTTCTTGCTACTGGACAAATCCCACCTGATTTGACGTGTCAACGAAAGAAGAAATTCTTTCATGATGTGAAATTTTACTATTGGGATGATCCATTATTATTCAAGCATGGAAGTGATGGACTGATCCGTCAGTGTGTTGTTGAAGAGGAAATCCCAAATATTATTGTTGAATGCCATGCCTCACCTTATGGAGGACACTTGAGAGGAGAAAAGACTACTTCTAAGATACTCCAAGCTGGTTTTTATTGGCCCACATTTTTCAAAGACGTCAATCTATTTGTCAAATCTTGTGATAGATGTCAAAGAATAGGAGGTATATCCCGTCGTGACGACATGCCTCTCAACTCTATCTTAGAGGTTGAGGTGTTTGATGTATGGGGAGTGGATTACATGGGACCATTCCCATATTATTGCGGGTATCAATACATTCTTGTTGCTTGTGAATATGTGTCCAAATGGATTGAGGCCATTCCAACCCAAGCGCCAGATGCTAAATCAGCAATTAAGCTTTTTCAAAAGATTATTTTCCCTCGATTTGGAGTTCCTCATGTCGTAATTTCAGATGGAGGCACACACTTTGCTGAAAAACAATTCAAAAACCTTCTCTCTAAATATGGTGTGACTCATAAGATCTCTACACCCTATTATCCTCAAACATCCGGGCAAGTAGAGGTTTCAAATAGGCAGCTGAAGAATATTCTTGAAAAGACTATTTCTAGTTCAAGAAAAGATTGAGCCTTAAAGATTGATGACACATTATGGGCATACCGCACAACCTATAAGACCACCATAGGGACTAATCCATTCAAGCTAATCTATGGCAAATCTTGTCACCTTCCGCTAGAATTGGAGCACCGTGCTTTGTGGGCAATTAAGTTCTTGAACTTTAATATGAAGAAAGCAGGAGAGAAATGCTTTTTGCAACTGCAAGAACTTCAAGAACTCTGCCTTGATGCTTATGAGAATACAAGGCTATACAAGGAAAGAACAAAGGCTTGGCATGACAAGAGGATCCTCAAGAATGATTTCCAAGAAGGAGATAAAGTCTTGTTATTCAACTCTAGATTAAAGCTATTTCCAGGGAAGCTGAAATCAAAATGATCCAGCCCATTCTTGGTGCTAATTTTTTTTCCATATGGAGCTGTGGAACTCCAAGGCAAAGATGGCAACTTCAAAGTGAATGGACATCGTTGCAAACTTTATTCTTGTGGAGATGAAGTAAAGAAGGGAGCCTCTTACTCCCTCCAAGATGCTTGAAGAAATTGAAGAGTCTTACTCTGGACTCTAAATGGAGGACCTTGTGGGAGTTGACCCCACATTAGGATAGATTTCTTTTAAGTTCTTTGAGTCAAAAACACTTTTAAATTTGGTTAATAAGCCTGTCATGGATGAATGTAATAATTTAGACTTGATTGCCACCATATCTATCTCTGTTTCGTGCTGACTGACTGCTGTTTTCTATAGAAATTCCAAAATGCACGGTGTGTCTTTCTTTGACACGACGTGCACCTCAGTAGAAAATGCATTGAATGATGTTATGGAAACATGCACACTGTGCATTTTGCGACGCACGTCGTGTACATGGGAGCTGTAAATATGAAAAATGTTTTTGGAATCTCACACGCCGTGCATTTTGCGACGCACGCCGTGCACATGGGAGCTGTAAATATGAAAAATGTTTCTGGAATCTCGCACGTCGTGCATTTCTCGACGCACGCTGTGCACCTAGTTTTCCGAATGACAAGAAAATGTTCTGGAAACATGCACGACGTACAATGATAAATGCACGTCGTGCATCTGTGCGCAACAACTAGTATGTAATGTGTTTTCAACCACTGCACACCATGCATCAAAATTGCACGTCGTGCACCAGATCGTTAAAGACAGTCCGAACTGAAGAGGAACACACCGTGCATATAACATGCACACCGTGTCTTGTTTTTAAAATACTAATCAAGTAGGACTGGAGTGCATGACCTAATTTCCCACTCCAACCCTAGCAGTTGTGCACTCTAACCGTGTGCCGCCATCATCACTGTGCATCTCTGCACGTCGTTCCCCCTCTCTGTAGTCATGCGCCGTAGCTGAGCAACCACATTCGTCTGCCGTCAAGCAAGTCATCCACCTTCTTTTCGACCAACAATGCCGCTAAGCTAGGGCTCCTCTGTCTGCTTCCTCTCTCAGCCGCCGCCCTAGCGCCGAAGCCTCACGACGCCCCAGCTGAGCAACTGCCAATGCCACCGTCAAGCAGCTAGAGGAGCATTCCTCCAATCCGCCCCAACGCTTTCTCCTCCGTGATCGGTTGTGCTCCCAACAGTGCCATCAAGCAGCAAGATGAAAATCCCGCCGATACGCCCCAACTCATCCTCTGCGATCGACGCCAGTTCCTCCGTCTGCCTCCTCTCTGCACTGCCGATAGTAACAACAACTCACAACATTCGAAGCCACCTGCCTTCTTCTCTGCCGCACCCTAGCTAGCCAGCCCGACAGCAACAACATCGCCTGAATTGTTTTGCAATTTATCTGCAGGTGCACGTCGTGCGCTCATTTTGCACGTCATGCATTCATCTTCCAGGGCAGACATAACATCTTTGTGGTGCACACCGTGACAACAAACTGCACATCATGCAGTACTACATCAACATGTACCCTATCAAGAGAAGCGTAGGCAGACACCATGTAGGACCTCCTTCATCCAAAGCATGCCCAACTACAAGTGCAACACCTTCTGAGACGGAACCATCAACGTTTGTACCCTCCACTCAATTCCAAGTCACCCCAGAGGAAGATGTAGATTATCGGTTCCTCATCACCAGGCGTGTTCTACCTTCTCTTTATGTCTGCGAGGAAACCCTTGACAAGTTGGGTTTCAAAAATGAGGTAATAGAGCATCTACGGTTCTTAGGTCTACACCTTATTTGTACTAGAGTGTCAAAGACCTACCCCTACCTAGTTTATGAATTTATGACTACCTTTGAAGCAGAAGACGACCCACAAAACTGCCGTGAGCCATATCCGAAAATCAGTTTTCGACTTCTAGACAAATTCTTTTCTATGGATCTTAAATGGTTTTGTGCTTTACTTAAGTGTAACTATGGAGGGTATACTGATTATCCACTCGCTTTCCATAGTGACACTTTTTGGTCTGAGATTACTAGTGAAATGGTGCACAGAGCTAGAAATGTTTGAGTTTCTTCACTCCATAATACAGTTTTCAGAGTTATGCATCATCTTTTAAGCACATGGCCCTTTGCTAAAAATGAGACTCAAGGTTTCGTAGGAAAAAATGATATTTTCTTCTTATGGTGCATAGTAAAGAATGAGAAAATCAATTCTGGCTACTACATTGTAAATAAGCTTCTAGAGACCAAAAAGAAGAAGCAAAGAGAGGTAGGTGACATCATGTGCAGTGGACTGATCAGTATACTTGCAATGCAGCTAGGCTTAGAGGTGGGTGTCCTAGAACCTGCACCTGGGAAAAACCTTGTAGACATCAACTATCTTATTTCTTGTGGCTTGATATCAAGACATGGCAGTAGCACAAGTAAATTCAAGATTTTTATCACAAAGAAGCAGTTCATCGTCATCCTTGATTCAACCCACAATGATATCGGGAACAAAGCCACTTGGAAGGTGGAGTTACAACCTGAAGATGATGAAGAGACACCCACTCGCGGCGCCAGCAACTCTACACCAACACCTACGCCAGCAGCTCCTACTCCACTTGGACAATGCCTAACATGAGGTACCTTTACGGTTACATTCAATAGAGGTTTGACCACATCGACAACCATTTTGACTAGATGAGCACGCAGTACATTGTGATGTACGACATGGTCAACCAGATGGACACTTGGCATATCTCTCAGGGCCATTATCCCGCCCCACCTCCGTATCAGTCACCGCCTCAGCAGCATCCTGAGTTTCCACTGTCTGAATGCCCACAACAACCACCTTAGTTTTTAGAACAGTAGCCACCTCAGTTTTCATAGCAACATCCCGACTCTTCCACCCAGCCGATGGACATCCCCGACATTGTCAGCCAGTTCTTCCCTGATCAGGTGGGCAACGACTCTTATTTCTGATCACATCGATTATAGGTACCTGGTTATGAACTCCATAAGTTCTATTGATGCAGTGAGGACACTGCTAATTTCAAGCTTAGGGGGAGCACAACCGGCCGGTAGTTGTAGTTTTTCTTTCAGCTTTTCTTTATTTGAGTTAGTTGTATCATGTGTTTTCCTTTTTATTCCTTATTTTGTTCCTTGATGGTAAAAATTAATATGTTAGAATGAACCCCCCCATATGCTAGAATTATTCTGTCCTTTATGTGTCTTGGCTACATGAAAAGAAAAATAAAGAGCATGTATGAATGAAATGGAAACTGAAAAAATCCCCATGTACATGATTTTGCCTTGTGTTTGTTGTTTGAAATCTCAAAATTTTTACATCCTTGATTTCTCAATACACATAATAGTTCCAAATTTTAAGTGAATGAATCAACTTGGCAACATTTATTAGAATACATGATACTCTTGCCGAACCTTTAGTGCATTTACAATAAATTTTTCAGTGAAAAACTTTCAAAAGATTGATTTAAATCTTGCTAGCTTTAACATTCTTGTTGACTCTTTGGTGTTGTACCACCAACATTTCATCTTGACCCAACAAAAGATGGCAAATGGCCCACATATTATGCTAGCCTAGTGTGAGTCCGATCTGGCAACGATTGTTAGGTGATATGAGAATAAAAAAAGGGTAAAAACAACACCCCAACCGACTTTGCTCGTGAGCGTAAGCCTAAATTAGCAGCTGAATGCCGGAACCCAACAATTCCATCATCATATCCTTAAGAAAAAGAGTGCAACTAAGTATTGTTAATGTTAGCATTGGTTTCATCATCTTATATCTGTACTAGCTGAAAACTTTGTAATGTACATGCACTGATTGTTTAGCTTGATTATCCAAATTCTATTTAATGTTGTCTAGTTGATCATTTCGTTTGTTTTGGAACTAACCCTGCTGGACTTAATTTCTCTATCTTGGATGTTGAAAATTTGAGATGACAACAAGGAACACAAGCACAATGTGCATGGTTGGCTGAGCTGATTACATACCTTTTTTTTAATCCATGCATACATTTTTCTTCTTGAATGTAACCCTGTTCTTTTTGCTTGAGGACAAGCAATAGTTCAAGCTTAGGGGGATTTGTTGTGTGATTTCTACATCATCTTTTCACATACTATCACACACAAATTTGGTCCATTCTAATTTTATTTAGCCTCTTTTCATATTACTTTTGACATCTTTTTGTTACTTTACTTATCGCATAACTTGCATTGCAGATATGTCCCAAAAGAACTGATTTCAGAGCTTAATTCTACTAAAATAGCAGAATGCACGACGTGCATCACACAAGAAGAAGTTTTGTTTCAACCAAAATAGCAGAATGCATGGCGTGCAGGACAAATGCACAACGTGCATCACTTTAGAAGAAGTTTTGTTTCACCCAGATGGTAGAATGCATGGTGTGTTCGGGCCAGGAACATGTCATGTGAGTTTCCAAGAATGTAAAGAAAAGCATGTGCATGGCGTGCACTCAACCGCACATCGTGCACCTGCAGCGTCAAGCAACCAAGAAAACTTCTGGAAAGTCACACGACATGCATTGCTTATGTGCACGCCGTGTGTAGTTCAACCTAGACCAACCCATCAGTGTTGGTGCATGACGTGCACCCAGAATGCACGACGTGCACCTGGCTGTTTCAGAAATTCAAAAAATATGAGTTTGTTTAAATGAAGGAGGGAACGGAAGGGGCCGTTATGCTCGGTCATTTTGTGTCAGTTCCCTTGTCCCAGAACAAGCCTAGAGTAGAGGAGGGCAATTTGGAGGATAAAAGAGGTGGTTCCTTGCCAAAGAAGCTCATCTCTTCTTCTCTTCTTCGCCATTGTCTTCCCTAAGGTGCATCCAAGCTTCCCCAACTCCTTGTAGCTTCTTGGGAAAGGAGCTAGTCCGTTTTGGAGCAGCTAAAGAAGGAGAATTTCATCTCCAAGCCGAAATTCCTCCTTATTGTGGTTACAACTTCAGATCTCTTTGTTTTTCATCCTCTAGATCATGTTTAGAACTAAATTTCTAGTAACAAATCTGCAAGGCATGGTTATGTATGAGTAATTCTCTTTTTCTTGGGCATGGGAGAGTAGCTCCCATGTCATAGCATGTATGGAACAAGTGATTTCGTACTAAATACTATGCTTCTTGTTTTTCTACCATGAATGTATCGGTTTATTTATTCTCTTGCACGTATTGCTGGCCACTTTATATGCATGTTTTCTGCATTCTTGCTCGATCTGAGAAGATAGGTAGGAATGTATGGAGGTACCCTTCTTGGCAACTCTTTCTCTACCACGGGAGTGGAGAGATATGAGTTGAGGAACATGTTGTGATAAAAAATGAGATTTATGCACGAGAGTGCATCTTTTAGTTGCGACCGTTACACTTGCATCGGGAGGTGAAGTGTAACACAACTTTTCCTTTAACAAGAGCCTATGTATGTTTAATTTATCATGTTCCTATGATATTCTATGAAATGTGAGTGAAATTCTAACGTCCAAGATCCATTAATATCTGAACCTAAAATTTTCTAGTAATCTCTTCATTGTTAGTTTTTAATCTAAAATTTCTGCAATTAGATAAGCTTCACCATCTCTTTTAAACTGATCTAGATTGTTGAACTTTAGTGCTGTTGCGCTCATTTAATTGCCTAAGCTCCTTGTGTTTGACCTCGAATATACTTCCTCCGTATACTTGTGGAGATTGGTTAAGTTGGGTAAACTATCCTTGTTTGGATAAAAACTCATTAGTCTAAATATAACCAACAAGTTTTTGGTGCCATTTCTGGGGAGCTATGGTAGTTTATTTGGAGTAATAAGTACTAATCAGTATTCGAGACTAGATCATCATTTCCATATTTTGAATTTCATATGCCTTTTAGTAGTGTTCTCAATTCCTCTTGTTATTTTTTTCAGGTTGTATGCGTCGCTCACAACGAGGTCTTCAAACATCTGCGTTGTTAGACCTTGAAATTGAGCGTACTCTTTCAAGCTTGAGAAGAGCAAGAAGAGTAGAACAACCACTGCTAGGAGGTACTCCGCCGTTACCATCATCACCATCATCATCTTCTTCACTCTTTGAGGAAACTACACCAAGCGATCTAGCCATGGAGGACGACCACCCTTTAAGGATTTCACGATGTCGGTTGCCACAAACATCTGTGGGGACATTGACTTGCCTGCTATAGAAGCGAACAACTTCTCAATTTCTCCTTCTATGATGCAAATGATACAGAAAAATCGTTTTGGAGGCACAACCAATGAAGACCCAAGTTTTCATGTTGCCGAATTCTTGGAATATCTGAATACCTTCAGAATTAACAGGGTATCTCCTGAAGGAGTGAGATTTATGCTTTTTCCCTTCACTCTAAGAGATAGAGCTAAGGCGTGGCTTTTGTCTCTTCTAAAAAGTCAATCAAAAGTTGGGACCAACTCTCAAATGCTTTTCTTACAAAATACTTCCCACCCAGCAAAACAACCCAATTGAGGAATCAACTCACCAATTTCTCTCAAAATGAAGGAGAAACTCTTTATGATACATGGGAACGGTTTGAATATCTTCAACGCCTTTGCCCACACCATGGTTTAACTAACTGGTTGTTGCTTCAAACCTTCTATAATGGACTATTCTACAACACTCGGTTGACACTAGATGCCACAGCTGGTGGTGCATTAATGACTAAGTCTTATAGAGAGGCTTATGACATTATTGAAGACATATTGCTAAATCATTGCCAATGGGGAGGAGATAGGGGAGTAAAACCAGCCTCTATATCTAGTTCTTCAACCGGGAAATAAGGAGGGAAACATACTGTTGATGTCATTGATCTTATTGCTGCTAAACTGGATGTTCTTACACAGAAGTTTGAGAAGATGACTACTATGCAAATCCAATAAGTTGAAGTTATATGTGAAGCTTGTGGTAATATAAGACATACTTCTTCTTCATGTTTTGCTCCTAATGCAATTGAAGGGAATTTTGAACAGGTCAATGATGTTGGAATGCAAGGGAATAAGCAATACAATCCCTATTCCAACACATACAATCCAGGATGGAGATATCATCCTAATTTCTCCTATAGGAACACAAGCAGCACTCAAAACTTCCAACAAGGACAACAACAACCATAGCAACAACATGTAAACCGTCAAGGAAATCTGCCGGGTTTCAACAATAGGGGTTACCAACAACTACAACAACCCCTAAGGTTCTTCCCTAGAAGCTGTGATGGAAAAATTTATATCTACACAAATGCAGCAGAATGAAGAACTTTGAGGAAATGATAAGCTGTTGAAAGATTCCATTGCTCAACTTTCTACAAAGGTGGATGGTATTTCCACTCACACCAAGATGTTGGAGAACCAAATAGCACAACATGCTCTAACTCAACAAAGGACTCCGCAGTCTGGTTCTCTTCTAAGCCAACCGGAAGTGAACCCAAGGCAACAAGCTAATGCAATTATTCTAAGAAGTGGAGCTGAGATTGAAAGACCCTCTCTGTCCAAAGAGAAGAACATGGAGGTAGTCAATGAAGAGGAGTCCAACACTCCTAATTGCAGTAAGGAGAAAGGTAGAACTGAAACACCACCTTCTTTCAAGGTCACTACACCTTTTCCTCAAAGGCTTACCAATAAGAAGGAGGACCTCAAGTTTAGAAAGTTTATGGACGTTATTAATAAATTACATGTCAATCTTCCTTTTGCTGAAGTTATTGCCGAGATGCCTTCCTATGCTAAATTCCTAAAAGATATCTTGACTAAAAGAAAAAAAGTTGATCAGGTTGAAATAGTAATGCTTTCGGAAAGAGTGAGTTCTATTATTCAAAACCGCCTTCCACAAAAGCTTGATGATTTGGTAGCTTTTACACTGCCATGTAAGAATAACAATACCACTTTTGACAAAGGTCTAGTAGACCTTGGTGCTAGTATTAGTCTCATTTCGTCCACCTTATGGCAAGAATTGGATCTTGGAGGCTTGAAACCAACAAAGATGGCTACTGAGTTAGCCGATCATTCTATTAAATACCCAAAAGGTATAGTGGAAGATGTACTAGTGTAGATCGGGAAGTTCTATATACCGTGTGATTTTGTTGTTCTTGATATGGTGGAGATCCCTTCCAACCCAGTTCTTTTTTGAAGGCCATTCTTGAGGACTTCCGGATTTCTTGTTGATGTTCAGGAAGGAAAGCTCACTCTACGTGTTGGTGAAGAAATAATGGAATTCTATATTCATGGTGCAATGAAAGCACCCGCACATGTTGAAGAAATATGTTTCTTAGATACTACTGATCCAATTGAGGATGATAATGAAGATATTGCTGATTTGATGATCAATCTTTATGATGATTATGTGATTGAACTCAACAATTCAGAAATTTTTGGAGAACTTTCTATTTCTAAAGCACAAAGTATTAATGAAGATGTTCCATTTGTTGATGATAAAGTTGATGAAGGTACAACAGGGAAAAAGGTAGAACTAAAGCCCTTCCACCCAGGCTAAGGTATGCATTTCTTGACCCAAACTCTACATCCCCTGTTATAATAAATAATTAATTAACCAATGACCAAGAAAATAAATTACTTTCTAAACTACGTTTGTATAAAGACGTCATTGGTTATTCCATAGATGATCTAAAAGGCATTCATCCTTCAATCTATATGTATAGAATTAATATGGAAGATGATGCTAAACCAACAATTGAACCACCTAAGCGCCTAAATCAAAATATGCTTGAAGTGATAAAGAAAGAGATTTTCAAATTAATTAATGCTGGAATAATTTACCCCATCAGTGACAACCCCTGGGTTAGTGCCATTCACATGGTTCCTAAGAAGGGAGGTGCAACTGTCATCAAGGGAGATAATGATGAGTTAATACAAAAGGTATGGTTACCGACTGGCGTATGTGTATTGACTACCGACATCTGAATAAGGCAACCCGCAAGGATCATTTTCCGTTGCCTTTTATTGATTTGATGTTTGAACACCTCGCTAAGCATTCTTATTTTTGTTACCTGGACAGATATTCCAGATTTTTTCATATTCCTATTTATCCACCCGACCAAGAGAAAACCACATTTACTTGTACTTATGGAACATATGCCTATCGCCGTATGTTGTTTGGTCTTTGCAATGCTCCCGCTACTTTTTAGCGGTGTATGATGGCCATATTCTCTGATTTTTTTGAAAATATAATGGAGATTTTCATGGATGATTTAGTGTATACGGTGATTCTTTTGATCAATGTTTATTGAACCTATCTTTAGTCTTAGCCCACTGTAAAAAGGTTAACCTAGTGCTAAACTGGGAGAAGTGCCACTTCATGGTACAATCTGGTGTAGTACTAGGACATGTCGTATCTAATAAAGGTATTGAAGTAGACATGGCAAAAGTTAAAGCCATCGAGAAGATGTCTACTCCATCTTCAGTTAAAGACATCTGAAGCTTTCTTGGACATGTAGGTTTTTATAGAAGATTCATTAAGGATTTCTCTAAAATTGCAAAACCACTGTGTTCCCTACTTGCAAAATATGTCAAGTTTGTGTTTGACAATGATTTCCATTCAGCCTTTTCTAAGCTCAAAGAGGCCCTCATTTCAGCCCCAATTATTCAACCTCCGGATTGGGATTCCCCTTTTGAGCTAATGTGTGACGCAAGCGATTATATATGCAGTGGGGGCTGTTCTAGGACAGTGGAAAGACAAGAAACTCCATGCCATCTATTATGCAAGCAAAACCCTTAATGAAGCACATATCAACTATACAACCATAGAGAAGGAAATTCTAGCCATCGTTTATGCTTTTGACAAGTTGCGACAATATTTGGTGGGATCAAAGGTGATTGTATATACTGATCATGCTGCCATAAAGTATTTGTTGAACAAGAAAGATGCCAAACCATGTCTTATTCATTAGATTTTGCTTCTACAAGAATTTGATCTTGAGATCCGAGATAAGAAAGGTACAAAAAATAATGTTGATGATCATCTTTCTAGACTAACCACAGAGGCTGGAGACCAATTGCCCATTGAAGATCATTTGCCTATTGAAAACTCTATGCATTGTCATCTACTCAAGCACCATGGTTTGTGAACATCACCAACTTTCTTACTACTAGACAACTCCCACTTGATTTGACGTATCAACAAAAGAAGAAGTTCTTTCATGATGTGAAATTTTACTATTGGGATGATCCATTGTTATTCAAGCATGGAAGTGATGGACTGATCCACCAGTGTGTTGTTGAAGAGGAAATCCCAAATATTATTGGTGAACGCCATGCCTCACCTTATGGAGGACACTTCGGAGGAGAAAAGACTACTTCTAAGATACTACAAGCTGGTTTTTATTGGCCCACATTTTTCAAAGACGTCAATCTATTTGTCAAATCTTGTGATAGATGTCAAAGAATAGGAGGTATATCCCAACGCGATGACATGCCTCTCAACTCTATCTTAGAGGTTGATGTGTTTGATGTATGGGGAGTGGATTACATGGTACCATTCCCATATTGTTGCGGGTATCAATAAATTCTTGTTTCTCATGAATATGTGTCCAAATGGGTTGAGGCCATTCCAACCCAAGCACCAGATGCTAAATCAATAATTAAGATTTTTCAAAAGATTATTTTCCCTCAGTTTAGAGTTCCTCATGCCGTAATTTCAGATGGAGGCACACACTTTGCTGAAAAACAATTCAAAAACCTTATCTCTAAATATGGTGTGACTCATAAGATCTCTACATCCTATCATCCTCAAACATCCGGGCAAGTAGAGGTTTCAAACAGGCAGCTAAAGAATATTCTTGAAAAGACTGTTTCTAGTTCAAGAAAAGATTGGGCCTTAAAGATTGATGACGCATTATGGGCATACCGCACAGCCTATAAGACCACTATAGGGACTACTCCATGCAAGCTAATCTATGGCAAATCTTGTCACCTTCCACTAGAATTGGAGCACCGTGCTTTGTGGGTAAGTTCTTGAACTTTGATATGAAGAAAGCAGGAGAGAAATTCTTTTTGCAGCTGTAGGAACTCGAAGAACTCCACCTTGATGCTTATGAGAATGCAAGGTTGTACAAAGAAAGAACAAAGGCTTGGCATGACAAGAGGATCCACAGGAAAGATTTCCAAGAAGGAGATAAAGTCTTGTTATTCAACTCTAGATTAAAGCTATTATGCCCTTGAACCGACTGGTTCAATGTGATTGAACCGACTGGCTCAACTCAACTTAACTCACCATATGTCCATATGGCTGAGTGGGACGGGTGTCTCACCTGGGTGAGATGGCCCGATTGGGTTGAACAAAGGTTTGGGATGTTTCCCAAGTATTTTCGGTTGCTCATACTTGAAGAGCAACTAAAATTAATACATATATTTACTAGAATCAAAATTGCCAAATTCGTGTGCGATTAGGAAACTACCAAATGGCTGTTTGTTAGTTCAAGAAGACTGTCTCACACACCAGACGACCGTGTGGGTGTGCAAAATGGCCATTTTAGCAATTTCAGATTGTGAAAGTTCAAATTCTTTCGGTCCTTTCCACTCCCACACAATCCCGTACAGTTTGGGAACCCTAACCCAAACCCCACCTATAAAAGGAGGGGTATTGGGGGCTTCCCAAGATACAACACAGAAAATTAAGAATCAGTTCCTCTGACAACTATTGTCCTCTCTGGTTGTGGTAAGCAAGAGAGCCCAAGCAAGTCCTACCTTATAGGGAGGGATAGCCAACAGGGAGAACAACTAAGAAGTTGTCGTTGTAGGAGATTAGGTTGGTGACAAGTACACCAATAGGAGGGGCAACTCCTTCCTGTCTATTTTTGGTGAAAGACATGAGTTCTAGTTGGTCCGTGTGGACTACTCTAGAGGTAGGAGTTCGTTGGCTTCTGCTAGGAAGACAACTACAACATGCAGTTCGCGACTCGACCACATAAGCACTATAAAAGTTGTCTTGTTTGTCGTTCATGGTGAAGACCAGGAGCTGTACGACCACTGTCCAAAAGCAACTTGTCAGTAGTTGCAAAGAAGCGAGTTTTGTCGTTGGACTTGCTCCAGGACCAGGTATAACTCGCTAAAACTATCCTTCCTATTTTATAGTAGTTGAAGTGATCTTGCTGTTATGGGAATACATATAGATAAAATTTTTGTTTCCGTTGCTATACTTTGTGCCCATATTTTCTAACAGTAGTATTAGAGCCACATCAATTTACTATATTTTAGGATAATCGATATGATTGAATTTTTGGTTTTACCATTTATTTCTTGCATACGATATGAATATTTAAACTGCTCTCATATGCATATCTGATCAAAGACCACATAATCCCAAACTAATATATATATATATATATATATATATATATATATATATATATATATATATATAATATGCAATTTACACATGTCTCCCTATAATCAGTTTTTATGGTGGATGTGTAGTGTGGTTATGGACAATACCCTTTATCTGTGTGGTTTTGGATAGTTTGGTTCTTGTTCATCTCGGTCTGCATATCGAGCCTCTACCTCTTTCCTCCCAATGTAAAGTTAATGCTTTCCTACATTTTCTCCCCTCAAATGTAACTTGAGGTTTCTCTTATTAAATGTAATAAATTAGCAATAGGATAGTTTCTTTTCATGCAATGACGTTGAAGATGTTCATCGTCAGTTGTGACGACCAGTTCATGAGACGAGCTGACAATCTGGAGGACCAAGGAGGACAGAGTAATGGAACCATACGACCACCTAGTAGATCCAACCAACCATATAGAAGGAATCCAGACATCAGTTGGATAGGAGGCCAAATGACCATCCCTAGAGTCCCAATCGACTATTTCGAGGGAGTCCAAACATTGACTGGACTGGAGGACCAATTGACTGGCCAAGAGGCAAGATGATCGGTTCAAGGGTTGAACTGATCTACCCAGATCAGCAAGCACATATCTACACCAACATTAGGTTTATACATGTGATGTGATGATGAACCTAGGTGGTAGTAATTCCTTGTGGCTCCAAGGAATTACAAGTAGACATGGAAATAAGTGTCACTTTTTGTTTTATATTGCATGTTTACATTGTAGGATATAGCATGTTATATGATACATACTATATACGTGGTGATTGGATACAATATATGTATATAGATAAGTCTTAGATGCTTTCCAATAGCAATACACATGAAAAACTTGTTCGACCAAGCGTAGGTTATGCCAAAGTGTGGTGCACTGTCTACCTCGTGGAAGTGTGATGGTAGTAATACACGTGTCATCAAAGTAGGGTACATCATTATCGTATTGACTATTGGGTCAGGCTTAACTGGTGATTTCCAAAGCATCTGGGCCCGGAAGCATGCAGATGATTATGGTAAGGAGTTACGCATATCATCTATCTAGGAGTTGCATATGATGCAATTGGCATGATTGCCTACCTTAGTAGTTGATTATGGACACTGGCATAGGCTGGGTAATAATTGAATCATTTTGGATCTTTGCTCATTAGAAAATTGTTCACTGCAATTTCCCAAATTGATACTTGAGGGTTATCAATTTTAACAAAATAATGAGAACGACAATTAATTAAAGACCTAATGATTATCACCCAAATTTTAATCAAATCAAATCAAATCAAAAGGTTGAGTTTTTTTGAAAAAATTGCAAATTCTTTTTAAGAACTAAATGGCAACAACAAACAATCACTTTTATCTATGATCGTTCCATGAGAAGGACATAATTACTAGGAACAACTTTCATGACTGGTTCATGATGCTGGGAATTGTTCTCACACGAGACCGCAAGCTCTATGTCCTAGAAATGCCAGAACCAGAGGAACCATATCAAAATGCTCCAAGGGCTGACAAGGATGCTTGTAAGAAGCATACTGAGGACATTGCGGATGCCAAGTGTCTGATGTTATGCTCCATGAACCATGAGTTGCAAAGGAAACATGAGAGCATGGAGGTGATTAAGATGGTTACACATATGAAGAACATGCACCAAGATCAGGCAAGAAAGGAGAGATACAATATCTCTAAGGCACTATTCAAGTGCAACATGGCAGAAGGAGATCCAGTAGGTCCTCATGTACTCAAGCTCATTGGGTATGTGAGAACCTAGCTAGACTGGGATTTTCCTTGGACCAAGAGTTGGCCACTGACGTGATTCTATAGTCCCTTCCAGAGTCATATGGTCAGTTTGTCATGAACTACAACATGAACAACTTTGACAAGCCTTTGACAGAGTTGTTGGGAATGTTGAGAACATCTGAGACACAAATGAAGAAAGACATGCCCAAGTATGTGATGATTATCAATAACACAAAGGGGAAGTCTAAAGGTAAAGGCAAATCTAAGAAGAGTTCTAAAGCTAGACAGAAGCCCAAGTCTTCAGATCTCAAGGCAAAAGGTGGAGTAAAGAAACAAAGAGGTGATTGTCACCATTGTCACCATCTTGGACATTGGAAAAGAAATTGCCCACTCTAGTTAGAGGAACTAAAGAAGAAGAAGGATGGCACTGAGGCCTCCACTTCAGGTATAAACAACATAAGATAAATTTGATTACTTCTTCATTTTGGTATGTGATACCAAATAGAGATTTGACATACTGATGTGCAGGATCTGACAAGAAGTAAAAGCCTTCATGGAAGGAAAAAGATGGACAAGGCAGATCAAGTGTTGTGAAAGCCATAGTCTAAATTTATCTTATCCTAATGGGCATGTAATCGAGTTATTAGAACTGCTGTTTCATTATGTCATTAGAATAGAAACATTTTCTATATGCATCTTATATGGATAAGGATTATTATCAATAAAGAATTATTAGTGCTTCTATTTCAAAAGATATGATCTTGCATGACATTTGCCCTAAAACATCTTGTGATATTTATGTGAAATGACACAAAGATGAAAGTTTATAATGTTTATATCAAAGGATTATAATCGATAACTCAAGACTATCATTAGCATTAGTCATCTTGTATGAATATGAGAAGGGCACGCCTAAAATACATATCGACGTTGATCTAGATTCCCTTGGTTATTGAACCTAAGGAAACATGCAAATCTTATTTACACACAAATGTGGCATGAAATCCTTCACTAAATGTAGTGGGAGGATAATTATTCCATTAGACCTCATACATATGATGCATGAAGATCTTATGGAATGAATGTTATAGATAATTAACCAATACTTCTTTTTCATATACTAGTAATATAATGATACACACCAAATGAAATGAAATCATTAATCTCTTGAAGTGTTCAAGAAGATTATGAATGAAGTATGACCTTGATTAAAGATATTAAGATACTTTGATATGATCAAATGTTGAAATACTTTATATCGATACCTTGAGTACCTTTAGGAAAGAATTGTGATAGTGTATCACAAGACTAATTCATCTGAATATAATGATGTGTCAGAATGAAGGAGCTATACCATTGTAAAGAGTGGGACCCGATAGAGGGCCCACTCAATGGTAAAAACATGAGCCATGAAATATTTAAGCAGCGGAAAACATAACTATTTACAAAGTTACAAATATTCCCATGTACATAACTTTCTCACCCAAACGGTGGTACATAAAAAGGAAATAGTATAACTATGTTTCATAGGATCCCCAGATGTAGAGGGCAACCCGACTATTCCAAGCTATCCTTAAGCCAACTCCAGGTGTATGACCTTCATGTGTTCACGTCCTTCAAAGCACGTATACCTGGGTAGTTTTGGGAACACCCAGAAAAATAGGAAAATAATGTATGAATCAGCAAAAGCTGAGTATGCACATAAGAGAATTAACTAGGGCATTTAAAAAGTAAAGTAAGATGTTCCCATAAAAAAGGGCTATTAAAGTTAGGTAAGTTTCAATGAGAAGTAACAATAGAAAGAATTTCCAAAAGAATGAGGCATATAAATAAACAAGTGAAATAACACATCTTGCCATTAACCATTCACAATATCATAACAATCATAATAATTTGCATGTAGATATATTGGACTAAAGTAACTATAGTAGGGCCATGACACCACTAAGTCAATGGCCTAAGTAAAATGGGTGGAAAAGCACACCCTAGGCGGAAAAGCACGCCTCTGTATATATCAGGGTAGAAAAGCATACCCTGGGTAGAAAAGCATACCATAATGGTTACACATAAACGTCTACAATAGTTAAACTAGTCAACTATCTAACATGCATAAATAGAGTGGCAAGATATACCTTTCACAAACATGTTGCATGATTTAAGCAAAATAGCAGATGGGGTCATTAACCCAATTCACATGATAGTAATTTCAAAGGAATAATAAAAATCCAAATGAAAGTATATGAATTGTCCAACAAATGGAATAAGAGCAAGTATTTCAAAAGATGCCTCATTATGGGAAAATATAGTCATATAAATGCCCAGTTATAAAATAGACAGGAGTACATACCTTTGGTCTTGTTTAATTAAATGATCACCTAGTTTTGAACTAAGATTAACATCACCTAACAATAAAATTATACTTATAGTTAATATTGTTCCTCATGCAATAATTAATCTACTACACACTTTCCTTCAATTCTCACGATTGGGTCCATAAGTCTATACTAAAAACCAAAAATTCAATTGATTTTGAAAACACCCATACCCATAACGTTTCTATGATCTTCCGCGGATTACTTACTAATTTAACAAATCAGGCTAAATGCTGGGATTATCAACTGTACGAGTCAAAGCAAAACAACGAATACCATTCTCCGGTCTCCCCAAATGGAATCGCGATCATGCACTCATTGTGATTAAGGAAATTTGTCTCCTTGCGTTTGGTGCCTGAGTAACCTCCAAGTGTTGCACTCCCTCCTGGGGTGAATTCTCGATTAACAATACATCATGCAAGCATCTATCCTCCTACTTGACTCACTGAAATCACCGTTGCAGTCATGAGTTCCTAGCTCGGTACAACAGATGAAGGGAATTCATTGATTTTGTAATCAGGATGAGTTCCGATTGAAAGAAAGGCACTACCAACTTTGGAAGCAAGGTTCATAAGACACACACAGCCGGTTCATGCCAGCGTGGCCAGGTCTGTCACACACAGAGAATAAGACCAGGACTTGGAAAATCTCTGGTGTTGAGTCGCGGCATACTGCAGGTCGAATGTAAATTAATCGGATAACTTCGTTGCCCAGGATCAGTGGATCAGTCTCACTACCCTGCAAGGGCCGGGCGTAACCATCGGTCTCCAACATCGCCGAGTTCTGCCAGCAACTGGTCACGGATCAGCATGAAAAAAAGTGGAATCGCACGAATGAAATTGCGGCGGTAGCGAGACCAAGACAAGAAATGAGTCGGTCAACAGCGGCTACACAAATCGGCATTGGGTCGGAAGCTTGAACATGCGGTTCAGATACACCAAGTTTTCCGTCAACTAGAGCACCTCGTCTGAGAAATAGAGTCCCTCGTCAACCCATCCACTTATAGTAAAACTAGAGCAAATTATGGGTGGTTATCGAAAGATTATAGGTCGAAGATGGTGCTATTACCTATAATTGATTTGTGGGCTGACACAATAGTGCCCCCAACCGTTCCCTCACCAAAGATGGCAACTGCGCCTGCACGAGAGGGCAGCGGCGCCCAATGAATATTGGGTGTATGAGTTCACGAGGGTAGATCAACGCTTCTTCTCAGATGTTCCTACTGCGATTGGAGTGGGTAAAGCGACACCGTGTGACGTTGTGGAGAAGTGGGTTGCCGTCGGCTGGATGGGATTCGGGCGTTGGGCAAATAGGGCATGTCAGGTCTCATTTTAGGGTTCTCTCTGACCGTTCCATTCCCTAGAAGCATTTTCTGGTGATAAAGCAGGCAATGAAGACATTGAGTGATCGACAGAAAGAATCCAATATTACTGTGTAACGCCTGTGTGCGGCGGTCCACTGGGACGAAGGTGGAGTCCCGCCCCGTCCACGGTAACAGCCCGATATTAATATTTAATGTGTTATAAAACCAAATCAAGCCACGTGATGCCTTAAAATGAGGATAAATGTCAACAAGTTTATATAACTCCTTTCAAGCAATAAAGGTATGCATTAAATCTCCTTACACACCCCAATTTTGTAGCTTAACAATTAAACCCACAATTGACACAATTTTGATCCCAAAAGTCCATATCAAATATGTTAGTTGTTAATACTAATAAATGGGTGTCAAAATCTCTTTTACAAGGAAGACTCATTTCTATATTATCAAAATTATAACTAAGTATTTTCTCTTCATTAATCTCTCTCTAGGGTGAAAGGGGATATCACATCAGATCTGGCTTCTCATTCCACATAATCTATGATTGTCTCACAATATGTGAATTAAATTTCCTCATATTCCTCCATGTCACTATCATGTACGATTATGCGAAAGGGTGGTGATACAAAGTCCAAACTACTCCAAAATTATTATCAAGGTCGAAAATTACTACTCAACAAAGTTTAAGGGAAATAGGATTTAATATTTTTTTTAGGAAAATGGAAAATAGATGTGATACCTAGATTTGAGTTCGTTACAACCATGATAGGTCATGATATAATTATCAATTAATCTTATCTTCTTATATCCAAACATATATATACACACTAAATAATGTACCACCCGAATGGTTTGTAAGACATCATATATGATATGATTTTAGAATGTCCCAATAGGTCTAAAGGATTGAAACCCACCTTGAGAAAGTAGTTTCTTGAGAAGGTTTATCCATAAACCATGATAGTTGAACGTTACTATAAATTCCTATCCGATAATAAAATTGTTTTGTTAATAGGATAACTGAGTTCCTAAAGATTCAGTACGAGTAAAAGTAATACTCAAAGTGTTTGAGGTAAACAACAAGGGTACAATGAGAATAATGAGAATCACAAGTTGTTGTGGAAACTCAAGTTCATCATGTAATACCGAATAAAATAGTTCTAGTAGAAAACATCTAAGATTATAGGATTGTGAATCCAACAATTTAGATGGGTTGGTCATATAGGATGAGCCAGCTAGTCAACTAGAAACTATTTTTGAGCTATATAGGATCCATGTAAGCTAAAGGTAGGTCCTTGATAGCGCCACCTAAAGGGGTAATACCTAAAAGGGTGCAATAGGGTCTTATGGAAAAGACCTACATGGATTACATAAAATGACAAGTTGGTCGAATAGATTTTCAAATCAATTCAAGTTGTTGGACATGATAGAAATCCATTATCGATTGTCATGCTTGTTGTTGTAGTTAAAATAGACCATGAGATTTGGCAGATGAAGATTAAAATCGAATCCCTTAAGGGAATACATCATAGGATGTGTACATGACACAACCTAAAAGGTTTTATAACTTCAAGAATGCAAATAAAGTCTACAAACTACAAAGTTCATTCTGGGATTGAAACACACAATTCAAAAATGAGATCTTTTGTTTTGACAAAATAGTCAAAGAGTTTGATTTAAGTCAAGATAAAATATGAAATTTGTGATTACAAAAGATCTAGTGGGAGCATATATGAATATTCCACATGTGATGAGGAATGAAATCTCAATGTTGTGAATATTGAGAACTGGCATGAAAAACACCTTCAACAATGAAGGATAAGGTGAGACATCTTATGAGATAAGGAGCAAGACCTATGGGATAGTTCTTGTAGGTTTCACAATGGAAGTTTGAGCACATAAAATAGCAATGTGTTGAAAGAGTTCAACATGGATGGATTCAATGAGAGTGAATTTGGATTAGTCACTCATGAACCCAATATTCCTATTCTTGTTAAGAATTGAAATATCATTATTAAAGATTCCATGGGTCAACTCCAACAGTGAATATATAATGAATGCAATAAATGTGTTTATCTCGAGTAATCTTATATGTATTGGACATGATAAGATTATATAAATTCCAATAAGGGTTATTGGGAAGTCATTAAAGAAATCCATTAGTACTTGAGAAGTGACTAAGGATAGATTGCTAGTCAATGATGATAGCAATAAGAGGAAGAGTTGGATGTAAAGAGTTACATCAATGCAAGTTTCCATAATGATAAATAGATCAAAATTAAAATATGTTTGATTTAAAAGGTAAAAGTGATAATTAGTTGGAAAGGTTTCAAACTAATAGAAATTAATTCTATTCTATAATAGAAGCTGAGTATACTTGTGTTGTGAACACAGAGTGATACTATAGATGTTCTGACCATTGATAAGTCAGTATGGATACCGTAACAACATTGGAGCTAATTGTTAGGCAAGGAATACCATATGCCATATTATGAAGGTTTCATCTCAGAGCGAAGAGATAAGGAAACATGCAATATACAGACTGTAAGTAATGTGTTGATAACCCGTATAAATCAACACTAGCGCAGTAGAAGCATGTTGGACATGTTTGGATCACTAAGGATGAGATCTATAGGTGATTGTCTATAAGTGCAAGTGGGAGTCTGTTGGTAAGGTATGCCCGTAGAGCCAATCATATGATGATTGACATGGCATAGTTACCTAAAAGTATTTGATTAATAATATATAAAGGCAAGCTTCCAATTCATCTATTTCACTCAATTATGAGATAATGAGGATACATAGTGAATGGATAGAGAATTATATTACTCAATGACGTATGTTGTTAAGTTACTATCCTTGTGGATGAGATCATCAAATGTTAAGAGTACATTTACATATTATCGTGATGCCCCTAATAAGTTGTTATTGAGGAAGGTTGATAGACAACAATAACACATAAGATCAGAGTGTGAGTTGGTTGATGACTAAATCTCATTAGTCATGATATGGCAACATCAAACCAAGCACACAGATACATGTTAGGGAACACTGTATCAGACAGACCCACCTTCAGAGTGACACATGGTTTTGGTGGTCACAGTTGTAAGGAGTGGGATCCCAGAGGGGAACCACTCCCTACTAGAAATAAAAAGGCAACATCCCTTGAACCAAACATCACATAAATTTTTTCACCAAAGGGATGATAACCAATTCATTTAACATGTATGTATCATAACACAAAAAGTAGCAGTAGAAGAGAAATTTATCCAACTATTACAAAGCTTGATATCTTTATACATCACTACACCATACATGGGAGAGTCAAAGGAAATCTATATTTAACAAACAAGGATCTAGTTGAGGATCATCTAGCCACCTCTTTCAAGTCTACCAAAATCTCATCTATAAAGGTTGTTGTCCAAGTCCACCTTGCTTATCCTCTCCCTGATCTAAACCTGGGGATGGAATCATACCCCACAAAAAGGAGAAGAAAAGGTAACATCAGCAAAAAAGCTGGCACGTGCATATTTAAAAAGGAAATTGAGCAATTTATAAAGAATAAGGGAAATCAAAATAAAAGGCTTCCCATGAAAAAGAAAAGTACTACCCAACCGGGCATAAAACAAAAGAGTCACAATAAAAGAGATAAATAAGAGTAAAGTTTAACAATAAAGCATCCATGTGTTTCACATGTGATAATACTAGACAATATAAACAATGTAGGTAGGAAATAACACATCTACCAAAAATAATGTAGGGTGAGCAGGGTCTTGTATACATTTTCTCTAAAATATGAGGTGGTAGAGTCTTGTATACATCTTCCCCAATTATTTTCATATGCATGAATTTTCACATCTGCACACATATGTGGGAATTTTCACATCCAAATAAAATAACATGTAAAATTATACTAGCAGTCACCACATGATGCAAACAAAAGAATAAGCAATTATAAACAAATGAGGAGGATGAGAACATCCATCAAGTACAAAGTGGGATCAGATGATCCAATCTATCATATAATGCGCCATATAAACATCCACTACCAAGGTGGGCAAAGAATCACATATCATCAATTAAGTCCAACATGCACAAAGCATAAGAGAGAGTCTAAAAGAATATTCATGATCATAAGATCAATATCAAATAAGGTAGTTCACATGAACCATGATTTTCAAAAGAAAGACATTATGTATAGGCTAATGTCCATAGGACCAAAAGAAAGATAAAGATAGGTTATTGCTAAATAAAGAAGAATAGGATATGCAAAACATACCTCTCTTCAGAGTCTAAATAGACCAAATGTGGCATACAACTCATAAAAACTAGATTAACTAATGCGGAAGTGTTTTATTAGCATTGGAATTACTAAAAATCACTAAAAATTAAAGCCATTTATCAAGAGATCCATTCACAGGAAAACTCTTTCATTCCAAACCAAAGTATTTCAAGTACATACTGGTTTACTAGTACATCTCTCGTACTATTTCCTCTCGAGAGTTACAACATTAACTGCCCTGTTAAATTGTACATCAGCAGTATAAAATCTCGAGGCATTAAGCCAAAATCTCAGATCGAATTGTCAAAGCACTAACTCCTAGGACCCGAGAGTACAGAGACGTCTCATATGACTAACTATACAAAACTAGACAGCCAATGTCTCCACTTGATGGATCACTACTGTCCCCGAGGCTGCTGCTGTTGCTCTTCCCCCGCAGAAGAGTTTCTGCCTTGTCGTCTGCGTCTACCTAAAAATGTTGAATCCCACGGGGGTGAGACAATTATAAAAATTCCCCAACGGGAGATATAACTCTCCGCCAAAACATTATCATTGCAGTTTAATAGAAATAAACTGAGCAGTGAGATAATATAAATCAGTAGCAGATGAATCAACATCTATGTAGATTAGGGCAACATTCTTATGCAAGTATTATGACTATAACTTGATTAGGCAACATGTCTCATATTCAATATGAATTAAAAGAACATAATTAACATTTATGTATCAAGGACATGCTAAGCAGTATAACATCAACCAGTGGTTCTCGTATTTCAATCCTATGCAAATATGCTACACGACTGATTATATTTTGCAAACATATTTAAGCTCTGAGGAGATGAGGTATACCGCTCATACTCCAACGACCATTTCTAGAATCGAAATCAGTACCATAATTAGGTCAATGGAAGAGCTGGATTCCCATGACCTCCCACATCCCGATCAGTACGGGACCACAAGCAGGACTATGTCGACTGCTCAAATAGCTTTCTAGGGTATATTGGAACTTCGCTATAGAGTTACAACATCAACTGCACTCTCATCGGTAATCGACAGCATTAATGCTTATCTCCATTGACCCGAAATAAAATATCATTGGGAGATTAATGATACATCCACCCCAACCATCGAGAGATTTATGATACATCTATCCCGACACATGAAGGATTGAGAGGTTTGATGTTTACCTTCCCTCAATCTCTTCACAAGGATGTAAGGATATTTTTGCTCATTTACCCCCACATATTCAGAATATGTGAACTCCAGGAATTCTATAGGAAAACCTATTTCACCATCACCAACTTCTGACGATGATGGATCTATGGTCAGAGCACTACATGAATATATTTCACTTGATTAATTAAGTACATTTTCATATTCTTTTAGCATCAGGCAAGTTCTCAAACAAAACTTATTATGACAATGCTATAAGGAAACATGTACTATTTTCATCAAATACTCAACTGTCTTTAAAAGATATTGGGAACTCAGTCCCTTATTTCAAAACAGGGAATTCTCATCCCTTCACAATTTCATCACTATAATCATATGGCCCTGGGTAATTAAACCCTTGATTCATCATTAAGCATTGTTACCACTTTTCTAGGTAACCATCACCTTCAGGTCAATTGACCAAGGCAAACATGATACTTGCTATTACAAGCATCACACATGGTACTTGAGGCCCATTAACTCTCTTGTTACCTCTTACCAGACAACAAGGTATATTATGACACTCAAAGCACAATCACAATAGTGAATTAAACATCATAGCTCATACTTGGACATGATCATCATTTCAACATACCTGCATGGTTAGCACAGATGATAACAGTGATATCAATTGCATATCAGAACCATGTACACAAAATATGAATTCACTATTCATGGGTAACACCACTATTCCCTTACCAGGGTTATGGTTTCCCATTTCATGTCATATGAGGATAATCATCCCATTATCACATCAAAGATATGGTTTATCACCATATTGCCCAAGATTAGGGTTTGTTAAGCATTACATAGAATTACCCTAGATTTGAGATTCACATCACATTAAACATCAGGGTTTCTCACGAAACCATCCTTAGTTAGGGTTTCACATCAAATTCACCCTATGATAGGAACTATATTCAATAATCCACAATTAGGGTTTATTATTCATCCCAATTAGGGTTTCATGTTCCATTATCCATAATTAGGATTTACTATTCATCCCAATTAGGGTTTTGCATTACATTACCCTAAATTAGACTCACATATATCATCACCCTGGATTATGGTTACAACCATGCCCTGGATTAGGGTTTCAATTATAAGTGCTCTAAATTAGGGTTAAGGTTCAATAACCTTGTCAATTAGGGTTTATGTTCATGATTAGGGTTTCATGATCTCTTTACTTAAGGATCATACCCTTAATCACCACATAAATCATACTCATGTATCAATTCCATAATATCACCCTCTCAACTTGATTAGGTTACATCAACCCTTTAGTCAAGTTCATACAACTATGATTGACATAGTGTACCAAGCCATTGATCTTATAAACAATTAGGGTTCATCCCTTAATTGGCACTAATCACTTAGGTACTATTAGGGTTTCAACCTTTGTTCCTTCATTGATTACTGTTACTAACAATCATTGGATCATTGGAACTATCATTACCTTCAATATCCAAGTGATTGAACCACATTGAACTCCATTCGGTTTTGAAGATTTCACCACCAAACGATTTTGAAACCGTTTGTCACCAAATGGTTTTGAAAATGTTTGACCCCAAACGGTTTCAAGACTGTTTGGTCTCAAATAGTTTCAAGACCGTTGGGGCCAAATCAGTCCAAAAACTGCAAGGTCTCACTAGGTCATTCATCAATCCAATCGATTTCCAATTGCATCATTGAATTGACTATTGGTTATTCAATTGAAGGAGTTATCAATCAATACCATTAGACCATCATCCATGGGTCAAGGATCAACCACTATCCCACCAAACAGTTTTGAAACCGTTTGGTCCCAAACGGTTTCAAGACCGTTTGACCCAAGTTGTCTTGAAAACGTTAGGACCAATCAAGGATTCTTCAATCAACTTGATTAGGGTTTCCAATTGAAGGAATGCACATACATTGAGCCAATCAATTGGATCCATTGGATCATCATCCAACATGTAATTAAGTTCAGACCTCAAACGGTCAACTAAACCAAACGGTCAACCCCTTCATTTGGTTTTGAGTCCAAAACACCAAACGGTTTGTAAACCGTTTGGTCTCAAACGGTTTGGTGAAACCGTTTGGACCAAAGGTACAAGACTGTTTGCTCATGTTCTTGGTTGAGATGTGTGCTTATGAACAGGTTATTATCTTTAACCTTTACACTTATGAAATCCACTGCCATTTTCATGGCAACTCCATTAATCAAGCAAGGCTATTGCAATAATAACAATTAAATCAATTGTATGGAGAAATCGAATTCAATGACAAAGATTAAGGGTTTAAGTTATATAACCCACTTTCAAATATGATCCCAAGCTCCAAGATTCATGGATCCAATGGTGATTGAAGCTCTAGCAACCTATTAAGGTCATTTCTCAAGCTTTTGGAGTGAAAGGATCGACTAGGGTTGAAGATGGAGTGAAGAAATGAAGGAATCATACATTGTTTTATGATTTTCACCATGAAATCAAGAAGAATGAAGGTCAAAGACTTACCAACAGGTTGGGGGCGTCCTGACTGCTGTTCTTAGCTCTCTTGGTCAATTTTGCAAGCAAGGAGAAGAAAGGAATCTGAAAAAGATCCTTAGGTGGGTTGGAAAAGGCTCTTTTATAAGAAAAATCAATGAGAGAGAAATTGTCTTATAAAAATCATTTAGTTCCAAAATTGTTGCCACCTATTCCTCCTTGGTTTCTTACATGCAAATGCAACTCAATCCCACTGATATCCCTTCCATTATCCATGGATTAATGGAAAATAAATTAAGCACCTTAATCCCTTATAATATTAATATATATTTTTGAGTGGAAATTCTTTTCCTTATAATAAGGTGAGTGGAATTTCATCTGCTTAGGATATTTTGTGGTCCTTGAAAAGCTCAAGGACGTCCACACACATCTGAATTCCACCATTTTAATTTTGGTTGAAGGCCCTTCAATTATTTTATTTATTTTTGCATTAATGTTTCCATTATGCTTAAATCTTGATTATTTTATACCAAAATTCTCTCTCCTCCAACTTAATTCAAATGAGGCGCCCCTCTCATTTTCTTTTCTCCAAATGATGCCAAGAAACATTAGGGACCTTATTGAAGTGGTAATTTACATATTGCACCCTAGGTTTAGGGTAAATGGCACATTACACCAAAATTAGGTTTTCATGCACAACCATTGCTTTATCAGCTCTTTCTTGGAATTCAGGCTATCACAAGCCATACCTCTACATCATATTCACTCTCATGATGATTTAACACATGAGGAACATATTATCATACACAATTTGCAAATAGACCCCTCAACTTGGGTAATTTGCACTTTAGTCCAAAACAAGCAAAATATTGATTTCAACAATATTCAAAAAGGACTAAAATTGTAATATAAGTTCCTCTTGAGCCTTAATTACTTTTCAAAAGATAAGAGCATGCATATAATCACTTTTATTAAGAAAAACACCTAGGGTTAATTCATAACCCAGGTCAGGGATGTTACAAGTTTATCCACCCCTTACAATGATTTCGTCCCCAAAGTCATCAACAAAACATTAAGAGAAAAGAGTAGGATATTTCCTCCTCATCTCATTCTCTAGTTCCCACGTAGCTTCTTCAATGCCACGGTGATTCCAGAGAACTTTTACAAGACTAATGTCTTTCTTTTTCAACTTCTTAATTCTTCTATCAAGAATCATCACTGGCTCTTCCACATAAGATATGTCACTATTTAGTTCTATCTCCACAGGTTGTAGAACTAACTCAGTGTCAGGATGACACTTCCTCAACATAGAGATATGAAACACTGGGTGCAATATATGCAACTCAGGTGGTAACTCCAGCTTATAGGCTACCTTTCCCATCCTTTCAATGATCGGATAGGGCCCCATAAATCTAGGAGCTAACTTCCCTTTCTTTCCAAATCTCATGATACCTTTCTAAGGTGAAACCTTAAGGTATACCATGTCTCTGACTTGGAATTCTAAGGGTCTACGACGCTTGTCAGCATATGATTTTTGTCTATCCTGGGCTATTTTCAACTGTTGTTGTATGCTCTTTATCTTCTCAGTTGTTTGTTGAACCAACTCAGGACCCAAAAGTTTATATTCACCAGTTTCATACCAACATAGGGGAGATCTACAACGTCTACCATACAAAGCCTCATATGGTGCCATCTCAATACTATGCTGATAGCTGTTATTATAAGCAAACTCTATCAAGCTCAGATGTAGATCCCAACTCCCCACAAACTGAAGGACACATGCCCTAAGCAAGTCCTCCAAGGTTTGTATCGTCCTCTCAGACTATCCATCTGTCTGAGGATGAAAGGCTGTACTAAACCTCAGCTGAGTGCCCAAAGCTTTATGAAGTCGTTCCCAAAAATGACTTGTAAACTGAGGACCTATGTTAGAAACTATTGTAACTGGTACCCCATGCAGCCGCACGATCTCATCTATGTAGATTTGTGCAAGCTTCTCAACTGTATAGGTTGTCTTGACAGGAAAGAAATGTGCTATATTTGTCAACCTATCAATTATTACCCAAATAGAATCATGATTTTTGGCTTTTCTAGGCAAACCAACCACAAAGTCCATAGTTACATGATCCCACTTCCACTGTGGTATAGGCAGGGGTTGCATAGTTCCTGTGGGCTTCTGATGTTCAACTTTAACCTGCTGACAAACCAGACACCGCATAACAAACTCAACAACATCCTTCTTCAAACCAGGCCACCAATACATATCCTTTAAGTTATGATACATCTTGGTGCTCCCTGGATGCATAGCATACATTGAAGAATGAGCTTCCTCCAGGAGTAACTTTCTTAAGTTGTCAACATCAGGTAATACCATCCTACCATGGTAACAGGCTACCTGATCATCAGAATCATGGAAACCATCCCGTTTCTCACTGCCATATTCTGACATGATCTGCTGAATCATAGAATCAGTCTGCTGTGCTTCTTTAATATGGTGTCTCAGAATTGGTTTTATGTGCATATCAGTTAACAACCCGACTAATAATGACGCTTTAAGCTGTACATTGTCTTGCCTTAAGGAGATAAACATATCTCTCTTAGAGCACACTAAGGAGTTTAGCTGTGCTTTATATAGGGCTGGTGTTGCTGATTTTCTACTTAGTGCATCAGCAACCACATTGGCTTTCCCTGGATGATAATCAATTGTACAATCATAGTCCTTGATTAACTCCATGCCTCATATTTAGCTCATGCTGAGAAAAGATATACTTTAGGTTTTTATGGTCTGTGAAAATCTGGAATGTTTCTCCATATAGATAATGTCTCCAGATCTTCAAGGCATGGACCACAACAACTAACTCCAGATCATGTGTTGGATAATTCTCCTCGTGTTTCTTAAGCTGTCGAGAAGCAAAAGAAATCACTTGCTTATCCTGCATCAACACACATCCTAAGCCATTCTTAGATACATCACAGAAGACTATGTACCCCTTTCCTGGCTAAGGTAGCACCAACACAGGTGCACTTGTTAACCTTTCCTTCAACAACTGGAAAGATTGTTGACACTTGTCATTCCAGACGAAAGGAATCTCCTTCCTTGTCAACTTGGTTAGGGGTAAGGCTATTGAACTGAAGTTTTAATGAACCTCCTGTAATAGCCTGCCAATCCTAGGAAACTTCTTATCTCTATCGGTGTCTTCGGTTGTTCCCATTGTGGGACATATTCTACTTTCTTAGGATCAACACGAATACCTGAGGCAGATATTACATGTCTAAGAAAGGAAACTTCTGGCAACCAGAACTTGCATTTGCTAAACTTACCATATAACTTATGCTCCCTCAGCAAAGTCAGAGCTTGGCAAAGATTCTGCTCATGTTGTTGAGCATCTCTACTATATATCAAGATGTCATCTATAAAGACGACAACATACTGATCCAGAAAAGGTCGAAAGATTCTATTCATGAGTTCTATAAATGCAACTGGTGCATTAGTTAGTCCAAATGACATAACTGTGAACTCATAGTGACCATACCTTGTCCTAAAGGCAGACTTAGGTATCTCACCCTCCTTGATACATAACTGATGGTATCTCGACCTCAGATCTATCTTAGAAAATACAGTCGCACCACGCAACTGGTCAAACAAGTCATCAATCCTTGGTAGAGGATACTTGTTCTTTATAGTTACCTTGTTTAACTGTCTATAGTCAATGCATAAACACATAGACCCATCATTTTCCTTAACAAAAAGGACCGGAGCACCCCATGGTGAAGTACTCGGTCAGATAAAACCCTTCTCAAGCAACTCTTGCAGTTGTTTCTTGAGTTCTGCCATTTCAGCGGGTGCCATCCTATACGGTATTTGTGCTATTAGTTGTGTGCCCGTGATTAGATTTATTTTAAAATCAATCTCTCGGGGCGGTGGAACACCTGGAAGTTCTTCAGGAAATACATCTTCAAATTCCCTGACTACTGGGACTTTAGAAGGATGAGGGCTCTCCATTGTGGTATCAACCACATGGGCTAAGAATGCAAGGCATCCTTGTCTCATCAACCTCTCAGCTACCATAGCTGACACAAGACATGTTGGAAGAATCTTTATAACTCCCTGAAAGATCCATGTGTCACCACCATCTGTGAACACAACTTGCTTGGAACTACAAACCAAGACAACCTTATACTTCTCTAAGGTTTCCATCCCAAGGATTATATCAAAACCCTGCATCTCAAGTGGTATAAGATCCACTTGAATGCGTTGATCAGAAAAGAAAAGATTGCAGGGAGAACACACTTCCCACAACATTGCAGATCCCATCAAAGGTGTCTCTAAAAACAAGCTATCTGCTCTATGACTGACAATCATATTGCAGTCATCAATCACTTTTCGAGTGATAAAAGAGTGCGTAGCACCAGATCTATTAACACAGATACGAAGCAGGATAAAGACATATCAGAATAAAGCAGTTCCATTTGACCTATCACAATTCGAGGGTTGACTACTACTTCAGGCTAGTTCATAGCATAGAACCTAGCTGTCGCTTGCTGTTGACCATGTGTTCGATTATTAGATGTCAAAGAACAAGCTTGGGACGCTTGTCCATGTCCTCTAGCACCACTTCTAGGTTGTTGCCTCTGAGAGCCCTGCTGACTCTGCCTCAGTTGCTGGGTCACATTCCTGACTTTCTTAGGACAATCCCTCACCACATGGCCTTCTCTTGCACATCTATAACAGGTTACATTCCCCCTCGGTGGTCTGGGTGGTCCTGTTACTGACATAGAGGCTGAGCTATGAGCTCCCTTCGGTGGTATACTACGGTCTCTACCCTTACTTGATGTCCACTGCGTTTGGGTATTGAACCTTGGTGGTAGTGTAGGCACAAAATACCTTGGTTTCTTGAAACTTCCAACACTCTATCCTTGAAACTGTGGGTATTCCCTCTTACCCTTGGTCTGTCGTTTCTCAACTACAAACCTCTCTATGCGTCTTACATACTCCAAGAAAGTGGAAAACCTCTCCCGGTTCTCCAAAGTAGACACCTGAGTGGTTAATTCAACATTCAACCCCTTCTCGAACCGCTGAATTCTCTCCTCATCATTAGATGCCATGTGCGGACAGAACGCAACAACTCCATGAACCTAGCCTCATACTCGCTAATGTTCACTGGTCCTTGTTTAATCCTCTCAAACTGAGAGATCTTCTCATGTAGATATGTCTTGGGAAAGTATCTAGCGATGAATTCATGCCTGAATTCATCCCATCCAATCACAACTCCAGGTCTTTTGCCTTCCTCGATGGTCCACCAGTGGCCAACACTCCCTTTTAAGAGATATACATCATGCCTGACCCTCAGATCATCAGGAATCATGAGGATTATGAAGGCTTTCTCTAGTTCAATCAACCATAGGTCAGCATCTTCCGGATCGGCCATACCAGCATACTCTAAGGCTCCTACCCTCTTCATCCTTTCAAAAGTCTTGCCAACACCATGTCTTTCATCATGGGGTGGTGCCCTAGGTGTAGGTATTGGCATTCTATCCATCATGTGGGTCATAGCTGCCATAAACTGCCCGAACATAGCCTGGAAGGCTGGGTTCCCCATATCAGCTTGATTGAACTGTGGCTGTTCAGGTACATGTTCCTCCCTGTCCTGGTCTCTTGCACCTCCTCCCGATGCAGCAACACTGCTCTCAGTAGTGTGTTCATCGTGTGATCCAGACATCTTTAGTTCTTCTTCTCCTCCTATATGAGCAGAAGGCACTATCAGATAATTGGAAGACACTAGAACAGACTCAACAACCTTAATCCTATGTCTCTGTAGACTCAGCAAACCTAGAGCTCTGATATCACTTAATTTGTGGCATACAACTCATAAAAACTAGATTAACTAATGCAGAAGCGTTTTATTAGCAGCAGAATTACTAAAAATCACTAAAAATTAAAACCATTTATCAAGAGATCCATTCATAGGAAAACTCTTTCATTTCGAACCAAAGTATTTCAAGTACATACTGGTTTACTAGTACATCTCTCATACTATTTCCTCTCGAGAGTTACAACATTAATTACCCTATTAAACTATACATCAGCAATATAAAAATCTCGATGCATTAAGCCAAAATCTCAGATCGAATTGTCAAAGCACTAACTCCTAGGACCCGAGAGTACAGAGATGACTCATAGGACTAACTATACAAAACCAGACAGCCAATGTCTCCACCTGATGGATCACTGCTGTCCCTGAGGCTGCTATTGTTGCTCTTCCCCCATAGAAGAGTTTCTGCCTTGTCGTCTGCGTCTACCTAAAAACGTTGAATCCCACGAGGGTGAGACAATTATAAAAATTGCCCAGCGGGAGATATAACTCTCTGCCAAAACATTATCATTGTAGTTTAATAGAAATAAACTGAGCAGTGAGATAATATAAATCAGTAGTAGATGAATCAACATCTATGCATATTACGACAACATTCTTATGCAAGTATTACAACTATAACTTGATTAGGCAGCATGTCTCATATTCAATATGAATTAAAAGAACATAATTAACATTTATGTATCAAGGACATGCTAAGCAGTATAACATCAACCAGTGGTTCTCATATTTCAATCCTATGCAAATACACTACACGACTGATTATATTTTGCAAACATATTTAAGCTCTGAGGAGATGAGGTATACCGCTCATACTCCAACCGACCATTTCTAGAATCGAAATTGGTACCATAATTAGGTCAATGGAAGAGTTGGATTCCCATGACCTCCCACATCCTGGTCAGTACGGGACCACAAGTAGGACTATGTCGACTGCTCAAATAGCTTTCCAGGGTATACTGGAACTTCGCTATAGAGTTACAACATCAACTACACTCTCATCGGCAATCAAGAGCATTAATGCTTATCTCCATCGACCCGACATAAAATATCATTGGGAGATTAATGATACATCCATCCCAACTATCGAGAGATTTATGATACATCTATCTCGACACATGAAGGATTGAGAGGTTTGATGTTTACCTTCCCCCAATCTCTTCACAAGGATGTAAGGATATTTTCACCCATTTACCCCCACATATTCAGAATATGTGAACTCCAGGAATTCTATAGGAAAACCTATTTCACCATCACCAACTTCTGACGATGATGGATCTATGGTCAGAGCACTACATGAATATATTTCACTTGATTAATTAAGTACATTTTCATATTCTTTTAGCATCAGGCAAGTTCTCAAACAAAACTTATTATGACAATGCTATAAGGAAACATGTACTATTTTCATCATATTCTCAACTGTCTTTAAAAGATATTGGGAACTCAGTCCCTTATTTCAAAACTGGGAATTCTCATCCCTTCACAATTTCATCACCATAATCATATGGCCCTGGGTAATTAAACTCTTGATTCATCATTAAGCTTTGTTACCACTTTTCTAGGTAACCATCACCTTTAGGTCAATTGACCAAGGCAAACATGATACTTGCTATTACAAGCATCACACATGGTACTTGAGGCCCATTAACTCTCTTGTTACCTCTTACCAGGCAACAAGGTATATTATGACACAAAAGGCACAATCACAATAGTGAATTAAACATCATAGCTCATACCTGGCCATGATCATCATTTCAACATACCTGCATGGTTAGCACATATGATAACAGTGATATCAATTGCATATCAGAACCATGTACAACAAATATGAATTCACTATTCATGGGTAACACCACTATTCCCTTACCAGGGTTAGGGTTTCCCATTTCATGTCATATGAGGATAATCATCCCATTATCACATCAAAGATATGGTTTATCACCATATTGCCCAAGATTAGGGTTTGTTAAGCATTACATAGAATTACCCTGGATTTGAGCTTCACAACACATTAAACATCATGGTTTCTCATGAAACCATCCTTAGTTAGGGTTTCACATCAAATTCACCCTATGATAGGAACTATATTCAATAATCCACAATTAGGGTTTACTATTCATCCCAATTAGGGTTTCATGTTCCATTACCCACAATCAGGGTTTACTATTCATCCCAATTAGGGTTTTTCATTACATTACCCTAAATTAGACTCACATATATCATCACCCTGGATTATGGTTACAACCATACCCTGGATTAGGGTTTCAATTATAATTGCTCTAAATTAGGGTTAAGGTTCAATAACCTTATCAATTAGGGTTTATGTTCATGATTAGGGTTTCATGATCTCTTTACTTAAGGATCATACCCTTAATCACCACATGAATCATACTCATGTATCAATTCCATATTATCACCCTCTCAACTTGATTAGGTTACATCAACCCTTTAGTCAAGTTCATACAACTATGATTGACATAGTGTACCAAGTCATTGATCTTATAAGAAATTAGGGTTCATCCCTTAATTGGCACTAATCACTTAGGTACTATTAGGGTTTCAACCTTTGTACCTTCATTGATTACTATTACTAACAATCATTGGATTATTGGAACTATCATTACCTTCAATATCCAAGTGATTGAACCACATTGAACTCCATTTGGTTTTGAAAATTTCACCACCAAACAGTTTCAAGACCGTTTGGTCTCAAACAGTTTCAAGACCATTTGGGCCAAATCAGTCCCAAAACTGCAAGGGCTCACTAGGTCATTCATCAATCCAATCGATTTCCAATTGCATCATTGAATTGACTATTGGTTATTCAATTGAAGGAGTTATCAATCAATACCATTAGATCATCATCCATGGGTCAAGGATCAACCACTAACCCACCAAACGGTTTTAAACCATTTGGTCCCAAACGGTTTCAAGACCGTTTGACCCAAGTTGTCTTGAAAATGTTAGGACCAATCAAAGATTCTTCAATCAACTTGATTAGGGTTTCCAATTGAAGGAATGCACACACGTTGAGCCAATCAATTGGATCCATGGGATCATCATCCAACATGTAATTAAGTTCAGACCTCAAATGGTCAACTAAACAAAATGGTCAACCCCCTTCATTCGGTTTTGAGTCCAAAACACCAAACAATTTGTAAACCGTTTGGTCTCAAACGGTTTGGTGAAACCATTTGGACCAAAGGTCCAAGACCGTTTTCTCATGTTCTTGGTTGAGGTGTGTGCTTATGAACAGGTTATTATCTTTAACCTTTAGACTTATGAAAGCTACTACCATTTCCATGGCAACTCCATTAATTAAGCAAGGCTATTGCAATAATAACAATTAAATCAATTGTATGGAGAAATCGAATTTAATGACAAAGATTAAGGGTTTAAGTTATATAACCCGCCTTCAAATCTGATCCCAAGCTCCAAGATTCATGGATGCAATGGTGATTGAAGCTCTAGCAACCTCCCAAGGTCGTTTCTCAAGCTTTTAGAGTGAAAGGATCGGCTAGGGTTGAAGATGGAGTGAAGAAATGAAGGAATCATACATTGTTTTATGATTTTCACCATGAAATCAAGAAGAAAGAAGGTCAAAGACTTACCAACAAGTTGGGGGCGTCCTTCCTGCTTTTAATAGCTCTCTTGGTCGATTTTGCAAGCAAGGAGAAGAAAGGAATCCGAAAAAGATCCTTAGGTGGGTTGGAAAAGGCTCTTTTATAAGAAAAATCAATGAGAGAGAAATTGTCTTATAAAAATCATTTAGTTCCAAAATTGTTGCCACCTCTTCCTCCTTGGTTTCTTACATGCAAAGGAAACTCAATCCCACCGAGATCCCTTCCATTATCCATGGATTAAGGGAAAAGAAATTAAGCACCTTAATCCCTTATAATATTAATATATATTTTTGAGTGGATATTCTTTTCCTTATAATAAGGTGAGTGGAATTTCACCTCCTTAGGATATTTTGTGGTCCTTGAAAAGATCAAGGAAGTCTTCAAACATCTGAATTCCATCATTTTAATTTTGGTTGAAGTCCCTTCAATTATTTTATTTATTTTTGCATTAATGTTTCCATTATGCTTAAATCCTGATTATTTTAATATCAAGATTCTCTCTCCTCCAACTTAATTCAAATGAGGCGCCTCTCTCATTTGCTTTTCTCCAAATGACGCCAAGAAACATTAGGGACCTTATTGAAGTGGTAATTTACATATTGCACCCTAGGTTTTGGGTAAATTGCACATTACACTAAAACTAGGTTTTCATGCACTACCATTGCTTTATCAGCTCTTTCTTGGAATTCAGGCTATCACAAGACATACCTCTGCATCATTTTCACTCTCATGATGCTTTAACACATGAGGAACATATTATCATACAAAATTTGCAAATAGACCCCTCAACTTGGGTAATTTGCACTTTAGTCCAAAACAGGCAAAATATTGATTTCAACAATATTCAAAAAGGACTAAAATTGTAATATAAGTTCCTCTTGAGCCTTAATTACTTTTCAAAAGATAAGAGCATGCATATAATCACTTTTATTAAGCAAAACAACTAGGGTTAATTCATAACATAGGTAAGGGATGTTACACCAAAGCCACTTCTAGATCCAAGTCTAGGCCTCCAAAGAACCTATTAATCATATATATAAAATTTAGGTGAATTTCACATTAATTATACAAACCCTAAAAATTACCTTTTTCCTTTCATGTGATTTAGGTTATCAAAACCATGACATATTTTAGGTTACCTTTTATCGAGTTTAAAACATATTTTATTATATTTTTCTAAGTTTTATATATTTAGTTATGAATTTTGCAAGTTATTAAATCACATATTTTTAGTATTGGATTTAGGCAAAAAAACCAACACCATAAGATAACTCTTAGTTTTTTGAATCCAACGACTATTTGTGTGTAACTTTTGGATAAGTACATAATTAGTTATGAATTTTTACAGCTCGACCAATCAGAAAAATCCAAAAAGCCAAGTCAACGAAGAAATTTGTGAGAGAAAGGGAGAGAGAGCAATGAGTTGTGCCAATCAAAGCTGGCCAACTCAGTCGGCCCTAGAGATAAATTGGAAACCCGCACAAGTGCTAAAACAAAAGAAAGTGATCGTTTAAATGACCAAAATACCCTCGGTTTGGAAAATTAAAGGCATGAGAAAAAGGAGGGCACAGAGGGAAATAACTAGAGGAGATTCATCTCCTTCAAACCCCCCAATAACTAGAACCATGGTGATGCCAACCATTGCCTACTCACCTGATTCCCAGAGCATCCAAGGCCAAAGCGAGAGCAATCCAAGAAAACTTGGACCGAATTTGAGGAGTTCAACCGAAGGTATAGACCTTCTTCTCATGCCAAGAGACGTACATGGTCGTGAGTTCAGACCTTAGCCATGACTAAATAGGTGGAGGGGTTATAAAGCCAAAGAAGAAAACAAAGGAACACGAAACCAAGGAAATCAAAATGGAAGACTGTCGAGGACTCTGGGAAGCCGAAGCTAAACGATATGGACCAGAAGGGCCCTACAAGCACCCTCAACCTCGTTGAAAAACTGAAATGCAGCCAAACTTTAGGGTAGAGCAACTCAGAGCCTACTGCACCAAGATGACGAATGGAAAAGAAAGTCTTGGGTCTGAAGGTGCTTACCACAATGCCAATTGCACCGAAGATGGCGGTGGAGACTGGGTTGAAGCCAGGGTCGTTGGAAAAGAAAGGCTAGTAGGACCAGGGACTCGGAGGCAACAACGATCCAATTGGTAGAGGAGGAGAATTACAAATCGACCGACGGTTGATTTTGTGTGCTCGAGTGAAGATGGGGCGAGGTGAGGTGTCTTTTGAAGAAAATGATGGAGAAAGTCAAATTGGGATTTTCTCTCTCACACACACACACACACACACACACACATATATATATATATATATATATATATATATATATATATATATATATATATATATATATATATATATATATATATATATATATATATTTAGGGCTCGAGTGATAGATCAACCTGTGTGAAATCGAACAAGGAATTCATAGGAACAAAAGACACAAGAAAAGGTTGAAAATAGGCTGAGAAATCCGGATTGAAAGGCATCGCATGGTAGCAGGCTCGTTTCCTATTTTGTTGAGAGGTAGAGGATGAGCTGGTAGCTATCTGATCAAGAAATGAATGGCCTAGATCCAAGCACGCTTAAAAAACCACGTGATAGAAAAAAAATAAAAGAAACTTATACAAATTGAAATCCTATTGAAGTGGGAATGAAATTAATTTCCTATTTTCTCTCTCCTCTAAAGAGGGTGCAAACAAACCCCAAATTAGATGAAATTTTGTGCAAAGGCTAATTAAAGCATGTAAATTCCAATTATGAAATTAGATTTTCTTTTGAAGATTTTTAATGTGTTAAATAAAGCAAATACTATTTCCTCTGTCCTCATGCATTTATGACTTTAGGTTTCTCCAAATTTTATGAAACTTCACCAACAAGTCATATTTAATGTGTTGGATATGAATTTGCCATTAATTTTACATGTTGAAGAGGTTTGTACATTTATTTAATATTTTGAAGGTTCTACACACTTTATTTAATCAAACATCTTCCAAATTGGATGAAAATTCACCCAAAGGCTATATTTATTATGTAGATTATAAATCCAAGATTATTTTCCTTTTTTGAAGTCGTTTAATATTTTATTTGATATTTTGGGGAAATCACAAATCTTCTCTATCCAAAATAAATTAAATTAAGTATTATTATGTGAATAATGTGAAACTTGACTCTCAAGGCAAATAGGACCCAAGGAACATATTTTTTAACTTATATTTCACTTTTGGGGTTTCCTTTAATGAGTTATGATGCAATCAATATTTGTGGTTATTAATATCACATTATTACGTAGGTTATCATACTATTTCACTATTATCATTATTGCTCATCCATTTATGTTCCATTGCTTAATATTATCACCAAAAGAATTATGTGTGATTATTTGTACAACCTTCATTATTATCTCATGTGACATATTTTATGTGTCCATTATTGATTTAAGAATAATGTGAGAACATTAGGTTATATTAGGTTGATATATGCATGCATTAGCTCATCAGAGTTATACTAAACATCATTTAGATCTATCCTTAACCTTGTTTGGAATGCATGTAACTTGATTGATGCAGTTAAAATCAGGGTGATTTATGCATGCATGTAGCTTGATTGATGCAGTTAAAACATACCCAATTGTCTTAACTAATGAAGTGAGACCCTAATCATGTAGTTTCTCTATTCCATAGATCCATTCCAGTGTTAGGACTTGTTGGATGGTGAAATGATTATATCTAAGGAATACTCGAAGTGCATACTATTAAGTATGTGGGGGTGTATGAGACTGTGTGTGCCCATGTCATCTTGATCCCAAGGTGTATGGAGGATGGCTACGGTCATGCCTCAGCATGAGAACAACTGTGGTTGTATCTCAGAGATTTGTATATATGATAATTTGAGGGCAACGACGATTGTACCTTGGTGGTAGGGTTTTGTATACCATGATATCTAGTGTCGTGACCTATATACCAAGGCAGACTAGGTGTTTTGCAATTTGACTATATGTCACCACGATGGAATTGTACTGACTGAGGGCAGATTAGATCATAGGAGTACGAACCTCCTAGATCTTGTATGGTACTAATTTTGACTTGGCAGTGGACAACTAGAATTGAGTGGTATAGTCAATTCCTTAGGGCATTAATAAAAGACGTAACACAACTGTGTAGTATATTTGTTTAGGGTTAAACACTCTTCACATTGGATGCTTACCCTTGCCTTTTTTTTATTATAGTGTTTAGTTATTACATAATGTAGTAAGAGAAATCAAATGTATAGAAAGTGGTAGCTTTACATGTTTCCTTATATATTGTGATAGACATGCATTACCTACTTTAGTTTACTTAACCTGCTAAACATGTAAAATCTATTTTAACCCATTTAGCTGAATTTGCTCATCTTGTTTAATAATGATATAATTTGTTGTAATCAATAACCATTGGTTGAGAGTTATATCTCTCATTGGGACATGAGTCTCACCTTGTGGGTCACCTCATCTTTTTAGGTGGTCGTCAGCGGTGTGGTCAGGATCGTGGTGCTAAAGAAGAGAAGGTGGGAGAGCAGTTACACAGAAGGTTGGACAGTTCTAGTCATAGATTCCCAGTGTCTTACCCATTCTCTCAGGTTCACGAAGGGATATGTTTTGTGGATGTTGTATATTGACACGTGGTTTTGGCCATACACCTTTGTTGTATATGGTATGAATATGTGAAATGATATCTCTTTTGTATATAGGTTGTGGCCTCAACCACTGGCATATGTAAGTGATACCTATTATGGTATGTGATATGATACATGTTATTGGACCTTATTGTAATATGTTTCTGATCTGGATGGTAATGTGAGATCGGTTTAAATTTACACATTTTTTTTGGCTACATGCTTTGTTAGTTGTTAATCACGTGCTTCGTTTTGAGTATCTCGTTGTGTGGCGTTGGGTTGTCACAAGTTGAGTGGTATCAAAGGTCCAGGTTCACTGAGTCTATAGGGACATATGACTAGGGTTTGTGTCTGTTCTTATGCAATCCAACATATTTGATTATAGCTTATGTTTATGCAAATATATTTAGAGAACGTCAATAATATGCCAAGAGTAGTTTTGTTGCACCAGGAGGTGGTGCGAGGAAGTAGGCAAGAGAATATAGGGTGCCTGAGATGGGGTCAAAGAAACTTGATATGCCTCATTTCAACCCAGAAACCATGGCCAATCCCGCATTCCAGTCCATGTTTGGACAACTTATGGCCACAACTATGCTTATGGCATATATAGCACTTGTACCACAACTGAGGACAACCGTCCCTAATGTGGAATCCCAGGGATGTGGGAAGACGTTTGAGTTGTTAAGACGTATTGGGCCGATTGATTATGCAGTGGATGCTGATATGTGATTGACAGAGCTTGAGAAGTCATTCAAGATCGTCAATATCCTAGAAGAGGACAAGGTGAAGCATGAGGTTTATCTCTTGCAGAGCAGTGTTGGCCATTGGTGGGCCATAGAGGAGAAGAAGAGACATAGATTTGTGATAGGTTGGGAAGAGTTTTGGTAAGAATTTGTAAGTCGATACTTCCCAGAGACATACCTGGATGAGAAGATATCACGGTTCAAGAAGATTCAACAGGGGTCGATGACGATCAATGAGTTTGAAGCAAAATTATATGGAGTTGTTGAAATTCTATCCTCACATGGTGAAAAAGGATAAGGATAGGATCCATAGGTTTGAGAAGGGCCTGAATATAGAGTTTTCAATGACATCCTCTACCTTGGAGAACGGAGAGAGGTTTTCTATCTTTGTAGAGTCAATGAGGAGAATTGATCGGTCTGCTTGTAAGAAACATGAAGCTAATGCTAAGAAGAGGTCAACTCAATTTCAGGGGTAGTCATCTAGAAATTTTAAGAATCCAAGGTTTTCCTTAAGACAATACCAATAGAAGTCAGCTTTTTCTGAGCCAAGATTAGGTGTGTCGTCATAATTATCTCTGAGCAAGGGCACATGCCGTAGTTTTCCAGCACCAGGAGCACGCAACACAACATCTCTATCAGTGATGGGGCCATCTAGGCCACAATATGATTCCAAGACTTGTCACAAGTGTGGGAAAGTAGGGCATATCATGAGGAATTTCCCTATAAAGGATGAGGAAGTGACTCAACAACCAAGGTAGAGTTAGAGAGGATCACAACAACATCAATTCAGTAGTGGTGGTGGTAGAGGATGTGGTCAAGCATCACAGGAAGGATCTTCTGGACGAACTAGTAGAGGACATGGACGACAACATGTGACGACCCGATTCTATGCTATGAGTCAGTTAGAGGGAGTGGTCAATCCATGAGTCATGACATGTCAGATTGATCTTTTTCATTCTGATTTGTCTACTTTTTTGTACGTCTTAGTTGATCTGGGTGCAACACACTCTTTTATCACCGAAGGGGTGATAGATCGTTGTTATCTGCCTGTATATAGTATATGTAATAGTCTTTGGTTGGAAACCCCTCTTTTCGATTTTGTTGAGTTGCGGGAGGTGTGCTCATCTTGTGTTCTTTATTTCTTTCTCAGGACACATCATTCGAGTGGATCTTATGACACAAGACATGCATGGATTTAATGATATCCTAGGGATGGATACCTTAGAGAGGTACAATGTTGTTTTAGATTGTGGTTCCAAGGTGGCTATGTTCCATGATGGAGAGTTCTCATGGATCTTCCAAGGAGATAAAAAGATTCTTCCTACATGTTCGGTGTCAGCTATGACAGTGAAGAGGTTGATGAGACAAGGGTGTGAGGCCTTCTTGGCACATGTTGTGGATACCAAGAGGAGAAGTCCTAGTATCCAAGAGGTTCCAATAGTGCAAGAGTTTGAGGATGTCTGTCATGAGAAGTTTCTTGGTGTTCCCCCTCCTAGAGATATTGATGTTGAGATCAACCTTGTTCCTGGAACATAGCCCATAACACAGTCACCTTACAGGATGGCACCGACAATGATGCATGGGTTGAAGAAATAGTTGCAAGAGTTGTTGGAGAAGGGTTTTATAAGACTGAACACCTCCCCTTGGGGTGCTCCCATGTTGTTTGTGAAGAAGAAGGATGGTTCCATGAGGTTATGTATAGATTACTAACAGTTGAACAAGGTCACAATCAAGAACAAGTACCTATTGTAGAGGATAGACAATATGTTTGATCAGTTAAGAGGTGATACTATGTTGTCAAAGATAGATATGAGGTTTTACTATCATAAACTAAGGATCAAAGTGGATGATGTACCCAAGTCTGCTTTCAGGACTAGGTATGGTCACTACAAGTTCATGGTTATGTCGTTTGGGCTAACCAATGCACCTACATTGTTCATGGATATGATGAACATGGTGTTTAGGCATTATCTGGATCACTTTGTAGTTGTGTTTATTGACGACATCCTGATATACTCCAGAGATGGGAAACAACATGAGCATCATCTAAGCATGGAGTTGACATTGTTGAGGCAGTACAAGTTGTATGCCAAGCTCTGCAAGTGTGAGTTTTGGTTGACGGAGGTGTCTTTTTGGGTCATATCATATCTTCTAGAGGTGTTTGTTTAGATCTAAAGAAAGTGGAGTCCGTGCTAGAGTGGGAGTAGCCTAAGACACCGATAGAGGTTCACAATTTCTTGGGTCTGGCAAGATACTACAGAAGGTTCATAAAGAACATCAATGCTGTTGCGTTACCCCTAACCAAGTTAACATGGAAAGGTGTAATGTTTGTTTAGGACAACAAGTGTCACTGTTCTTTATAGTTGTTGAAAGAGAAGTTGAGCAATGCACCAATGTTGGTTCTTCCAGAGCAAGGGAAAGGCTACATCATCTTCTGTGATGTGTGTTGATGCAGGACAAAAATGTGATTTCTTTTACTTCATGACATCTTAAGAAACACGAGGAGAACTACTTAATGCATGTTCTAGAGCTTGCAGCCATAGTTCATGCCCTGAAGATCTAGAGGCACTATCTTTATGGAGAGAAATGTCAATATCTTCACCAACCACAATAACATTCAATATATCTTCTTGAAGAAGGATCTGAACATGCAATAGAGGAGATGGATGGACTTGATCAAGGGCTATGATTGTACAATAGATTACCATATAGGGAAGGCGAACATGGTGGCTGATGCATTGAACAGGAAGTCTTCTTCATCTTCATCTACAAATAAGGCACAGTTACATTTCTTAGTGTGCCACAAGCGAGACATATTGGTATCACTTCGCCAGATGAATGTACAATTGGAAGTTTCCTTGTTGGCAGGACTACTAGCACAATTACATGTGAAGACTACATTGATGTAGCAAATCAGAGATGTGCAACGGGGTGATACTATGATACTAAACATTCAGCCAAAGTTTGGCAGTAAGAAGTATGATGGTTTTCATGAGACACAGGATGTGACAGTTTGCTTTCACATCAGGATAGTGGTTCCAGATGCTTATGGTTTGAGGAATATGGTTCTTGAGGAGGCTCACTCCTTCATGTAGCCAATGCATCCTGGTATGTACCATAACTTGAAGGATCTGTATTGGTGTCCTGGTTGGAAGAGTGACGTAGCAGAGTTTGTTGCTAGATGTCCAGTTTGTCAACAGGTCAAGGTAGAGCACCAAAATCCTACAAGAACTTTGCAATCTCTATCGATACTACAATGGAAATGTGATCATATTAAAATAGACTTTGTGATTGGTCTTCTTAGTACAACCAAAGGTCATGATTCCATATGGGTGATAGTTGATAGGTTGACCAAGTCAGCTCACTTCTTACTGGTTGAGACGATGTATACTCTAAGACCCTTAACCTAGCTTTATGCTTGATATTGCTTTCTCAGAATAATTAGATGCTTAAAACCTTAATCTAATATCTTGAGGTGCTTTAATAACATGTGACATGTTTATGTTTTTAGTTTGGTCTCTTTTGGTTGAGGTTTGAGCTAGTTGAGCTATATATGTGTTATTTTGGACCAAGTTGCAATTTACCCATGTTGAGGGTGTATCTTGCAATTTATCACATGTTGGTTGTGCCTATTATGTTTTGGCATCATAATATAGATAATGATGCTTAGTGGCACCTTATTGGACCTTGGTTGATGAGGTGGCATCATGTGTGTTGATGCTAGGGTTTGCATGGATGCTTGAGTTGATGGTGATGTCGACCACGTGTGTTGAACCCTTGTAGTACCTGATGTGTTTTGTGATCCTTAGAGTGTTGCGACCAAAGTTCTTTCTTGGTTGCATTTGTAGCTACCGGTATGCTTTGTCCTTGATCTTAGTCGATATGTTTTGGCTTGTATTGATGTTGTGGCAACCGTTTGCTTTTGGTTAACATGGTGTAGCAGTTGCTACCATGTGATTTCCTTGGGTGATAAGTGGTCGCTACCTAGACTTTTTTATCACCCTTCCTTGCATACATGTCTTAAGTGCTTAAATGTCTGATCTTTGGAGGGACAAGTGTCACTAGTGGCTCTAATATCTTAACACCTCATCTCCCTCACTTCTCTCCTACCCTTGGGTATTTATACCCCTTCTTTTACATGCAAGTGACCCCTTTAGCTCTCTCTTATTTCTCACTCCTTGCTTGGAGTCGATCCTTGTACTTGGTGGTACAAGTGGAGGTGCTTGATCTTAAAGAATGAGGTTGAACCCTTGCGTGTGGTGATCTAGGGTTGGGGCATCTCTCTTTTGTTGATCCTTTGGTGATCCTTGTGCTTGGTAAGTAGTTTATCTTTCTTTATCTCATTTTCTTGAAACCCTACCCTACCTTTTCTTCTCTTATTTGAATCCTTGGGTCACCAAGGTAGTGCCATTTTGAGGAGATTCTCTCCAATAGAGGTCGAATCCATGGTTCTCCCATGGTAGTACCTAAGTGAGATGAAGATCTCCTCTTTTCCCCTTTCTTTTCGGTCTAGTGTTTGTACCCTTGCGTGTGGTGATCTCATTTTTGGTGATGCAAGTGGAGGTGCTTGAGCTTGAAGAATGAGGTTGAACCCTTGCACGCGGTGATCTAGGGTTGGAGCTTCTCTCTTTTGTTGATCCTTTGGTGATTCTTGTGCTTGGTAAGTAGTTTTTCTTTCTTGATCTCATTTTCTTGAAACCCTACCCTCCTTCTTCTTCTCTTGGCCAAATCCTTGGGTCACCAAGGTAGTGCCATCTTGAGGAGATTCTCTCCAATTGAGGTTGAATCCATGGTTCTCCCATGATAGTACCTAAGTGAGATGAAGATCTCCTCTTTTCCCCTTTCTTTTCAGTCTAGGGTTTGTATCCTCTTCTCTTTGATCTTCCTTTGACCTAGGTTTTTCTTCTTCTTCTTCTCTTAAGCCGATCTTGCTTTGCTGAGAGTTGATCCAAGTTGTGGTTTTCTTCTCTCTCTTAGAGCTTCGTGGCTTGGTAGTTGATCTTCACCTCAAGGCGAGTTATATAACTTTCCCCTCTACTATTGTTGCACTTATGTTGCTTGTTAATAATCTACCTCTAAAATGTGATGATAAGTTGAGTAGTGATGATATCTTGAACTAGGGTTTATGATTATGTAGTAATTTTGCATAGATTAACTCTTTTTCCTAAACCTAATTCTTGCACCTGAGTTTTAATGGATGGTGGAGTGGTTGGTTCTTACAAGCACCTTGAAATTTGGTTTTATCACCATGGTCTTAGTTCATTTATCTTGTTGTAGATGGTGGTTTTGATATTTGCATGCATGTGATCAACATTTGATTTTCTCTCTCATGTCATGGTTTCCATGTTGATCCATGTGTTGATCATTTTTAGGGTTTTGATGATCATCTCCATGAGGTTTTCTTCCCGATGACCCTTTGTTTTCTTGGTGTTAACCATCTGTTTCGATATTGATGTCTCTTGGTTCCTTGTGGCCATTATGACCATTATGGTGGTGAACTTGGGTTTTGATTGGTCTCTATAGTCCTAAACCTAACCATCTTGGTCGATACATTGCTGTATGGAAGTGGTCTCTATGCATGATTAGCAGCATGGTGGATGTTAGTCGCTATACTTTGATGTTGGTGATGGTCACTACTTTTTTTGAGATGAGATAGTCACTACGTTTTGATGGGTCATGGTTGCTACATTGTGATGGTCATTACACATGATGGTGTTTTGTGGTAGCTAGAGGTGGTTATTCCTGGTTTGGTCGATACACTGTTGGTTTACATGATTGTTGAGTTATGGTAATGATGCTTAATCTAATGACTTCTAAGAATGTGGGAAGTAGTGATCCTTAGGATTTATTGTTAAGTGTTGTTATGGAAACCCTAATGGGTTAGCTATGAATATCCCAAACCCTAATTTGAGAACATAATGTAAATGAGTTGTTTGAGTGATTAGCATGATAATGAAGTATTTTCTCTCTCCTACTTGTGTAACCCTAATGTTGCATGTTAAATGAATATCATAGTTTAAGATTGATATGGAATCTCAAGGTGATGATTATGAGCCTTGATGAAGCATGGTAGACTAATGATGTTCTTGTAGAGAACAATGTGACTGGTTCTTGTGACCTTGGCATTAGCTTAATGCCTAATTTGATGTTATATCCTTCAGTGATCTGATGAGGGATTTGTTATCCCATAAGTGATGTGATAATTGTGGAAGCCTTGTGCATATTAGTGAGACAATATCATGTTGTGATGTGATCAACTTTATACTTAATATGTTTTATATCTTATGAAGTTGTATTATACCCCTATCTTTGTAAAATCTACTTAGGGTTTGTACTGTGGCAACACATCCCATTATCACACAGATAACGAGGTGTTATGCGAAAACGTGCGGAAAACACCATAACCACAGATTATCAAAAACACGGGTTAATTAAAACCGATTGCGGAAAACTGATAAACTGTGAGACTATTACTTTCCAGTCCTCATCCTGCACAGAAACATGTCATATAAATATGTACATACACAAGATCTGACACGTGTCCACAGCTCAGGAACAGCTGTCCATCCATCACATGAGTTCACCACCTGTTCATATACATAAAGGCCCACATCCGGCCAACAACAGGATATACAGATATCATCGAACGATCATCGTGAAACAACGTCAAAACACTGCCAAGGACCTCAGAGTACAGGGATGACTCTAGACTCTAGCACAAAACATCCAAAACAGCAGCATATCCAACGCTTGCCTTCTACTGCTCCTCAAGCTGCTCGTCCGCAACACCACAACCACGACCACGTCTACCTCGACCACCTAAAAAGGATGTAAACCAGCGGAGTGAGACAATTGAACAATTGTCCCAGCGGGAAACATAGCTCCCCACCGCAACTACAGAACCTCAGCAAGATAAACCATAACAACAATTAACTAACAACAGGTATAACAAGAGCAGTTATATATATATATAGCAAGATTTACTCTTACCGGCAAGAATACCAGCTGTACCAAAGCATAGAACCACATGTATTTCAAAAGAATATGATTATCAAGATAAGGTATATCAACATGTAATAGGATTGTTAGAACAGGGTTTAATGTCACATAACCTGATTATCAAGATAAGACAGATTGCCACATAACCTGCAAGGTATAACAAACAAGGCCTCAACCAATGTTTCGTGTTTTCTTTGATCAGTAAATACTAAACGGCTATTATTACATTTTATTATGCCCTCAGGATTTGAACCGTACCGTTCAAATCCAACCTTCGGTTACGAAACCCAAGCCGGTGCCATACAAGGTCAATGGGAGAGCCAGACTCCACGACCTCCCACCTCGTGGTCAGTACACGAGTACACCACAAGTAGGACCGCAGTCACATGCTGAAGTGGTCTAAGCCACAGGGTTAGCTCCATAGGCTACCCATTCTCTAGCCCGCCTTGGTACAGGTCACGGCGCTAGTAAAACGGAGCCACGGGCCTGATCACCGTGCTCTGAGCCATGAACGCATTCATGCTCCATACATCACATATCCTGAGCCATGGGCATGTTCACCATGATCTACACACATATCTGAGTCTGCAACCGAAGTTACACTCTTACCTCCTCATTTTCAGGCTAGGAGCAACCTACACATATTCAACAATATGCGCTTCCAGGTTAACCCGTAGGAAAACCTGTTTCACCATCACCAAGTCCTGACGATGATGGATCTATGGCCAGGGCAAACTACATGATGTATTTCACTGTGCTTAATTAGTATCTTTTAGATGGATTGCAAGATTCAACCAAGTTATATAACATGCAAGATATAACGGAAAGTAAAGAACATTATATTATGATCTAATCATATCAACCTGATCCATCTTAAGGATCCAACATCACATGTTATCACTTGGCCTCTTGCCAACCATCCAGATCCATCTCAAGGATCATCACATACCACAGGGTCTCAACCCTTCATCATGCACTGTCACTGCCTCTCAAGGCTCACCTCATCATCATGGGACAAACACATCACATACATAATCTTATAGAGCAATTATCAAGGTAATGTTACTCATCACATATGTCACATAGCCCTTTCATGGCTACCCATCACCTGCATGGTTAGGATGCACAATAACCATAGATTCAACATCATGAAATATCATTCAAGATAATCTACTTATCAATAATACACTTATCTAATAATCAAGTGTATTAAGTACATCATTCACAAATCATACTGATGCTTATCCTTATCTCAAGATTATACAAACAATCAAGGTACATAGTATATAGAACCAACATTATTATTACCAAGGTCATTATTGTTGCCATCAACTATTTTCATCTTTATCATGAAGCAACCATTAATATAACTGACACTTAGCATCATTATTACCAACATTATTATCATTAAACAAACTACTAGAGTAGTTATCATCATCTTCTTTATCATTAACAATTAAGCATGACAGGTCACATCATGCATCCATTACATGAGGCTAACATCATATATTACTATCATTAGCATCCTTATTATATGTAAGGCATCGTATTACATATTGATAGTATCACAAACACCACCATCGTTTAATTAGTTAATGGATAAGCATCCACTTCCATCACATGAGGGACCGTCACCAAAGAAACTCATACCCTCACTATAGCCTCACAACCCTCATCTAATAACCTATCATCCAACATGGGTATCGGCCAACCTCACTTAACCCTATCGACCATCACCCACTACTACCCTATCGGCCAACACACTCTACTAACCCTATCGACCATCACACTCATGCACATAGGGTAGGGTATCGTCCAACATGACTATCGGCCACAAGGGTATCGCCCACCATGGTGTCGGCCATCAGGGTATCGCCCACCATGGTGTCGGCCATCAGGGCTATCGGCCATCATGGTATCGGCCATCAAGGCACATAGCCTATCGTCCGATCATGGCACTACTTGGCCCTATCGTCGACCACATGGACAAGGAGATAACTCGACACAAGAGCACCTATTCTATTGTCCAACTCAAGGACCTCCATGTCGCCCAACACCATCAGACCATATCACCCAACAAGAGAGAGAGAGAGAGTATCACCCATCTCCAAGGGTACTCACCATATCGGCCAACAAACCCTAACTCACCCTATCCCCCAACTCAAGGGCAAGAGTATCGGCCAACTTCAAGAGCTCAATCATGTCGTCCACCAAGGTGCCATGTCGGCCACCAAAGAGAGCACCATGTCGCCCAACAAGGTCACCATGTCGGCCAACACTCAAGCTAGGTCAACCTATCGACCTCCAACTCAAGGAACTCAAACCCTAAATCATCATATCGGCCAACACAAGGAACAAAGGTGTTGCTCAACCCAAGAACACTCATATCGTTCCACTCAAGGACAAGGGTGTCGCCCAACACACCCACAAGGAAGGGATATCGCCCAACCCTAGGTCACCTTCAACCTCCAACACAAAGATCACAAACCCTAAAAAGCAAGGTATACAAGGAACCCTAAACCCAAGAGAGGGATATCGTCCACTAAGGTATATAAGCAAGATGCACAAGAAAGGAACTAAGCTAGTCTACTAACATGTAACAAGGTTAAAGCTAGAGGTAAGAGAGTTAGGGTTAGAAACTATGCAACCCGCCTTAAACTCCAAGGAAGAAGATGCACTTTGAGCTCCAAGGTTGTCGGCCACCAAAGCTCCAAAGCACTCCAAGGTCCAAAGCTATCGTCCACCAGGCTGCTCCAGGAAGGTGTATCGGCCACCACTTCAGCTCCAAGGAAGTATATCGGCCAACACAAGCAAGATGGAGAGGGGTATCGTGCACCAAGGGTGGAGGGGAGACCAAAGGACCAAAGAAGACTAAGGCAAGGAGAAGAGCTACCTATATAGGAAGAAGGGGAGGAGAAACCAAGGTACAACCATGCTATGTGTCGTCCACCCAAGGGACACATGTCCACCAACTCAAGCCACCTCTCATGTAAGCCATAAGGCACTTGTCCAAGATGTGTACCATGTGTCCACCAACCAAGCCAAGCCATCTGGGCGACACAACAAGAGCTACTAGGCAACACACCAAGCAACTGGGCGACACAACAAGAGCTACTGGGCGACACACCAGGCAACTGGGCGACACACCACCTGCCCTGGGCGACACAAGGCTCAAGCAAGCCCAAACAAGGAACTCCAAGGCCCAAACAAGCTCAACTCAGGCCCAAAGGACTCAAACAACAAGCCCAAGCCTTCCTCTCAACCCTAGAGGAAGCAAAGAGGGAAAACATCTCACAAGATGGCAAACTTGCCCACAAAACCCTAAACTTGGGTTATTTGCAAGTAGCCCCTCGAACTCTCAACAAAGCTCAACAAAACCCTAATCACCACTTAAGGTGATTAGCAAGCACCGAAGCACCAAGATCAAGCAAAACAAACAGGGTAAACCCTAAACGCAGGTCAGGGTCCTTACAGCCATAAACCTCTACAAAAGGATTTCGTCCCCGAAATCTGAAGAGAAAAGCGAGGGATACTTCCTCCTCATCTCTTCCTCAAGCTCCCACGTGGCTTCCTCAATGCCACGGTGATGCCAAAGGACCTTCACAAGAACCAGATCCTTTCTCTTCAGCTTCTTGACTCTTCTGTCAAGGATCATCATAGGACCCTCTTCATAAGTCACATCTTTGTCAAGCTCAACTTCAACTGGTTGTATCACTGTTCCTGTATCCGGATGACTTTTCTTCAGCATACTGACATGGAACACTGGATGTAACTTGTGCAACTCTGGAGGCAATTCTAACTCATACGCCACCTTTCCAACACGTGCTATGACTGAGTAAGGCCCCATATATCTGTGAGCTAACTTACCTTTCCGTCCAAACCTCAGCACACCTTTCCACGGAGAGACTTTAAGATACACCTTGTCTCCCACCTGGAACTCCAAGGGTCGTCGGCGATTGTCTGCATTAGACTTCTGCCTGTCTTGTGCCGCTTTCAACTGTTGTTGTATCACCTTGATCTTTTCTGTCGTTTGCTGTACTAACTCAGGGCCCAAAAGCTGATATTCACCTGATTCATACCAACACAAAGGAGATCTACACTTCCTCCCATACAAAGCCTCATAGGGAGCCATGTCAATGCTCCGCTGATAGCTATTGTTGTAGGAAAACTCTATCAAACTGAGATGTACGTCCCAACTGCCTAGGAACTGCAAAAAACAAGCACGAAGAAGATCCTCCAAAGTCTGAATAGTCCTCTCAGACTGTCCATCTATCTGCGGGTGGAAAGCGGTACTGAACTTCAACTGCGTTCCCATCGCCCTGTGCAACTGTTCCCAAAAACGACTTGTAAACTGAGGACCTCTATCAGAAACTATCGTCGATGGCACACCATGCAAATGAACTATCTCATCCACATATACTCGAGCGAGCTTTTCAGCTGTATACGTGGTCTTCACAGGTATGAAATGGGCAGACTTCGTTAATCTGTCCACTATCACCCAAATGGAATCATGATTCCTAGTTGTCCTGGGTAGACCAACTACAAAATCCATAGTTATATGATCCCATTTCCACTACGGAATAGGCAAAGGCTGCAACGTACCTGCTGGCTTTTGATGCTCAGTCTTGACTTGCTGACACACCGCACACCTAGCCACAAACTCAGCTACATCTTTCTTCAGGCCGGGCCACCAATACAAGTCCTTCAGACTATGATACATTTTGGTGACTCCTAGATGCATAGCATACATCGACGTGTGTTCTTCCTCGAGCACCAACTTCCTCAGATTATCAGCATCTGGAACCACCATCCTATTATGATAGCAAACCACTCCATCCTCGGACTCATGGAACCCATTACGCTTTTCGCTGCCAAACTCTGATCTGATTAGCTGTACTGTATCATCCGGTTGCTGTGCATCCTTGATCTGCTGTCTCAACGTAGGCTTGATTTGCATCTGAGCTAAAAGTCCAGCTAACGAGGAAACCTCCATTTGTACGTTCATATGCCGTAAGGAGACTAACATGTCCCGCCTATGGCATACCAAAGAACTCATCTGTGCCTTCTTGGGAGTAGAAGACTTTCTGCTAAGCGCGTCTGCTACCACATTTGCCTTACCAGGATGATACTCGATAGTGCAATCATAATCATTGATCAACTCCATCCACCGATGCTGTCGCATGTTCAACTGTTGTTGTGAGAAGATGTACTTCAGATTCTTGTGATCTGTAAAGATCTGACACACTTCCCCATAAAGATAGTGTCTCCAAATCTTTAACGCATGAACCACTGCTGCCATATCCAAGTCATGGGTCGGATAGTTCTCCTCGTGTTTCTTAAGCTGTCACGAAGCAAAAGATACCACATGATCTTCCTGCATCAGCACACAACCCAAACCTTTCTTGGACGCATCACAGAAAACAACATAGCCTTTTCCAAATTCTGGCAAGATCAACACTGGAGCACTGGTTAGCTTTTCCTTCAAACTTTGGAAAGCTTGCTGACATCGATCATTCCAAACAAAAGGTACATCCTTCCTGGTCAACTTCGTCATCGGTAGAGCTATCAAACTAAAGTCCTTGATAAACCTCCGGTAGTATCCTGCTAGACCAAGGAAACTACGAACTTCCGTCGGCGTCTTCGGCTGTTCCCAATCCGCAACGGATTCCACTTTCTTCGGATCTACTTTGACTCCTTCACCAGATATCACATGACCTAAGAAAGTCACTTCATCCAACCAGAACTCACACTTACTAAACTTAGCATACAAATGATGTTGACGAAGGAGAGTCAACGCTTGACGAAGATGTTGTTCATGCTCTAGCCGGTTCCGACTATAGATCAAGATGTCGTCTATAAAAACTACAACAAACTGATCTAAGAACGGACAAAACACTCTGTTCATCAGGTCCATGAAAGCAGCAGGTGCATTGGTTAATCCAAACGGCATAACCACAAACTCAAAATGACCATACCTCGTCCTAAAAGCTGAGTTTGGTATGTCATCCACCTTTATCCTAAACTGATGATATCCAGACCGTAGATCGATCTTCGAAAACACTGTAGCACAACGCAACTGATTGAACAGGTCGTCTATCCTCGGCAACAGGTACTTATTCTTGATCGTGACCTTGTTCAACTGCCGGTAATCTATACACAACCACATCGAACCATCCTTCTTCTTAACGAACAACACGGGAGCACCCCAAGGTGACGTGCTCGGTCTGATGAAACCTTTCTCCAACAACTCTTGTAACTGCTTCTTCAACTCTGCCATCTCTGCTGGAGCCATCCTATAAGGTGTATGTGCAATCGGCTGCGTTCCCGGAACCAGATTGATCTCAAAATCGATCTCTCGGGGTGGAGGAACACCAGGAAACTCCTCGGGAAACACATCTGTAAACTCTCGGACCACTGACACTTCTTCAAGGTTAAGGCCTTTCGCCTTGGTATCCACAACGGTATCCACAACATGAGATAAGAACGCTTCGCATCCTTGTCGCAACAACCTATCTGCCACCATAGCTGACACCAGACACGTCGGAAGAATCTTCCTATCTCCTTGGAAGATCCACTTCTTTCCAGCAACATCAAATACCTCCTGCTTGGAACCATAGTCCAAGACAACCTTATACTTCTCTAAGGTATCCATCCCAAGGATAACATCGAAACCATGCATATCAAGCGGTATGAGATCCACCTGAATGCTATGTCCCGAAAAAGACAAAACACAAGATGGACACTCTTCTCAAAGCAAAGAGGAACCATCAAGAGGGGTTTCTAACAACAAGCTAGCCTTCTTACAAATAACAGGTAGATGACAGTTTTCAAGCATACTATAGGCGATAAAAGAGTGTGTAGCACCCGGGTCAACCAGAACAGATATAAGGCAAGAAGAAGACATATCAGAATGAAATAACTCCATCTGACCTGTCACCACTCGCGGGTTGACTATCGCCTCCGGCTGATTCATGGCATAGAATTGAGCCGTTGCTTGCTGTCCACGACCTATGCTCCCTTGAACAGACGATCCAGCTTGAGACACTTGACCGCATCCTCGTCCTCTGCTACCACTGGGCTGTGGTCTCTCAGACTTCTGGAAACTCTGCCTCGATTGCTGCGTCACTTCAACATCTCTATTCGGGCAATTAAACTTCCAATGCCCGACTTGTCCACAGAGATGACATGCTCTATTGTCAACTCGTGGCCTAGATGTCCCTGTCACTGCCACCAAAGCTGAGCTGTGCACCTTAGATGGTGAAGAAACATAACCTTTTCCCTTACTCGGAGACCAATGAGATGGTACATCGACACTTCTTATCACTGACGGTGCTGAAAACCTGGGTTTCTTGAAGCCACCAAACCTTCGTCCTTGAAACTGAGCAGATCTTTTGAGAGACACCGACTCTCTTTTCTCCCTTACTGTCCTCTCGATCCGTCGAACTGATTCCACAAACGTAGCAAACCGCTCTCGGTTTTCCAGCGCAGACATAGGGGTTGTCAACTCAGCACTCAAACCCTTCTCGAAACGTCTGATCCATTCATCATCTGTCGCTTCCATGTGAGGACAGAACCTCAACAGATCCATAAACTTAGCTTCATACTCGGTGATGTTCATCGTTCCTTGCCGCAACTTCTCAAACTGACTGATCTTCTCATCCAGTTACGTCTTCGGAAAGTATCTGGTGACGAACTCACATCGAAACACTTCCCAACAGATCACCTCACCAGGCCACTTCTCTTCCTCGATGGTCCACCAGTGACCAGCACTACCCTTCAAAAGGTAGACAACATGCTTTACTTTGTCTGCTTCGGGGATGTCGAGGATCCGGAAAGCCTTTTCAAGACTCGTCAGCCACAGATCTGCATCCGCTGGATCAGCCGTTCCAACATAATCCGAAGCTCTGACTCGGCGAAGCCGCTCAAAGGTCTTCCCGATACCCGATGCTTCTCCATGGGGAACCTGTGCTCGCGGAGGAGGCACTGGTAATCGCTCAACCATGAGATTCATCGTAGCCATTAACTGCCCCATAAGATGTTGGTAGGCAGGGTGTTCAAGTATGGCTGGGTCTGGTTGGGGGACCTCAGGCACCCGATCTTCATGTGCCCGTCCATCTGCTCCATCAACCGATGCAGCATCACTATGCTCAGGAGCATGTTCTTTGTGGTTTCCAGACATCTTAGCTTTTCCTCTGCTGAGGGCAGAAGATTTTTGTAAGATAACCTGGAAAACTCATAAGAACAGACTCAACCTAGTCCTATATCCCTGTAGACTCAGCGAACCTAGAGCTCTGATACCAAGCTTGTGGCAACACATCCCATTATCACACAGATAACGAGGTGTTACGCGAAAATGTGCGGAAAACACCATAACCACAGATTATCAAAAACACGAGTTAATTAAAACCGATTGTGGAAAACTGATAAACTGTGAGACTATTACTTTCCAATCCTCATCCTGCACAGAAACATGTCATATAAATATGTACATACACAAGATCTGACACGTGTCCACAGCTCAGGAACAGCTGTCCATCCATCACATGAGTTCACCACCTGTTCATATACATAAAGGCCCACATCCGGCCAACAGCAGGATATACATATATCATCGAACGATCACGTGAAACAACGTCAAAACACTGCCAAGGACCTGAGAGTACAGGGATGACTCTAAACTCTAGCACAAAACATCCAAAACAGCAGCATATCCAACGCTTGCCTTCTACTGCTCCTCAAGCTGCTCGTCCGCAACACCACAACCACGACCACGTCTACCTCGACCACCTAAAAAGGGTGTAAACCAGCAGAGTGAGACAATTGAACAATTGTCCCAGCGGGAAACATAGCTCCCCACCGCAACTACATAACCTCAGCAAGATAAACCATAACAGCAATTAACTAACAACAGGTATAACAAGAGCAGTTATATATATATATAGCAAGATTTACTCTTACCGTCAAGCATACCAGCTGTACCAAAGCATAGAACCAGATGTCTTTCAAAAGAATATGATTATCAAGATAAGGTATATCAACATGTAACAGGATTGTTAGAACAGGGTATAATGTCACATAACCTGATTATCAAGATAAGACAGATTGCCACATAACCTGCAAGGTATAACAAACAAGGCCTCAACCAATGTTTCGTGTTTGCTTTGATCAGTAAATACTAAACGACTGTTATTACATTTTATTATGCCCTGAGGATTTGAACCGTACCGTTCAAATCCAACCTTCGGTTACGAAACCCAAGCCGGTGCCATACAAGGTCAATGGGAGAGCCGGACTCCACGACCTCCCACCTCGTGGTCAGTACACGAGTACACCACAAGCAGGACCGTAGTCACATGCTGAAGTGGTCTAATCCACAGGGTTAGCTCCATAGGCTACCCATTCTCTAGCCCGCCTTGGTACATGTCATGGCGCTAGTAAAACTGAGCCACGGGCCTGATCACCGTGCTCTGAGCCATGAACACATTCATGCTCCATACATCACATATCTTGAGCAATGGGCCAGTTCATCATGCTCTACACACATATCTGAGTCTGCAACCGAAGTTACACTCTTACCTCCTCATTTTCAGGCTAGGAGCAACCTACACATATTCAACAATATGCGCTTCCAGGTTAACCCGTAGGAAAACCTATTTCACCATCACCAAGTCCTGACGATGATGGATCTATGGCCAGGGCAAACTACATGATGTATTTCACTATGCTTAATTAGTATCTTTTAGATGGATTGCAAGATTCAACCAAGTTATATAACATGCAAGATATAACGGAAAGTAAAGAACATTATATTATGATCTAATCATATCAACCTGATCCATCTTAAGGATCCAACATCACATGTTATCACTTGGCCTCTTGCCAACCATCCAGATCCATCTCAAGGATCATCACATACCACAGGGTCTCAACCCTTCATCATGCACTGTCACTGCCTCTCAAGGCTCACCTCATCATCATGGGACAAACACATCACATGCATAATCTTATAGAGCAATTATCAAGGTAATGTTACTCATCACATATGTCACATAGCCCTTTCATGGCTACCCATCACCTGCATGGTTAGGATGCACAATAACCATAGATTCAACATCATGAAATATCATTCAAGATAATCTACTTATCAATAATACACTTATCTAATAATCAAGTGTATTAAGTACATCATTCACAAATCATACTGATGCTTATCCTTATCTCAAGATTATACAAACAATCAAGGTATATAGTATACAGAACCAACATTATTATTACCAAGGTCATTATTGTTGCCATCAACTATTTTCATCTTTATCATGAAGCAACCATTAATATAACTGACACTTAGCATCATTATTACCAACATTATTATCATTAAACAAACTACTAGAGTAGTTATCATCATCTTCTTTATCATTAACAATTAAGCATGACAGGTCACATCATGCATCCATTACATGAGGCTAACATCATATACATTACTATCATTAGCATCCTTATTATATGTAAGGCATCATATTACATATTGATAGTATCACAAACACCACCATCGTTTAATTATTTAATGGATAAGCATCCACTTCCATCACATGAGGGACCGTCACCAAAGAAACTCATACCCTCACTATAGCCTCACAACCCTCATCTAATAACCTATCATCCAACATGGGTATCGGCCAACCTCACTTAACCCTATCGACCATCACCCACTACTACCCTATCGGCCAACACACTCTACTAACCCTATCGACCATCACACTCATGCAAATAGGGTAGGGTATCGTCCAACATGACTATCGGCCACAAGGGTATCGCCCACCATGGTGTCGGCCATCAGGGTATCGCCCACCATGGTGTCGGCCATCAGGGCTATCGGCCATCATGGTGTCGGCCATCAGGGCACATAGCCTATCGTCCGATCATGGCACTACTTGGCCCTATCGTCCACCACATGGACAAGGAGATAACTTGACACAAGAGCACCTATTCTATCGTCCAACTCAAGGACCTCCATGTCGCCCAACACCATCAGACCATATCACCCAACAAGAGAGAGAGAGAGAGAGTATCGCCCATCTCTAAGGGTACTCACCATATCGGCCAACAAACCCTAGCTCACCCTATCGCCCAACTCAAGGGCAAGAGTATCGGCCAACTTCAAGAGCTCAATCATGTCGTCCACCAAGGTGCCATGTCGGCCACCAAAGAGAGCACCATGTCGCCCAACAAGGTCACCATGTCGGACAACACTCAAGCTAGGTCAACCTATCGACCTCCAACTCAAGGAACTCAAACCCTAAATCATCATATCGGCCAACACAAGGAACAAAGGTGTTGCTCAACCCAAGAACACTCATATCGTTCCACTCAAGGACAAGGGTGTCGCCCAACACACCCACAAGGAAGGGATATCGCCCAACCCTAGGTCACCTTCAACCTCCAACACAAAGATCACAAACCCTAAAAAGCAAGGTATACAAGGAACCCTAAACCCAAGAGAGGGATATCGGCCACTAAGGTATATAAGCAAGATGCACAAGAAAGGAACTAAGCTAGTCTACTAACATGTAACAAGGTTAAAGCTAGAGGTAAGAGAGTTAGGGTTAGAAACTATGCAACCCGCCTTAAACTCCAAGGAAGAAGATGCACTTTGAGCTCCAAGGTTGTCGGCCACCAAAGCTCCAAAGCACTCAAAGGTCCAAAGCTATCGTCCACCAGGCTGCTCCAGGAAGGTGTATCGGCCACCACTTCAGCTCCAAGGAAGTATATCGGCCAACACAAGCAAGATGGAGAGGGGTATCGTGCACCAAGGGTGGAGGGGAGACCAAAGGACCAAAGGAGACTAAGGCAAGGAGAAGAGCTACCTATATAGGAAGAAGGGGAGGAGAAACCAAGGTACAACCATGCTATGTGTCGTCCACCCAAGGGACACATGTCCACCAACTCAAGACACCTCTCATGCAAGCCATAAGGCACTTGTCCAAGATGTGTACCATGTGTCCACCAACCAAGCCAAGCCATCTGGGCGACACAATAAGAGCTACTGGGCGACACACCAAGCAACTGGGCGACACAACAAGAGCTACTGGGCAACACACCAGGCAACTGGGCGACACACCACCTGCCCTGGGCAACACAAGGCTCAAGCAAGCCCAAACAAGGAACTCCAAGGCCCAAACAAGCTCAACTCAGGCCCAAAGGACTCAAACAACAAGCCCAAGCCTTCCTCTCAACCCTAGAGGAAGCAAAGAGGAAAAACATCTCAAAAGATGGCAAACTTGCCCATAAAACCATAAACTTGGGTTATTTGCAAGTAGCCCCTCGAACTCTCAACAAAGCTCAACAAAACCCTAATCACCACTTAAGGTGATTAGCAAGCACCAAAGCACCAAGATCAAGCAAAACAAATAGGGTAAACCCTAAACGCAGGTCAGGGTCCTTACATGTACGTTGTAACTTTATTGATGCAACATAAAAGATACCCAATTGGCTTAAATAATCAAGTGAAACCCTAACCATGTAGTTACCCTGTTCCATAGATCCATTCCAGTGTCATAACTTGCTAGATGGTGAAACGAGTCTTCCTATAGGAAACTCGGAGTGCATACTATTGAGTATGCAACGTGCAAGTGACTGTGTGTAATTTTCATCTTGACCTTAGATGTTTTAAGGATGGCCACAGTCATGCCTCTGTGTTTGAGAATGGCTATGGTTGTGTCTCAGTGATTATATTATGTGATGTGATTCTGGAGGACAATTGTAGTTGTACCTCAATGGTAGGGTTTCATACCATGGTGTCTAACACTGTGATCTGTACCAAGGCGGGTTAGGTGTTTTTAGCTTGACTATATGTCATCGGTGGTAGTTGACTATTATTTCCCTACAATATCTCTCGTACTAACCAGGAGGTGGAGGTGAGATCATGGTTCCTATTCTTCCATAGATCTTGTATGACATTGATTTTGACTTAGCAGTGGTCAGTTGGATTTGGGTGGTACGACTCAGGGCATAATAAAACATGTAATCAACCATGTAGTATATCTTCTTAGTGCTAAACACGATTCACATTGGCTATTGCCTTACTTTATTTCTTATATAGTTCAATTGTATTATAATGCGGTAAGAAAAATCAACCGTTATACATATTCTTCATATTCTTTGTAAAGTATATTATGTTATATTGATCAGTTGTAACTTCTCAATCTGCCTAATCTATGTTATTATTTTTAACTATTCATTTAGATGAATCTTCTCATCCTATTCATTATGTTACTATTCTGCTTAAGTATAATCTATGTTTACAATAGTTGTTGGCAGAGAGTTATATCTCTCGTTGGGACATGGGTCTCGCCCCTGTGGTTTGCCACATTTTTTAGGTGGTCGTGCACAATGTGGTATAGATTGTGCAGTTGAGGAAGAGCAACAAGGAGATTAGTACCTGTTGAAGGTTGGACATGTTGCTAGTGTTTTCTACTAAAGTCCTATGCATCATCCTTGTACTCTCAGGTCCTTGAAGGGGTGTTTTGTAGATGTTGTATTGACACGTGTTTTTGGCTGTATGCCTAGGTTGTATAGATATATAAGTGGCTTGTATATGTGGACAAGATATCTTTTGTAATAGGTTTGTGGCCGGATGGACACTATACATTGATATGAATACCTTTATGGTATGATATCTGATATATGTGGTGATAGGTTTTGGGCCTTGATGTATATGTTTCCACTTGAGATGGTTATATGAGATCAATTTAATTTACCATGTTTTGTGGTAATGTGCTTGTTCAGCCATTGATCACCCACTTTGGTTTTGAGTTATCTCAGTTGGTGTGATCGGTGTGTCACATATACAACAAAGAAGTTGCCACATATAGATGTAGACAAGGCATTCCATTTTGCATGGTATTCTTGTGACCATAGTGACTGACAAAGGTCCACACTACACGAGTCATTTTTGGGAACGACTGCATACAACGATGGGGACACAACTGAAGATTAGTACAACTTTTCATCCACATATATATGGTTAATCAGAGAGGACCATTCAAATCTTGGAGGATATGTTGAGAGCTTGTGTTCTATAGTTTCTTGGAAATTGGGATGTACACCTGAGTTTGATACAATTTGCCTACAATAATAGTTATCACATGAGTATAAACATGGCACCATATGAAACATTGTGTGGGAGGCATTGTCGATCACTACTTTGTTGGTATGAGACAGGCGAGTATCAACTTTTTGGTCCTGAGCTAGTGCAACATACTACAGAGAAGATCAAGTTGATACAAAAACAACTGAAAGTAGCCCAGGACAAACATAAGTCCTATGTTTATAACCTTCATAGGACTTCAGAGTTCCAAGTTGGAGATTGAGTATATCTGAAGGTCTCTCCTTGGAAAGGTGTGTTGAGGTTTGGTAAGAAGGGTAAGCTGACTCCCAAGTTTATGGGACTGTACCTATTGTGGCACTTGTTGGAAAGGTGGCATACAAGTTGGAGTTACCACTAGAGTTGAACAAGTTGCATGATGTCTTCCATGTTTCCATGATGAGGAAGTGTCATCCCGATACAAAGCTGATGTTGCAGCCTAGTAGAGGTTGATTTGGATGAGGATGTGTCATATGTTGAGGGTCATGTGTTGATCCTGAATAAGAGGGTGAATAATTTGAAGAAGAAGGATATAGTTTTGGTTAAGGTTTTGTGGTATCACCGTGGTGTGTAGGAAGCCACGTGAGAGTTAGAGGATGACATCTGTAGGAAGTACCCGTCTTTGTTTGCATAGGATTTCAAGGGCGAAATCCTTGTTAGGGGTTTATGGTTGTAAGACCCCTGACCTAGCTTTTGGTTGATCATACTTCCTTAGAATAATTATATGCTTAGAACCTTAAAATAACTCTATTATGTGCTTTAATATCATGTGAAATGCTTATGTTTTAATTTGGTCCAATTTCAAAGCTATTTGAGCTAGTTATACATATATGTGCTTCTTTTGGACCAAGTTACAATTTACCCACTTCTAGGGTTTTCCTTGCAATTTGTCACATGCATGTTGTGCGTCACATGTTTTGACATCATGTTGGAGAGAGTGGTACTTTGGGGCACCTTATCACACCTTGGTTTGAGTGGTGACATGTTGTGTTGAGAATTAGGGTTTGCTTGGATACCCTAAGTGGATGGTTGACCTTGTTATGTGTTTGATTGATGGACTTATGTTTTAGAGGTTGCCAACGATCTTTGGATTGATGTTTCCTTTGGTTGATGGGGTTTTATGTGAGCCTTATGGTGTTGATGGTCGATGATCCATGACCCCTCTTTGGTTGCCAAGAAACCCTAGGGTTAGTTCTATGCAACCGATTGAGTTTTGAATCTTATTTAGTCACAGAGAATCTCTTCGGTTGATGGATTTTTATAGACAAGTGAGGTCACTCTATTTTCGTGTTCTTATCAGCTTAGTTTTATGTGTGGGTGTGGTGCTTGCATGGGCGAGTTTTGGTGGACAAATGGCATGTGTTAGCACGACACCTAACCTCCTTTCCCTCTCTTGAACCCCATGCTATATAAACCTCTCTCTTTGCATGCAACTAAACACTTTTCATACTTTCATTCTCTCTTCTTTCTTGGAGCTCATCCCCTTGTGCTTGGTGGTGAAGGTGGAGGTCAACCTTGGAGAAGGTGGCTGATCCATCTTGCATGTTGATTTAGGGTTTGAAGCAACCATTCCTTGTGATCGTTTGGTGTATCTTTTATCTTGTTAAGTGATCTACCTCTTCATCTTCATTTTCCTCACCCTACCTTCTTTTTCTTTCTCTTCTTGTCCGAACCCATGGTTCTTCATGGTATTACTTGAGTTGATAATGAAGAACCCCTCTTTCTTGTCCTTTCGACCTAGAGTTTTTGCTCTCCTTCTTGCTGTTTGACCTAGGGTTTTGTTCTTTCTTGGAGGTGGAGCTAGCTTGGCCGAGGTGGTGACCAATATAGGGTTTTCTCTCTCTTTCTTGTAGTTTCCTTGTTGTTGGAGTTGCTTCTTCTCTTTTGAGGTGAGTTGTATAACTTTCTCCTCGATTATTGCTTACACTTACCCTGCATGCTAATTATCTACCCTAAAAGTGTGGTTACTAGTAGAAAGATGAATCTATGATCTATGGTTTAGGTTTACATGGTAATATTGAGTAGTTAACTATCTTTTTATGGACTCTAATCTTTGTGCTCAAAATTCATCTTTGATGATGGAGGTCTTGATGCATGCATGTTGATGGAAATGATGGTTTTACTCTTTTGGTTTTCCAGAGTATTAAGTGCTCTCTCTCTCTCTCTCTTAATGGTTTGGTTTTCTCTCATGATGTATGGTTAGGGTTTTGAATTTGAGCTTTCTTCTTGTGTTTTACACCTTGGTGGTTTTCAGTCTCATGGTGATGATCAACCTGTTTGATATTGTGGTCCAAAATTCATCTTTGATGATGGAGGTCATGATGCATGCATGTTTATGGAAATGATGGTTTTACTCTTTTGGTTTTCTAGAGTACTAAGTGTATTTTCTCTCTTTCTCTCTCTCTCTCTCTCTTCATGGTTTGGTTTTCTCTCATGATGTATGGTTAGGGTTTTGAATTTGAGCTTTCTTCTTGTGTTTTACCCCTTGGTGGTTTCGGTCTCATGGTGATGATCAACCTGTTTGATCTTGTTGTCGAGGAACTTTTCTATCTCTTGGGGGTGTCTAAGTTGGACCTATGTGGTCGAAGAGATTTGTGAAGCTGATGATGCATGGATTTTTTTCTCTTTGGTCGATGATATCTCATGGTTTTCTTTAGTTGATGAAGATGTTTGATGATTCTCATCAGTTTCAAAGGCTCTAACCTTGTGGTTGATTGGATGTTGAACTTTCTTTGATCAATGATAAATTCATGGCTCCCTTCGGTCACCAAGAATCCTTCTCTTTTTTCAGTCGATGGTGTGGTTGACCTAGGGGATCACTGAGGTGATTCATCTCTTCGGTTGATGAAGTGATGAGTCTCCAAATATCTCTTCGGTCCATGAAGATTTCTGGACTTTATGATTTCCTTATTTTGTTGACTATAAGTTAATAATGTTTGATCCTTTGTCTTCCAAGATTGTTGGAGATGGTAATTATTAGGGTTTAGCTTTACTTCTGATTTTATAAACCCTAATTTGGTTTGCCTTATTGAACCTAAACCTTGATCCAAGTACATGGTAATGTTGCTTTAGCTTGCTTGAGTAATTAGCATGATGATGGAATAACTTCTCTCTCCTAATGTTATAACCCTAATTTGTTATCTTATGAGTATCATAGTTCTTAATTGCAATGTTAAGCTGATCCTTATGTGTCACATGTATGTGATGGTTGTTGAGCCTTGATGAAGCATGGAGAGATAATGATGCTTTTGCGGGAACAATGTGAAGGGTCTTATGACCTTAGACATGATTGGCTACCCTAATTGAGGTGATATCCTCTGTGTGATGTGATAAGGGATTAGTATCCCATGATGGTGTGATAATGATGATGGCCTTGTCTATGGCAGTGAACAATACCATGGGATGATGTGACAAGTTTATACTTTATACATTTTATATCTTCTAAAGTTGTAATATACCCTTATCTTGTAGAACCTTTTTAGTGTTTGTATGTAGCTTGATTGATGCAGTTAAAATATACCCAATTGTCTTAACTAATCAAGTGAAACCCTAATCATGTATTTTCCCTGTGCCATAGATCCATTCCAGTGTTAGAACTTGTTGGACGGTGAAATGAGTATCCTAAGGGAAACTCAGAGTGCATAATGTTGAGTATGTAGGGTGCATGGGATTGAGTGTGTGTCCATGTCATCTAGATCCCAAGGTGAATGGAGGATGTCTACAGTCATGCCTCAATGTGAGAATGACTGCGATCATATCTCAGAGATTTGTATAAATGATATTTTGTGGGAAACAACAATTATACCTCAGTGGCAAGGTTTTTTATACCCTGGTGTCTAGTGTCGTGACCTATATACCAAGGTGGACTAGGTGTTTTGCAATTTGAATTTATATGTTACTGCAAAGGACTCATACTAATCAAGGGTAGATGAGATCATATAAGTATGACTCTCCTAGATCTTGTATGGTAGTGATTTTGACTTAGCAGTGGTCAACTGGAATTGAGCGATGTACCTCAATTCTCCAGGGCATTAATAAAATATGTAATACATCTTTGTAGTATATCTATTTAAGGTTAAACATGCTTCACATTGGATGCTTACCCTTGCCTTGTTTCTTATAATGTTTAGTTGTTACATAACATAGTAAAAGAAATCAATTGTATAGAAAGTGGTAGCTTTACATGTTTCCTTATATAATGTGATAGACATGCTTACCTACTTTAGTTTACTTAATCTGCTAAATATGTAAAATCTATATTTAGCTTATTTAGATGAATATTCTCATGTTTTTAATAATGGTATAACTTGCTGTAATCAATAACCATTGGTCAAGAGTTATATCTCTCACTGGGACATGGGTCTCACCTTGTGGGTCACCACATCTTCATAGGTGGTGATCACTGGTGTGATCGGGATCATGGTGTTGAAGAAGAGCAACTTGGAGAGCAGTAGATGTAGAAGGTTGGACAATAGTAGTCATAGAGTCCTAGTGTCATCCCTTTACTCTCAGGTTCAGGAAGGGATATGTTTTGTGGATGTTGTATACCGACATGTGGTTTTGGCAGTAAGGCTTTATTGTGTATGGCATGAATATGTGAAATGATATATCTTTTGTATACTGGTTGTGGCCTCCGCCACTGTCATATGTAAGTAGTACCTATTATGGTATGTGACATGATACAAGTTGATGGACCTTGTTGTAATATGTTTCTGAACAAGATGGTAATGTGAGATCAGTTTTAATTTACACATTTTTCTAGCTATGTGGTTTGTTAGCTGTTAATCACGTGCTTCATTTTGAGTTATATCATTGTGTGACGTTGTGTTGTCACAATGGTTTTGTCCACATATTGAGTTATGTTTTCTATATATTTAGTAGGAGACTCAATCAACCCTCTCTATGTACCCATTTTAGTCATGTTGGTGAGAATTGATGCAACAATGATGAATAAGTATGGTTAGAGTGGGTCTCCTAGTGTAAGGATGTTGTAGTTTTTGAAATAACAAAAAGGTGTCCATTGATAATGGTAGGGAATATGCATGTTGACATACATGCATATGTCCATTTGATCCATTTGTGAGTGAAACTTTAACCATGCATACATTGGATGAGGCAATTCCAATTGACATTGTCAAAAGTTTTTTAAAGTTTAATTTTAGGGATATAAGAGGCCTATGGTTCCTATGACATGTGTGGATGGTTTTTCTAACCAATATGTAGGCATGTTGAATATTTATGTTAGTTAGGAAAACACATTGTTGTGGCCCTATGATGCTATCTAGTTTTAGTTTCATCATGTTACTGAAAGTTTTGGCTATGACTTTGTAGGATGTGTTAATAAGGCTGGTAGGTCTCAATTGGTGAATCATATCAAGCTTCTCTTTCTTCTTAATCAATGCTATATGTGTGTGGTTTAGTATACCTATTTGGTTGCTGATATAAGCTTGTGAATGTATCTGACGTATAAGATTCATGAAATCATTTTTATGTATATCCAAATGATTTGAAAAAATTAAGTGTTAATGCCATCCATACCGGGATATTTTTTTCTAGGTTAAATATCATTGATTTGAGTTTAATTTATGTGAAGGGTTCAATCACACTGGAAGGTGATAAAATTTTTTCGGTGCATATCATGTCTCGTTGGATAAGCATGTGTGGTGGTGGGTTGTGTTTGTTGTTGAGAAGATTTTAGAAATTTGAGATTATATGGGATGAAATTGTGTGTTTGTTATTAGTGAGGATCCCTAGAATGTCTATATGGTGAATGGAGTTGGTCATGGTATTGCTATTATAGAACCAATATCTCCCTCTTTCATTGATTTGATCTTGGATCTTTGTTTCCATAGAGTTTCTTTTTGAAGTCAGTGGTGTTCGAGTTCTGACTTAATGGCTTGGGTGAGTGTTGGATCTGTATGTTGGTTATTGTCTGCCAATAGAAATTGTGATCCAAATCTGCTAGGTTTTGATGGATGCTACTACATGTGATTTTGTTCCATCTCTTCAAAATAAGTATGATTTTCTTATTCTTATTGCATATACTAGTGAACACACACTTGCACATGTGGAAGGAGTGGGACCTGATAGGGGATCCACTCCCTACTTAATTTAAGGAATAAATTCATCAAATCCAATCACACAAAAAAGGTATCATGGAATAGGTAATATAGAATGTGGATAATATCATTGTAACATACTGAATCTTGGATTCAATTGCAATTTTACCCATTTTCAAGATTTTATTTCCTTCATATCCTTTTTGTCCCTTTTCCTAAATTTTCCTATATTTTCCATCCTCTTTGGCCTCAATGTTGAAATTGAGCAATACTTAATGGTTTGAATTACATTTTACCCACATTCATTTCAATGAATGGGTTTTTGCACAAATATCTCAAACAGTGAGTTAATTAGAGTCTAATAATACAAAATGACCATTAATGATAGGTAATTAGTGGATTATATTAATTTAGAGATTTTATGGCTTTGTGGGACAAGAAATGAGAAATAAGAAATTTTTATATCTAAATTTATTAAGAAAGGTACTAAATATATTTATTAGGCTCTTAGCATACAATTAAATACAAAAATGCATTCAAGAGGAGAAGTTAATGTAAATTCATACCCCTCACACTTTAATTAGCAAACCCATGAATTTTCATCTCAATTGGTATTTCTCTACCCTCTTAACTAATTAAATAAATATGCAACTTTAATATATATAAATGCCCATTGCATGGAAAAAAGGAAACCCCCTTGACTCCTATTTAGTCGATCTTTTAATTTGTTTGACCATTGAATAGAAATTGCTTTCCCAATTGAATTGCTATTCAAAATTCTAATTACCATATGTTTTAGTAGTGGTATTTGATTAAGCAAATTACTTTTTCCTAAACCACAACATAACAATGTGTTACTTCCTCCCCGTCTATCTCTAATGCGACATCACATTTTCTTGCCTCTCAAAATGGGAAACGCCCCGTTGCCCCTTGAACGACATTCGTCGTCTACCTCCTATATCTCCTGCCCTCGTCCTTCCTTTTTTCTTCACACCAAAAAAACCCTGGCTGCACTCCTCCTTCTCTTCTCCTTCAACCGTGACTCCTAGACCCACTCGCAATCAGTCAGCAATACTAGCTACCAGCCAGAAACACCCACCGACTTGCAACAGACATGCAACATGGCATCGCCCATCTAACTCTCGATGCCCAGAAACCCTCTCCTGTATCAACCACCCTGACAGGTAGGACATCATATCCACTAAGTGAAACATCGTTTACTTCTATCCTACAACACCATCGACTCCTACATCCTTCTCTTGCAACAAACACCATGATGCCCCAATCTCCTCATGTTGTTGACGTCTGTCTCCAGCCTGCAACACAACCTGCGACGCCCAGTAGCACCTCTCGACCCTCCACCTGCAACACCATGCCACAACTCCTCCACCATCACAATTCCACGTCATCCCCATCATCAGGTTGCTGCAACCCGGTGCCGACAACCACCACGACGTCTGCAACTCGTCCTTATCAGCCCAATATCCATGAACCAATCTGGAAGCAATCTTTTCATACTAGTAGAACATCAATAGCTACAAGCCAGTATCACCTTATTTACTTTATGTTCTTTCATAACTATAATAATTGAACCATATATGAAATAGTCGTAATAGGTCATGTATGTAAGAGTGTGGTTAAAGGTGATATAAAAATCTTAATTCATGATCCATATATTAGATCTATAACTAAGGAATTGTTTTGCAGAATGTGTTCACATTATTATTACATATTGACCTACTTGTATACATCCTATTAGTTTATATATGTATCCATGTAGTACTACATATCAAACGATGGAGGTAATATGAGCATGCTGCATTATTATTATCTTGAATGTCATGGCTCAACTAATAATGGAAGATTATATATAAGATGAGTTACATTTTAGTACTACAAATAGATTATAAAGAATGATAATAACCTTGTTTCAACAAAACCCTAGATACACAGATATATATTTATGGAATAGATGGTAATTATACACACAAATATAATTATGGAATGCATTTAACTATATTTTCTTCTTATGAATTGAATAGTGAAAAATATAATAATTTGTAAAAGAATGTACTTTGTTAAACATATATTTAGATGACATGTTAGTTAGATCAAAGCATGCCTATATTAGTGAACCTAATATATATTCACGTGGAATATACTTACACCAAAAGACATGGTAAGCATGATGTTAGGTATAATATGGATTCACATTATAGAGAAGAAAATGACATCTTTAAACCTATTGGAAGAATATATATTATTATTATCCATATATATATATTATATATATATTATATATATATATATATATATATATATATATATAGTAACATAGACTTATGTGGCTAAAGATGGATAGTTGGAACTAAGATTGATATATAAAGCATCACATATTCTATCAACAAAGATTAACATCATAAACCCCAACATGGCATTAAATGATCAGGAGTAGGGTAAGAATAATATAAAAATATTATAAAAATGAATATGTTCACTTTGACTTGGCTAATATACATATTGTGTTTCTAGGATGAAAAGTTGACTTTGTTGACCAAAGTATACTATTAAAGTTAACCTTTATGTGTGAAAAGAGGTATGTGCATTCTAAACCCTAAGTTGGGAATATTTTATCCATCCTAATATTACCAATGCGGCATTATCTTAGCCTTTATTCTCTTTATTGCCTTCTTGTGGCACCTTTACTTCAATTATTCTAGGGTCTTGGACCCCACTTGCAAAGTTTTCAATTTCTTAAATATGCCATTAAATTATTCTAGCATGATGATGTAAACGACTAATTAACTAATATAATGTACATGAGTACAAACCACCCATAGTGGGCATGTGTAAATTCGCCCAGGAGAACATGATAATTCTCCCCACTTTATATATATTTGGGTGCTTGTGAATGTGTTAATTCTCCCTCACCTAGAGGTTGAGGTTAGATAGGTTCCTCAAACCTATGTTATCTTAATGTAGTCATATTATATCATGCATGCAATTTTATTATAATTTGACTTGGCAAAATTCTTATTTATTTATTTGCCTCATATTCTTGACCCTCTTAGCATAGTGAATCTTTATTATTTCCTGATTTAGTTTATAATTGTCCTTATTCCTTAATTGACACATACATTTTCTCTCCTCTTGCTGGGTGATCCCAACCACCCAGGTTTAGGATCATAGTACAAAATAGGAGCATGGTGAACCAACCTAAGACTAGGAAAAGGAGTCCATCCTTCCCTCATGGATTTACTTGTTAAGTTATTTATTTTTGGAGACATATTGATGTAGTTGAGCTTCCCTCTACTTAGATCCTTTATTTGTATAAAGCATGTATGCCCTTTTTGGAAAAAATTATGTACTCTTTATTAAATTGAATATAGTCAAATTTTAAACTTCCACCACTATCAAATTGGATTTTGTTTACCATTGTTTTTAGTAGAGAGGTGACTGATCTCACTTCTTTACAACATGGTATCAGAGCCAATTGTAATGACAGTCATCAAACTGACAAACACATCATTACTAATTAAGCAGAATAAACATAATCAATGTATTAACAAAAATCACTAAAATTTAAAACCATTTTGCAAGGAGATCCTTGTCCAGAAAACTTTTACGGAAAGATTTAAAACTCATACACATCATGATTTACATTGTACAACATTGTTTCATCTCATCTCGAGGACAACATATAATAGTTTCTCAATCAAAACACATACTGGAGCAACATAAAACCTCGAGGCATTCAAGCCAAAATCTCAGATTATTCATGAAACCTGTACGAACCAACTCCAAGGACCTGAGAGTACAGAGACGACACATAGGACTTATATCTACAAGACACGATAGTTAGTACACTCAACCTGAGCTGTCACTGCTGCCTCAGCTGTTGTTCCTCCTCTACAGAAAGATCTTCACCACATCATGCATGTCTACCTAAAAAAATGTGGATCCCACGGGGTGAGACAATTGTCCCCGTGAGAGATATAACTCTCCGCTGACCATATTATTATCATAGATTAAGCATTTATAAACTGAGCAGAGGTTCTTTTTATATTAATTGGTAGGATAAATAACTATATGAACAGAATGAAGTAATCTCCTTTCTTAAGGAGAACATTACATCTACCCACAGTAGAGTTGTAAATCATCTATATGCTTTGCAAGGAATGTAAAGAACATAAATAACATCTATCAACTAAGATGTATAACTAAATTGCGCATCAAGCAATGTTTTCTGTATTCGATCCTTAAGAAGATATGCTACAAAATGAACATATTTTACAATCACACTTATGCCCTGAGGAGATGAAGCATACCTCGTTCATCTCCAACCGACCACAGACTTCTCACAAGTCGATACCATACAAGGTCAATGGGGGAGCCGGTTGCCATGACCTCAATTGGCTCGGTCAGTACGAGACCACACATGATTCATCAGGACATCTTGTGTCATATGCTGGCAGGACATCTAGTGTCAACTACAAAATAGCTGTGCCAGGGTACGTAGGAATCCTTGCTTAGAGCTACAACGTCAACTATGCTCTTTTAGGGGAACATCTACTAACAACCATCCCCAGTTATGAAATCACTGAGTCATGGTAACACAAGCACCATACTCCTTGCCACGGGCCAGTTCACCGTGCTCAACAAAGAATCTACGACTGAAGTCACACTCGATCCAGGATATGGCATATAGCCAAATCCCCATTTATTTCAAGCTCATAAGGGGATTGGCTCACACATGGCCGTCCGTACTTAAGTCCTTACATACTCAAAAGTATGCATTCCGGGTTATGCCACGGGGAACCCGTTTCACCATTCAACAAATCCTGATGCTGATGGATCTATGGTCAGGGCAACCTTTTATGATTTCTAGTGATATATTACATGCATTACATCATTCTTTTAGCATCAAACAAGTTATCATTATTAATCACAACAAATGCTACAAAGAAAGGTGTAATACATCTATCACATACTTTTCAAATATTTAAAAGACATGATACTTGGGATCTCAGTCCCTTATCACATTACTAGAAATTCTCATTGCTTCACATCATCATTATCATAATTACTGGATCTGGGTATTCAAACCCTTAGATCATCATATAACATTGTTACCTCTGTAACAAGTAACCATTACCTCTAGGTCCTTAGACCAAGGTTTTCATTTCACTTGTTGTACAAGTATTCACATGGCTCATAAGGCCATTACACATCTTGTCACCTCTCATTAGGCAACAACTTATTCACATGGCTCACAAGGCCATTACACATCTTGTCACCTCTCACTAGGCAATAACTTATTCATATGGCTCACAAGGCCATAACTCATTATACTTGTTATACAAGCATTTAACACGCCTCACAAGGCTTATGTAATAAGAGAAATACAACTTTCCCATTATTAGGGTTAGGGTTTCCCTTTATAGCCGAATAGGGTTTCAAGTTCATATTATTAATTCAAACCCTAATTCATTGCTCCACACATCTAGGAGCATACATTGATATCATAAGTATTCAATCATACTTATTTATTCTCATCTTTTATCATTAAATGATAATCAACACAAAGTATGAGTTTCTCTCTCATCCTCACTAGGATATTGATTACATCATACTTCATTAACTTGGCTTAACCCTTTCTCAAGGCATGTTAGCCAACATTTCTCAAAGGACATTAAATCTCAATGTAACAATTGACATGACACACTTCAAAAATGATCTTGGGCTAAGCACACACACACCTCTCTTCCCGATATGGTGTGAAGCATACACACACACACCTCTTTGCCCAATATGGTGTGAAGCATACATACACACACCTCTCTGCCTGATATGGTGTGAAGCACACACACACCTTTCTACGCGATATGGTGTGGAAGCACACATACACCTCAAACCCGATATGGAAGCATACATACACCTCAAGGTCGATATGGTATGCACACATACACCTCTAGGTGATATGGGTAGCAAGTATACACCTTCAAACTGATTGTGGGTTAAGCATACACCTTTTGGTCAATATGGTGTTGAGCACCTATCTCTAAAATGAGATGGAGGGTAACCCAATACACTAGATAACAAGAGTGGCAAGGTGGTTAGTACCCTAGTACATGTGATAGCCAATACACTAAAGTAGGGTGGGGCCAATGTCTTCAAGTGAGGTGAGGATGTTACACCCATGAAGGGTGAAGTTGATACACCATATGAATGGTAAGGTTGATACCTTAATGGGTAAGGGTATGAGGGATATGATGATGCCTAGATCGATATACATCTAACCCAATACATGTATTCAATGTGACATACATGATTCAACCCTATACACCTTGTAAAGGTGAGGGAAAGACATTCTTAGGAGTGATGAGTGTAACACCAAGTAATGGTGTGGCTAATACCTTGATAGGTGAAACACCTAAAGTGGTTGATAATGGACAACCTTATATCAACAATGCCTTAACCCGAGATGAGCCCATATCATTGATGATGGTTGGATAACTCAAATGTGTGACTTATGACCAAAACACTACATGATAAATGTGATGAGTTAGTGTATAAAGTATTAGGATGGGAAATGCCCTAATACAAGATAAATTGATGAACTTAAGGAAGTTAAAAGTGATGAGGGAAGTGATATATCAAGACATGATAAATATCACATCCAGCGCCTCAAGGTTGATATACCTTGATGCACCTTAAATCTAATATATACCAAAACTTGTAATGACAGTCATCAAACCGACAAACAAATCGTTACTAATTAGGCAGAATAAACATAATCAGTAGATTAACAAAAATCACTAAAATTTAAAACCATTTTGCAAGGAGATCCTTGTCCAGAAAACTTTTACTGAAAGATCCAAAACTCATACATATCATGATTTACATTGTACAACATTGTTTCATATCATCTCGAGGACAACATATAATAGTTGCTCTATCAAAACACATACTGAAGCAACATAAAACCTTGAGGCATTCAAGCCAAAAATATTAGATTATTCAGGAAACCAGTACGAACCAACTCTAAGGACCTGAGAGTACAGAGATGACACATAAGACTTCTATCTATAAGACATGACAGACAGTACACTCAACCTGAGCTGTCACTACTGCCTCAGCTGTTGTTCCTCCTCTATAGAAAGATCTTCACCACCTCATGCATGTCTACCTAAAAAAAATGTGGATCCCATGAGGTGAGACAATTGTCCCAGTGAGAGATATAACTCTCCACCGACCATATTATTATCATAGATTAAGCATTTATAAACTGAGGATAGGTTATTTTTATATTAACAGGCAGGATAAATCACTATATGAATAGAATGAAGTAATCTCCTTTCTTAAGGAGAACATTGCATCTACCCACGGTAGAGTCAGCTGCAAAATAGCTATGCCAGGGTACGTAGGCATCCTCACTTAGAGATACAGTGTCAACTGTGCTCTCTTAGGGGAACATCTACTAACAACTGTCCCCAGTTATGAAATCATTGAGTCATGGTGACACAAGCACCATACTCTGAGCCATGAGCCAGTTCACTGTGCTCAACAAAGAGTCTACGACCGAAGTCGCAGTCGAGCCAGGATATGGCATATAGCCAAATCCCCATTTATTTCAAGCTCGTAAGGGGATTGTCTCACACATGGCCGTCCGTACTTATGCCCCCACATACTCAAAAGTATGCATTCTGGGTTATTCCGCGGGGAACCTGTTTCACCATTCAACAAATCCCGACGCTGATGGATCTATGGTCAGGGAAACATTTTATGATTTCTAGTGATATATTACGTGCATTACATCATTCTTTTAGCATCAAACAAGTTATCATTATTAATCACAATAAATTCTACAAATAAAGGTGTAATACATCTATCACGTACTTTTCAAATCTTTAAAACACATGATACTTGGGATCTCAGTCCCTTATCAAATTTCTAGAAATTTTCATCCCTTCACATCATCATTATCATGATTACTGGATCCGGGTATTCAAACCCTTAGATCATCACATAACATTGTTACCTCTGTAACAGGTAACCATTACCTCTAGGTCCTTAGACCAAGGTATTCATTTCACTTATTGTACAAGTATTCACATGGCTCATAAGGCCATTACACATCTTGTCACCTCTCACTAGGCAACAACTTATTCACTTGGCTCATAAGGCCATTACACATCTTGTCACCTCTTACTAGGCAACAACTTATTCACATGGCTCACAAGGCCATTACACATCTTATCACCTCTCACTAGGCAACAACTTATTCATATGGCTCACAAGACCATAACTCATTATACTTGTTATACAAGTATTTATCATGCCTCACAAGGCTTATGTAATAAGAGAAATATAACTTTCCCATTATTAGGGTTAGGGTTCCCCTTTATAGCCGAATAGGGTTTCAAGTTCATATTATTAATTCAAACCCTAATTCATTGCTCCACACATCTAGGAGCATACATTGATATCATAAGTATTCAATCATACTTATTTATTCTCATCTTTTATTATTAAATGATAATCAACACAAATTATGAGTTTCTCTCCCATCCTCACTAGGATATTGATTACATCATACTTCATTAACTTGGCTTAACCCTTTCTCAAGGCATGTTAGCCAACATTTCTCAAAGAACATTACACCAATGGTAGTCGGAGTCTTGACTATTTCAATTTGTCTCCTTAGTTAAAAACCCTTACCTCATATAGTTTCCCTTTAGTTCACCTTAGAATTAACCTATGATAAAAGTTTTATCAAGAACCATAATAGTTTCATATTAGATACATATTTAATCAAATTTTAGGTGATTAGCCTATTAGGTAGCTACTAGGGCACGAAGTTGAAAGTGATGGTGTCTAGAAAGGGTCAGAACTTGGGGGCTGGCAATATTTTTCTCCATGCCACTAGCTTGGTATATAGGGACTCCCGAGTTCATATGGCACTGGCCTGGGCTGATCTGATACAGAATGCTAGAAATAGCATACCTTTAGACAAATAATCTCACTATTGAGTAACCTTAGAAACAAAATAAAATCATCTTGTAATCCTTAAGTTCCTTTTATGAGACTTAGATTTCCATGTTTAGGGTTAGTGCACCCTATACTAGACTTTGAAGTTTGGTAATAGTGATTAGTAAGACAAATAAGTGTTGGATCTTATACATGAGTTGATTAGACTGACTCTTTTACCTCAAGTTTTGTTTGACTTGGTAGGTCAACCCTTTTAAGGGGTGTAGTGGTAGTAGTAGTACCTTGATAGATTTTGCATTTGCTGATTTTGAGGACATAATCCATTTTTAGGGGGATGGAATCCTATACATAGAAAAATCTAGCCACTTTGGAATTAGAAACCTTAACTCCATAGATAAGATATTAGTGAGTTTATATGATTAGTAATGACCAAACAAATTATAATTATAATTTAACTTTTTTTATATATACTAATGAATACATAATAAGTCATCTAATAAATAGTTCATATGCTTGAACCCCAACAAATACTTAATATGAGTAACTCACTAATTATGAATACCCATAATGTTGACCATGTCACCCTGATGATATGATAAATGGAACTAATGCATGCTAAGAATGCATAACATCTAATGGTCATTTTAACCTAAACCCTAAGATGTAATCATCTAACCTTAACATATATACATATGTATCATTAAAGCCTTCATGATACATTAGTGACATTAGGTGTCATCACATATAATGGATTATAATCACCTAATCATAACTTGGAATATGAAACAATTCATTAATATGCAATTTGTTCCACCTTATTCACTAAAATACATACGATGACTCATATATGATAAAGAAATAATTGGATTTACATAAGCATTATTATTAAGTCCACAATAATTCCAAATGCCTCATGTGATGTTAAATGTATAATTTATAATATGTAGTGTAAAAAGGAGAAAATGGTTAAGGATGACATTAATGTGAGCATGATATGGGTAATATAGGTGTAAGAAATTAATGTGACATTATTTAGACTTAATAACTTGTTGGATAATATTATTAGTTTCTTACAAAAGAACCTATGCTAATTCTATATGATGGTAATATGAGGATAATGGAGATTAAATTCAAGTTATTAAGGATTATGATCTAACATATTAATAAATATTGAGATGATTTAGTAAATCCTAATTATGCTTAAAATTCTTAATGAGTAAATAAGAAATACAAATGATTTGTGCAAGTGTTGAGATATAATTATTTTTACAACAATGTGGATACATCATGACACAATTAATAACATAATAAGGATGATGTAATTTTGTAATGGAGATAATGCGAATAAGCCAAAATGTATACCGTATTATATTTGATAAAATGTAATATGAATAGTGGAAACCTTAGTAAAACCTGACTTTTGAGTAGAGCAAGTGAAGTACATAGATTAGAGGTAACCACCTAGTTTCTAAGTGTTGGGATGTTACATACTCACCCTTCCTTCTTGTTGAGATTTCAGGGATGAAATCCTCTTTAAGGGGTGGAGTGCTATAACATACTGAATCTTAGATTCAATTGCAATATTACCCATTTTCAAGATTTTATTACCTTCATATCCTTTTTGTCCCTTTTCCTAAATTTTCCTATCTTTTTCATCCTATTTGGCCTCAATGTTAAAATTGAGCAATACTCAATGGTTTGAATTACATACCCACATTCATTTCAATGAATGGGTTTTTGAACAAATATCTCAAACAGTGTGTTAATTAGAGTTTAATAATGCAAAATGACCATTAATGATAGGTAATTAGTGGATTATATTAATTTATGGCTTTGTGGTACAAGAAATGAGAAATAATAATTTTTATATCTAAATTTATTAAGAAATGTACTAAATATATTTATTAGGCACTTAGCATACAATTAAATACAAAAATGCAATCAAGAGGAAAAGTTAATATAAAGTCATACCGCTCACACTTTAATTAGCAAACCCATGAATTTTCATGTCAATTGGTATTTCTCTACCCTCTTAATTACTTAAATGAATATGCAACTCTAATATATATAAATGACTATTGCATGAAAAAAGGAAACCCCCTTAACTACTATTTAGTCTGCCCTTTAATTTGTTTGACCATTGAATAGCAACTGCTTTCCCAATTGAATTGGTATTTAAAATCCTAATTACCATAGGCTTTAATAGTGGTATTTGATTAAGCAAATTACTTTTTCCTAAAACACAACATAACACTACGTTACTACCTCCCCCTCTATCTCTAACGTGACATCACATTTTCTTGCCTTCCGAAACGGGAAACACCCTGTTGCTCCTTGAACGAAAGCCGTCGTCCGCCTCCTATATCTTCTTCCCCCGTCCTTCCTTTTTCCTTCACACCACAAAAACCCTAGCCGCCATCCTCCTTCTCTTCTCCTCCAACCGCAATGCCTAGAAACACTCATAATCTATCTGCAATACTGCCAGCTAGTAACACCCACTGACGTGCAATAGACTTACAATAGGGCGTCACCCATCTGACCCTCCACACCCAGCAACCCTCTCCTGCGTCGACCACCCTGACACCATGGCGTCATAGACACTAAGTGAAACTTCATCAACTTCTATCCTACAAGACCACCGACTCCTACATCCTTCTCTTGCAACAAACACCACGACGCTGCGACACCTCGATCTCCTCCTGTTGTCGACGTCCGTCTCCAGCCTGCAACACAACCTACAATGCCCAACATCGCCTCTTGACCCCCCACATGCAACACCATGCTGCAACTCCTCCACCATCACAATTCCACGTTGTCCCCATCATCAGGTTGCTGCAACCTGATGCCGAAAACCACCACGACGTCTGCAACTCGTCCCTATCAGCCCTATATCCATGAACCAATCTGGAAGCAGTCTTTTCATACTAGTAGAACATCAATAGCTACATGTCAGTATCACCTTCATTAGTTTCTATTCTTTCATAACTTTAATAATCAAACCATATAGGAAATAGTCATAATAGGTCATGTATGTAAGAGTGTGGTTAAAGATGATATCTAAATCTTAATTCATGATCTGAATATTAGATCTATAACTAAGAAATTGTTTTGCAAAATGTGTTCACATTATTATAACATATTGACCTACTTGTATACATCCTATTAGTTTATACATGTGTCCATGTAGTACTAAATATCAAACGATGGAGGTAAGATGAGCATGTTGCTTTATTGTAATCTTTAATTTCATGGCTCAACTAATAATGGAAGATTATATATAAGATGAGTTACATTTTAGTACTACACATAGATTATCCAGAATTATAATAACCATGTTTCAACAAAACCCTAGATCAACAAATACATATTTATGGAATAAATAGTAATTATAAACATAAATATAATTATGGAATACATCTAACTATATTGTCTTCTTATGAATTGAATGGTGAAAAAGATAATAATATGTAAAAGAATATACTTTTATAAACATATATTTGGATGACTTAGATCAAAACATGTATATATTAGTAAACCTAATAGATATTCATGTGTAATATAATTACACCAATATACATGGTAAGCATGATGTTAGGAATAATATGGATTCACATTATAGAGAAGAAAATGACATCTTTAAACCTATTGGAAGAATATATATTATTATCATCCATATATATATATGTATATGTATATATATATATATATATATATATATATATATATATATATATATATATATATATATATATATATATATATATGGGTTACATAGACTTATGTGACTAAAGATGGATAATTAGAACTAAGATTGATATATAAAGCATCACATATTATATCAACAAATATTAACATCATAAACCCCAGCATGACATTAAAAGATCGGGAGTAGGGTAAGAATAATATAAAAATATAATAGGAATGAATATGTTAACTTTGACTTGGCTAATATACATAATGTGTTTCTAGGATGAAGAATTGACTTTGTGGACCAAAGTATACTATTCAATTTAACCTTTATGTGTGAAAAGAGGTATGTGCATTCTAAACCCTAAGTTGGGAATATTTTATCCATCCTAATATTTCCAATGAGGCATTGTCTTAGCCTTTATTCTCTTTATTTCCTTCTTGTGGTACCTTTACTTCAATTATTCTAGGGTCTTGGACCCCACTTGAAAAGTTTTCAATTTCTTAAATATGCCATTAAATTATTCTAGCATGATGATGTAAATGACTAATTAACTAATGTAGTGTACATGAGTACAAACCACCCATAGTGGGCATGTGTAAATTTGCCCAGGGGAACGTGATAGTTATCCCCACTTTATATATATTCCGGTTCTTGGGAATGTGTTAATTCTCCCTCACCCAGAGGTTGAGGGTAGGTAGGTGCCTTAGCCTTATGTTAGATTAATGTAGTCATATCAAATCATGCATGCAATTTTATTATTATTTGACTTGGCAGAATTCTTATTTATTTACTTGCCTCATATTCTTGACCCTCTTAGCATAGTGAATTTTTATTATTTACTGCATTAGTTTTTAATTGTCCTTATTCCTTAATTGACACATACATTTTCTCTCCTCTTGCTGGGTGATCCCAACCACCCAAGTTTAGGATCAAAGTGCACAACAGGAGCATGGTGAAACAGCCTAAGACTAGGAAAAAGAGTCCATCCTTCCCTCATGGATTTACTTGTTAAGTTATTTATTTTTGGAGGCATATTGATGTAGTTGAGTTTCCCTCTACTTAGATCCTTTATTTGTATAAAGCATGTACACCCTTTTGGGAAAAAATTATGCACTCTTTATTAAATTGAATATAGTCAAATTTTAAACTTCCACTTCTATCAAATTGTATTTTGTTTACCATTGTTTTTAGTAGAGAGGTGACTGATCTCACTTCTTTACAATCAGAAGTTGTTTCTTAGAGGTTTGAGAGTCTGGGATTTAGAGGAGAAGGGAAGGTGGGAGAAAATAGGGGAATAATAGAGGAAGAAGAAAGACTGGGTGTGGAAGTGGCATGGGAGCCATAGAGCCATAGTATTTATATGGTTGTGGGGTTCAAAAAGGGATAAGGAAGATCAGGGAGAAAGAATCGATGAAAATTTTTGAGAGATGAGGGAGATAAAGATGTTAGAAGCAGTGAAAATCAAGACCACTATGCATAAGCGGAAAAAGGAAAAGGAGTTAAGGAAGAAGACGATGGGCACATCGTCAGATTGAACCCACAGAGTGTGACAATGAATAAATAGCAAACTTTAGGAAAATGCAAATATTTTGATTAATGTTATTGATATCAACTGTTTAGACCATGCCCTTTATTCTTTTAATTTATTTGGGGGGTCCAAACAATATTCAATCACTGCCAATTTTTGCAACTAGAGTAGTTAGGATATGAAGAGTCCATTTTTGGCATCAGTTTTCCCTTTGGGACTGTTTAACTATTTTTATTTAATATTTTGGATCTTAAGTTATATTCTATTTCCTAAATAAAATTAGGATCATTAGGATTGTTCAATGAATGTGAGAATTCACATATAGACAAATGTTGGTATCTGGAATACAACTTTAGGATTTGCCTCCCCTTTTGAAGTCATTCAATAACTTATTAATTTTTTTGCCACAAAACTCATATTTTCTTTTCCAAATGAAACTAGGATAGTTATTATTGTTCAAATAGTGTGAAACTTGGAACCCAAGCCAAACCGGGTAATAGTTGCGTGAGGGCCGACTCAGATGGTTTGGACATGTGCAATGTAGATCAAGTAATGTGCCTATACAGAGCAATGCTAATGAGTCAAGCACAATAAATGGAAAGTATTGGTGGATAATATAAGGATGATGCAATTTTGTGAATGAAATCTTTTTAAGGGGTGCAGTGTTGTAAAAAACTAAAACCTAGACTCTTATATATTCTATTGTTATGAGGTTAGCAAGCTTGGTATCCTAGATTCGACCAAACGAGGATGGAGTTATACCTTAATGTAAATAGTTAGTGCTCGTAGCATGAATAACTTAATGGTATCCCATAATACTTTAGGCTTGAAAATAAATATAATACATTATGTGGTGTTAGGGTCTATAATCAAGATCATGTATTGTAATACACTCACATTAACATAATAACCTTTATGTGTGACAACATGTGTGTGAATGCATATAGTGTGTCACATATAATCCCTTCGATAACTAATATTCACATAATGGTTAAGATATGTTTAATAAATGGCACAATATGCTTAACACCTGAATAAGAATAATAATTTACATTTTCATATCCATAAATATGAATAATTTACCATAATCTAAATATATATTGAATTAATAGACTTAATATGACAAAAAGAAAAATATGGACATTTTTGCATAATAATATAAGGAAACACTCTTGTAAAGAATTGAAGATATTAGGACTCAATTTAGTGAATGTTTGATAATAAAAATATTATATTTTGATAAATATAATGGTAATGAGCCAAAAATACTAAGGTTGTCATAATTTATAAAAAGATATCTCAAAACCCAAATCATCATCATCATCATCTAAGCCTCAATCCCAACTATATTGGGGTCAGGTACATGGATTCTTCATTTCCATTCAGCTCTATCTCTTAAAGGTTTAACCTAATAAGCCAAACCATACAACATCAAGGTATTAGGATTACTTATGGATCTTTTCTTTGTGAATATCTTAGGTGTCTATGTTACTTCATAGGTCAAACTCCCAATAAACATGTCATACCCACCTAGGGTTGAGTTTCAAGTCTTGTGCTACTAACCTAACAACCCTAAAATTCACATTAATCATCCAAAAAGTCATAGGTTACAAGAGGGTATGTAAACTAACCCTTTAACCACAACCAAATAAACCGAACCATTTATTCAAATCAAAATTGGAGTTTGAGATTTCAACCAAACTTATTTTAGGGTTTCTCTACCAAAACTTCACACATCTCTTTAATGTGACTTAGTTAAAGAAAAGCCTCAATAAAATATATAAGACTTGTTTTGTACATATAGTAGTATGAATAAAAGTAATTTGATGGCAAAATATTGTGATATGAAACTAAAGATAGAGCCCAAAATCAATGCGAGGAACCAAGTAATAATTTTTCCATGTTAGGACCTCCTTATCCTACTACCTCAACATCCTCATAACCTAACTCCATCCTCAAGTCAAACCTCATTATATTCAAGGGTACATGTCATAACGAACCTACATCATAGGGTATGAGCAACTAGGACTTCACTATGCTAAGGCTAACCGATTCACATTCTCATATGCTATTCATTCCATCAATATCCTCCATCATGTGGTTAAATTTCATAACATCCAAAGAGATATGTCATCCTAACCTATATGGACTTGTGGATCACCACACGTTAATATTTACTAATCATGATTTTCTTATGTGTACCACATATGATTCTAAATCAACCTTTCATCATCTTAGGAATAACATAGGTCAGTTCTAGGGTAACATCTCATTTAGAGGGTGACTATGCAAGGTGAGGATTCTGATTAGGGAGACAAAATTGAAATAGCCATAATCTGACTACCATGGCTATGATACCATGTTGTATGGAGTGGGATCTGAGAGGGGATCCACTCCCTACTTAATTTTAGGAATAAATTCATCTATTCTAAACACACAAAAATGTATGCTTGAATAAGTAATTGGGAAGGTTGTTTCCTAAAGGTCTGAGAGTTGGGATTTAGAGGAGAAGGGAATGTGGGAGAAAATAGGAGAAGAACTGAGAAGAAAGAAAGACTGGGTGCAGAAGTGACATAGGATCCATAAAGCCCTAGTATTTATAAGGTCGTTGGGATCTAAAAGGGATAAGGAATACCAAGGATAAATAATCGGGGAAAAAGACTGAGAGATGAGGGAGAGAAAGAGATTATCAGGACAAAAATTGAGACCACTGTGCATAGGTGAAAAAAGGAAATGAGTTCAGGAAGAAGATGATGGATGCATCATCAGATTGAGTCTGCAGAGCATGACAACAAATAAATTGAAAACATTATGAAAACAAAAATGTTTTGATTAATATTTTGAACATAAATTATTTAAACCATACCCTTTCTTTTCTTAATTTATTTGAGGGTCCAAATGATATTCAATCAAAGCCAAAATTTGCAACTATAGTATCCAAGACATGAAGAATCAATTTTTGGCATCACTTTGTGCTTTTGGGAGTGTTTACTATTTTAATTTAATATTTTGGATCTTAAGTTATATTCTCTTTCCTAAATAAAATTTGGATAGTTAGGATTGTTCAATGAATGTCAAAATTCAAATATAGAGTAATTTTGGTATCAATAATATGAATTTAGGATTTTATTCCACTTTGAAGCCATACGATAATTTATTAAATATTTTAGAGCAAAAATCATATCTTCTTTTCCAAATGAAAGTATAATAGTTGTTATTGTTCAAATAATGTGAAACTTGGCACCCAAGCTAAATCGGGCTAAAGGAACACAATTTTCACATTCAATCTGGGTTTTGGGATATCTTTTTATGAGTTATGGAACCATTAGGATTTTTGGCTCATTACCATTATATTTATCAAAATATTGTATTATTATTATCAACATTCACTTAATTGAGTCCTACTATCTTCAATTCTTGACAAAAGAGATTCATTATATTATTATGCATGAATGTTCATATTTTTATTTATCATATTAGGTCTATTAATCCAATATTTGTTTAGAAAATGGTACATTATTCTTATTTATGGATATGGGAACGTCAATTATTATTCTAATTCAGGTGTTAAGTATATTGTGCCAGTTATTAAACATATCTCAACCATTATGTGAATATGATTATCAAAGGGATGACACATTAAATGCAGTCACACACATGTTTTCACACATAAATGTTATTATGTCAATGTGAGTGTATTGTAATATGTGATGTTGATTATAGAACCTAATGACACATAATGTGTTATGTAGCAACCCCCAAGTGCAATCCATATGTAACATCATTAGGAGCGTGGGTCATCAAGATTACACTCAGAGTTTGTCACAAAAAGCATATATCATTCACTGCAATAATAAAAACAAGTTTACGTACATGATATAGTACATTGATTCTCATACATATTCTTCTCACAAATCTTACAACAAGGAAAATACTACACAATATAACTGGTAAATTAGTTAAAATTCCTTGGATCTTGTCGATGATATCCCACTAGGTCTTGAGATCATACATCAATCCTTGAGTTAGTCCTTGCATGTCAGATGGATTTATCCTCTATGCTTGATCTTTACCCGTGGGCATCGCACCCCCAACCAACACATTCGACAAACTGTGTAAGCGGTTGGGTTCAATAGTAATAATATGTACACAACTTAACACAAAACTTAAAAAAACTGATATAACTTGCATAAACATCAAGTATGGCTTTAGGATGCATTCTTAACTTGATTAAACATTATTGTTAGGGAAACTACTCAATGAACCTTATCCGATTTGATCTCACAACAATCATGATATGTAAAGGCTTCTAAACATACTAAAAGTGAACATGATTGGGCTTGAACCCAATAAACATAAACATACAAAACACAGTGAAGTGAACAATCTTTTGAACACACTGAAAGTGAATATGATTGATCTTGAACCCAATAAACATAAACATACCAAACACAATAAAAGTTAATAGTCTTCTGAACACATTAAAAGTGATTAGGATTCGGCTTGAACCCAATAAACATAAACATACCGAACACATTGAAAGTGACCAATGTTTTGAACACATTGAAAGTGAACAAGATTAGGCTTGAACCCATAAAATAAAGGGGTCTCATGAGGCACAAAACTTCCATAAACATGTTCATGAGTAGGGCCTAATTACTTGTTTCTTATTCTGATCTAATCTTATCTTATCTTACTTAGAAACCCATAACTTCATTACTAATTTTAAGCATGAAGGGACATATTATTTTAACTGATATGATCTTATCTTACTTAGGGTTTTCACCCATGATTGCATTACTAATCTTATGCATGAAGGGAAATATTATTTTAACTAATTTGATCATATCTTACTTAGGGTTTGCACCCATGATTGCATTACTGATCTTAAAGGTGAAGAAGTATTTTGTTCTAGTTTATATGATCTTATCATATAATATGTACATAGTAAATCTAATAATATGTGCATACATAAATACCTCTTAAACATTAATGGACACATGATAGAATGTATAATGTATCATTCATCGTTATAAAGTGAACAACATTGCCCACATGATAGAACATATAGCATAAACTTTGAATATGATTATGAAAACTAAAATGAAAGATGTAACATATTGAAACCTAAGGTACAAACCACTTACCTAATTTCAGTATGAGCACTCACTTTTATATTCCTGATCTTAAAACTTTAGTTTTCTACAAAATTGGTTTCATATAGGTGGCCGGAGCTGTAGATACCAAACCACCATCACCGAGAAAGAAAATCAACTCTACGACAGAACTCAGGAAGGATCAGGTGAAAGTTCTTGAGGAGGATGGTTTACAGGAGTCCATAGAATCCCTTTGTACTTTAGGGAAATAATAGTAAGGTATAAGGCTCTCCCTTCATCATGCCCTCATTAAGGAAGAATAACAATTGGTCATTTTGAGATCAAGGAGAAATAGGGCTTGACTCATATATATAAATGTTCAGATTGAAGTCCTGGATTAATTGGGATTGAAATCCTTGTCCTATTTGCAATAAGAGGCAAAGAAAATGTGAGTGTTTGGAGTTACCTGGACCATGTAGAGTCCAGGATAGGGTAGGAGGTAGGTGAAGAAATTCCTTCCCTTTGATCCACATCCAATTGTAGACAACAATCCAGGCATAGTAAAAAAATTAGGGAGCGTGTGTCAAAAAAATAAATGAACTAGACTTTAGCTGAGAAATAGTAATCTGTGAGTTATATCCATGTGACATTGAATACATCTCAAACCATATGAAATCAATCTGATTAACTCAAAAATAAATGGTATTTAGGTCCCCACCATATAAAAAACTTCTAAAAATCATTTGAGGGGTCAAACAAGGTAAATAAGCTTTCAAATTTTAACCATAGCTTCCTATCAGCATGTACAACATTATTGTGTGCCTAGATTCCCAATTTCTCAACCGAAATTATTATGTAATTTAAATAGGTTTAAATTTCTATAATTCCTTCTAAATCATAGGAATAACATTATCTTACTAAAATGTGCAATTATTCTTATTTCATCATTCTCTCAAATACAAAAGATGTTTCATCACTTGTTATACCCCCACCAGGCATAAATAGTACAAAAGACATTCTAACAAAATGAGGGATGTAATTTTAATAATTGCAAATACATACCAATAAAATTGAGTATGTGAAAATCCTCCCATCCCTAAAGAAGTTTCACCCTAGAAACTTAAATGGTTTGAAAATATCTGTGTACTTATTACATAAAAATCATCAAACTATATTCCTATATTTTTATATTCAAGCGCATTAAGGAATCCACTCCAAATTTTATCATATGTCTCATTAGATGATCATGTGATGTGATCTTTAACATCATTAATAACTAGGTGTATAGGTCAAGTGCAACCATTATGATCCACCCATGTTGCAAGGATTGTCATTTTAAATCATGAAAATCCATTACTCGACATTAATAACCCTATCATTACTCATGAAACCACACCAGACATGCATTATTATTTCCTCATATACTAAGACACATGCATCATAGAAAACCAATATACTTATAATATGCTTACTTTGTGGCTGAAGGTCATGTTGTCTTTTAAGATTGCTGCTTAGCACTAAGTTTGTTATATCCCCAATTTTGGTAAAATTGAATGATATGAATATAAAGCATTTCCTGATAAATAATTTTCCTGAATGGTATTATGTATGGAATAATATTATCCTTGTGACAAGTTAAAGAAATAAAATGACTTTTGTTTGCAATAATCCATTAAAATGTTGAACAAGAGAAAGAATGGAAAATTCTAGAAAAAGGACATATCATGGGGTAATGGTATTAATATTCAAAAGGAACAAGCTTTGTGTGGGAAAGGTATCACATTAGATCCCAAAAGAATAAATATACTTTGGAAAGGAGTTTAATTAATTCCTATTTTGGGTTTAATAGATATATCAAACAGAGAGAGAAAAAGGACTATCTAGATCATAATTATAAGATTTCCTTGAAATATTGCTAACCAAATTGGTGGAATATGTTTATATGCTCTCCCAATGGCTTTTGATGTGCCGAATAAGTAAAATTAGTAGCCAATCTTGAATATAAGAAATTCCATTATGGAAAAGATATTGAACATGTTCCTTTTGGGCAATTATGTTGTGCCTTTTTCCATAAATATTTGGCCACAGTCATGAATGATTAGTAGAATGTAAAAAGGAATACTTGGAATATGTCCTATACTCATGTACTTGAATAGGGAATAATAGGATCGAAAAGTAATTAAAGGAAATGAAAAAAGAAGAAGGAATAAGTTCATGCAGGTATAAAGAAATGTCTCGTGGAGCCAATATATAGGGGTATATGGCTTCATCTTTCTCGTAGGCACCTCTCCTTTTCATTATGGATCGTATTCCCCCTTCCAATTTTAGGGTGCATAGATCTTAGGAGAAGTGTCACCAGTTTGGACCTTTGAGAAAATGCTACCAACCCTTCATCCTGAATCCTGCCTTTTGTGTTTGGGCGACGATTATGTTACTAACACGGTCTATGCCATCGTCTCCCTGGTGGGTTAGGTCGGAGCACTTTGAAAGATCAACAAAAGGTGCAACTTCCCTCTCCCCTTTTGGAGTCTTCATGAACACCTGCGATCTGGAGGACTTCAACCTAAAGGTTCATAGTGAGAGAAGCAGCAGGTCCCTCTCGAGGGAAACCAGAAAGCCAACATATGAAGGGAAGGACGGAAGAGGGGGACCGTGGACAGTAGCAAGAGAACTGGACCAGGAAGGTGATGCCATCAAATTTTCCAGAATTGGTGCCTGAGGGAGCACTGAGGAGAGCCGCAGACGCCGCTAACGAGACGATGCAGACTTTGCATGCGCCCAACAACCGATTTCTTGGTAACTGAGAGGATGGGCACAAGAGACAACTCATCAGCAATGTCGTCGGTGGCGTGGTGTCAGCTTTGTCTGTGAACAATAGGGATGTTTGATGGACCAAGAGTAATAGGTCAGAGTGTGGGGGAGTCTCCGCGCGTTGTGTGACTCGACAGTAAGGAAACCCTTGTTGGTTATAGCAACAGATCCTACGCTAGTATGAAGTACATAAGACAAGGCGGTGATGAGCGAAGCAAAGCCGGCAGAGAGACAGAAGCTGGGATGGACTCTGTTTCTTATTTCCATTACAATAAAAGACTTACATTGCAAGGATTCTTATAGATAAACTGAGATCCTAAAATAACTCCATGATCTGCATACACAACAAGACCGGTTCTACTCTCCTACTATGACGTAACTACACCACACACATCACGGTGGGCACAGTCGTGCACAAGCATGCACCGACTCAACTGGCCACGACTTACGTACAAGTCGGGCTTACTACTGACAGACTCCCTCCTAAGCCTGACTTGGCGAAGTATTCTTCATGCCCAACATCTCCCACATTTCTCCAAACTTAACCCTGGCAAGGGCCTTTGTTAGTATATCTGCACACTGCACTCCGATGCATATATACTATACTCTGATCTGTCCCCACTCAACACACTCACAGATGAAGTGGAAGCGGGTGTCTATGTGCTTACTTCAACCATGGAACACCTGGTTTTTGATTAATGCAATTGTGGATTTGTTGTCAACATGAACGATGACTGTCTTTGCTTCACACCCGGTCATTTCACTCAACAAGCTTCTTAGCCACACTACTTGGCACACATCTGTAGTTGCTTCCATAAACTCAGCTTCGCATGAGGACAATGCCACAGTTTTCTACTTCTGTGATGCCCATGTGATCAAGTTGCCACTGAGGTAAAAGGCCATTCCACTGGTGCTTTTTCTGTCAACAATATCACCAACAAGATCACTGTTTGTAAATCCTACCAGTTCCTCATTTCCTTGGACTTTATGATATACAAGTCCATAGCTAATTGATCCCTTCACGTAGCGAAGTATTTGTTTGACATCCTAATAATGCACAATAGTTGGTTTCTCCATAAACCTGCTTACCATCCCGACTGCATAAGCCAAATCAGGCCGGGTGTGAATTAAATATTGTAAGCATCCAACTACACATATGTATTCTATTGGATCCACCGGTGTCCCTTCATCATCTCTCCCAAGTTACAGCTTCGGCTCCATGGGATACTTTGTCGGGTTGCACTCTTCCATCCCAAACACTTTCGGAAGCTTCTTTGCATAGGCTGATTGCTTCAGTGTGATGCAACCTCAGTTCTGCTCCACCTCAATCCCAAGATAGTAGGTCAATAGGCTGAGATCGCTCATCTCAAACTTCTTCATCATCTGCTACTTGAACACCATGATCCCATCCATGCTTGTACTAGTGAAAATTAAGTCGTCAACATACACTCCTATTATGAGCACATCTGAACCACTATTCCTCGTGTACACAACTTGCTCCTGAGTACACCTTACAAATTTGATTTCTCTTAGACTCTTATCCAAATGCATATTCCATGCCCTTGGTGTTTGACGTAGGCCATAGAGAGCCTTGAATAATCTGTACACCTTGTGCTCTTGGTTCTTCACGATGAAGCCTTCGGGCTGAGCGACATAAACTTCTTCATTGAGGTCACCGTTTAGGAAGGCTGATTTGACGTCAAGATGATGCATCTCCGAACAGTGCTGAGCGGAAACAACAAAGATTAGCCTGACGGTGTTGAGTCTGGCCACCGGGGCAAACACTTCGTCAAATTCGACACCTTGTCACTGGACGTAGCCCTTTGCTACCAACCAAGCTTTATGATTGATGATATTTCCATTGCTATCCTTCTTTAGTTTAAATACCCATTTTAATCTAATGGATTTATGACCATGCGACAAGTCTGTGAGAGCCCAGGTATTATTTTTATCAATAGCCTCCATCTCCTTTTGCATGGCTTCCCGCCATGCACCATTATTAGCTGCATCGTGGTAGCTTTCCGGCTCTTCTACGATCAAAACTAGAATCTCATCAGCATTTGACTCCGCTTCATGCGTCTCTGCATAAATGTCCATGAGAGATCAAAACTTCTTTGAGCTGTCACCATTCAAGGACCCACTAAGTGTCTCATGCGGTACATAAGATACTGTCGTGGAGTTTTGTGTTGCTGAGGAGGCCGTCCTTTGGCTTGACGGTTCTGTTGTCCCATGTGATAGGTAAGTTCTAGCTGGTGTTGTGCTCATCTAAGAAGAACTGGCTACTGCATGCGGTATGGGTGGTGGTGATCCCGACGGTGGCAATGAACCCAACGATGATGATGACCTCGGCGATGATCCCGGTGGTGGCTGGGTGGTCTCTCCTTCGACCACGAAGAACTCCAGTGTAGTTGGTGTGTCTTTTACATCTATGTTGATCCAATCTCCCTTCCTTCCTTCCTCAAACACGACATCTCTACTTACATGAAGCTTGCCACGTTGAGGATCAAACAAGCAATGCGCTTTGCTACCGTCTTCAACACTGAGGTACACCATCGGCACACTCTGGTCATTGAGCTTCTTGTGGTGTGGGCCTACAATTTTTACATGTGCCATACAACCAAATACCCTTAGATGGTCTAGGTTAGGCTTCTTACCGGTCCACGCTTCATAAGGAGTGCGATCACCCATCACTTTCATTGGAAGATGATTTAGAAGGTAGATGACATATCACACTGCCTCTCCCCATAGAATCGCTAGGACTTGCATGCTTTTCATTAGGCTACGTGTTGTTTCTATCACCATGTGATTTATTCTCTCCATGACATCATTCTGTTGTAGGGTGTACGGGACAGTGAGATGGCGCTCGATGCCTTCTTCTTCACAGAAGCTTTTGAATTCATGTGAAAGAAACTCCCCGCCATAGTTAGTATGTATGGTCTTCATCTTGTGTTGAGACCCATTCTCAACGAGCTTCTTGAATCTTTTAAATGTATCTAGTGCATCTCCTTTTACCTTAAACATGTACACCCACATCCAATGAGTATAATCATCAATGAGTAAAAGAAGATATTTGTTACCAGTGAGTGAAGCGGGAGTGATCGTGCCACATAGGTCAGCATGGACTAGTTGTAGCGGATGCTCAGTGCAGAAGTTTGCTTGGGCAGGGAACAACAATATCGATTGCTTTGCTACAAGGCAACCTTCACATAGCTGGTGTGGATGTTCGATCTTTGGCAGCCCCAGTGCCATATTCTTTTCACCCATCATCTTGAGTCCATAGAAGTTCACATGCCCAAGCCTTGCCTGCCATAACCAGGCTAGATTGCTAAGAGATGTCAACAAGCACATCGTCTGACCAGTCTTGAGCATAATCTTATATAAACGATTAGTTGATCTCTTCACTTTGAACAATAGGATATTGTGCCTGTCAAACACCCTCAAGAATGGGTAGGCAAGCTCAACCTTGCTGCCGTCTTTGGTCATCTAACCAAGACTGATTATATTACTTTTTAATCTAGGAATATAATATACCTCAGTCGAGAGACTCTGGTCATGACCCTTGCATTGAAATAAGATTGAATCCTTTCCTTTTATTTTGACAATTGAGTCATCACAGATTTTAACATGCCCATTAATGCTTTCATCCAAATCCTAGAATTTTGCTCGATCTCAGACATATGGTTACTTGCACCATTGTCAAGGTACCAGAGATCTGTGTCAATGCAATCATCACCAGTCGTGAGCAGGTTTGCAACAACCTTCTCTTCATTAAGCACCACCCAGTTGGGTGCCTCCTCCTGAGACACAACCATCATCAGTGCGGGCAGGTCGTCATGCACACGTGCAAGGTTCGCCTCCTCATCACGCTTCTTACTATGACATTCGAATGCATAGCGGTCGTAGTTCTCACACGTAAAGAACTTCACTTTGCTTTTATCTCTATGGGAGTTCTCACTGTCACGGCATGGTGAGACGTTGTCTTGACCGCCTCTTCCGCGCCCGTGGGCATGACCACGACCACGCCCCCGGCCATAAACACGACCATCGCTGCCGTTGATGCCCCTACCCTTTGAACTGGAGCTGGATTCACCTCCTCTGTTCTTCTTCTTGGTCTGTGCCTCCCACTCGGCATGTGTGAGTAGCAAGTGTTGCTGCTCTTCCTTGTCACCATACCCAGGCAACCTCTCCTCATAGACCTTGAGGTGGCTGACGAGGTCCTCTACGGTGAGCGTCGTGAAGTCGACTAGCTGCTCGATCGAAGTAATGATCTATAGAAATCTAGTCAGGATGGCCCGGGGAAAACGCTTAACGACGTGGACTTCTTCCAGCTTGTCGCCCAATGCACGTATGATGTTGGAGATCCTCATCATCCTCATGGCAACATCATCCATGGACTCGTTGTCTTTCATGTGGATTGCCTCGAACTCTGTCTTCAAGGTCTAGACTTTTGCTTCTCGAACGCGTTCCACACCCATGTGCATTGTCTTCAGCATGTCCCATGCCTCCTTGGCTGAATCCTTCTCAGCCAGTATCAGAAGCATCTCCTCTAGGAATGCATAGAAGATGGCCGTGAGAGCCATCCTATCTTGATGTTCTTTAGCACCACTGCCCTCGATGGCTGCCCAAACACCCTGGGCCTACAAATTGACCCTCATCTTAAGTGACCAGGTCACATAGTTGCTCCTCGTGAGCACCGGGTAGTGGAGTGTCACACTCCCGACCTTCTGCAGCGGTGAGGACTCGGAGTCCATCGACTTTGGCATGTACTTTGGCATAAACTAGAACACCGTCTCTAATATCGCCTGTTCGTTATAGCAATGGATCCTATGCTAGTATGAAGTATAGAAGACAAGGCAGTGACGAGTGAAGCAAAGCCGACGGAGAGATAGAAGCTGGGATGGACTTTGTTTCTTATTTTCATTGCAATAAAAGACTTACAATGCTAGGACTCTTATAGATAAACTGAGATCCTAAAATAACTCCACGGTCTGCATACACAGCAAGACCAGTTCTACTCTCCTACTAAAATAACTCCACAATCCACATACACAACAAGACCGGTTCTACTCTCCTACTATGATGCAACTACACCACACACAACGCGGCGAACACAGTCGTGCACAAGCACACATTGACTCAACTGGCCACAACTTACATACAAGTCATGCTTACTACTGACAGACTCCCCCCTAAGCCTGACTTGGTGAAGTATTCTTCATGCCCAACAGCTCCCGCATTTCTCCAAACTTAACCCTGGCAAGGGCCTTTGTCAGTATATCTGCACACTACTCTCCGGTGCATATATACTCTACTCTTATCTGTCCCCACTCAACACACTCACGGATGAAGTGGAAGCGGGTGTCGATGTGCTTACTTCTGCCGTGGAACACTGGGTTTTTTATTAATGCAATCGCGGATTTGTTGTCAACATGAACGATGACTATCTTTGCTTCACACCTAATCATTTCACTTAACAAGCTTCTTAGCCACACTGCTTGGCACACAACTGCAGTTGCTGCCATAAACTCAGCTTCACATGTGGATAATGCCATAGTATTCTACTTCTGTGATGCCCATTTGATCAAGTTTCCACTGAGGTAAAAGGACATTCCACTAGTGCTTTTTCTATCAACAATATCACCAACAAGATCACTATCTGTAAATCCAACAAGTTCCTCATTTCCTTGGACTTTATGATACACAAGTCCATAACTGATTGATCCCTTCACATAGCGAAGTATTTTTTTGGCAGCCTGATAATGCACAACAGTTGGTTTCTCCATAAACCTACTTACCATCCCGATTGCATAAGCCAAATCAGGCAGGGTGTGAGTTAAATATCGTAAGAAATGTTATATGTTAGATCCAACAATGTCCCTTCATCATCTCTCCCAAGTTGCAACTTCGGCTCCGTGGGATACTTTGTCGGGTTGCACTCTTCCATCCCAAACACTTTCAGAAGCTTCTTTGCATAGGCTGATTGCTTCAGCATGATGCAACCTCAGTTCTGCTCCACCTCGATCCCAAGATAGTAGGTCAATAGGATGAGATCGCTCATCTCGAACTTCTTCATCATCTACTGCTTGAACACTATGATCCCATCCATGCTTGTACCAGTGACAATTAAGTCATCAACGTACACTCCTACTATGAGCACATCTGAACCACTATTCCTCGTGTACACAACTTGCTCTTGAGTACACCTTACAAATTTGAGTTCTCTTAGACTCTTATCCAAATACATATTCCATGCCATTGGTGTTAGACGTAGGCCATAGAGAGCCTTGAATAATCTGTACACCTTGTGCTCTTGGTTATTATTGATGAAGCCTTCGAGCTGAGCGACATAAACTTCTTCATGGAGGTCACCGTTTAGGAAGGCTGATTTGACATCAAGATGATGCACCTCCCAACGATACTGAACGGAAACAACAAAGATTAGCCTGACGGTGTCGAGTCTGGCCACCGGGGCAAATACTTTGTCAAAGTCGACACCTTGTCATTGGACGTAGCCCTTTGCTACTAGACGAGCTTTATGCTTGATGATATTTCCATTGCTATCCTTCTTTAGTTTAAATACCCATTTTAATCCAATGGATTTGTGACCATGCAGCAAGTCTGTGAGAGCCCATGTATTATTTTTATCAATAGCCTCCAGCTCCTTTTGCATGGCTTCCCGCCATGCACCATTATCAACTGCATCATGGTAGCTTGCCAGCTCTTCTGCGATCAAAGCTAGCATCTCATCAGCATTTGACTCTGCTTCATGCGTCTCTGCATAAATGTCCATGAGAGATCGAAACTTCTTTGAGCCGTCATTAGTCAAGGACCCACTAGGTGTCTCATGCGGTACATAAGATACGACAGTGGATTTTTGTGTTGCTGAAGAGGCCGTCCTTTGGCTTGATGGTGCTGCTATCCCATGTGATAGGTAATTTCTAGATGGTGTTGTGCTCATATGAGAAGAGCTGGCTGCTGCATGCGGTATAGGCGGTGATGATCCCGATGGTGGCAACAAACTCGGTGGCGATGACGACCTCGGAGACGATCCCGATGGTGGCTGGGTGGTCTCTCCTTCGACCATGAAGAACTCTAGTGTAGTTGGTGTGTCTTTTCCATGTATGTTGATCCAATCTCCCTTCCTTCCTTCCTCAAACACGACATCTCTACTTACATGAAGCTTGCCACGTTAAGGATCAAACAGGCGATGCACTTTGCTGCCGTCTTCGACTCTGAGGTACACCTTCGGCGCACTCCAGTCATCGAGCTTCTTGTGGTGTGGGCCTACAATTTTTACATGTGCCATACAACCAAATACCCTTAGATGGTCTAGGTTAGGCTTCTTACCAATCTACACTTCATAAGGAGTGCGATCGCCCATCACTTTTGTTGGAAGACAATTTAGAAGGTAGACGACATGTCACACTGCCTCTCCCCATAGACTCGCCAGGACTTGCATGCTTTTCTTTAGGCTGCATGTTGTTGCCATCACCGTGTGATTTCTTCTATCTACGACATCATTCTGTTGTGGGGTGTATGGGGCAGTGAGATGGCGCTCGATGCCTTCTTCTTCACAGAAGCTTCTGAATTCATGTGAAAGAAACTCCCTACCACAGTTAGTACGCATGGTCTTCATCTTGTGTTGAGACCCATTCTCAACAAGCTTCTTGAATATTTTAAATGTATCTAGTGCATCTCCTTTTGCCTTAAGCATGTACACCCACATCCAACGAGTATAATCATCAATGAGTAAAAGAAGATATTTGTTACCAGTGAGTGAAGCGAGAGTGATCGTGCCACAGAGGTCAACATGGACCAGTTGCAGTGGATGCTCGGCGCGGAAGTTTGCTTGGGCAGGGAACAACAATCTCACTTGCTTTACTACAAGGCAACCTTCACATAGCTGGCGTGGATGTTCGATCTTTGGCAGCCCCAGTGCCATATTCTTTTCACCCATCATCTTTAGTGCATAGAAGTTCACATGCCCGAGCCTTGCGTGCCATATCCAGGCCGGATCGCTAAGAGATGTCAACAAGCACGTTGCCTAACCAGTCTTGAGCATAATCTTGTATAAATGATTAGTTGATCTCTTCACTTTGAACAATAGGATATTGTGCCTATAAAACACCCTCAAGAATGGGTCGGCAAGCTCAACCTTGCTGCCGTCTTCGGTCATCTGACCAAGACTGATTATATTACTTTTTAATCCAGGAATATAATATACCTCAGTTAAGAGACGCTGGTCATGACCCTTGCATTGAAATAAGATGGACCCCAATCCTTTTATTTTGACAATTGAGTCATCACCGAATTTAACATGCCCGTTAATGCTTTCATCCAACTCTTGGAATTTTGCTCGATCTCCAGACATATGGTTACTTGCACCATTGCCAAGGTACCAGAGATCCGTGTCAATGCGATCCGCACCAGTCGTGAGCAGGTTTGCAACAACCTTCTCTTCATTAAGCACCACTCAGTTGGGTTGGGTGCCTCCTCCTGAGACACAACCATCATCAGTGCGGGCTGGTCATCATGTACGTGTACAAGGTTCGCCTCCTTGTCACGCTTCTTACTACGACATTCGAATGCATAGTAGTCGTAGTTCTCGCACGAAAAGCACTTTACTTTGCTTTTGTCTCTACATGAGTTCTCATTATCACGACGTGGTGAGACGTTGTCTTGACCACCTCTTCCGCGCCTGCGGCCACGACCTCGCCCGTGGCCACAATCACGACCATCTCTGCCGTTGATGCCCCTACCCTTTGATTTGGAGCTGGATTCACCTCCTCCGTTCTTCTTCTTGGTCCGTGCCTCCCACTCGGCATGTGTCATTAGCAAGTGTTGCTGCTCTTCTTTGTCAGCATACCCACACATCCTCTCCTCATGGACCTTGAGGCAGCCGACGAGGTCCTCTATGGTGAGCGTCTTGAAGTCGACAAGATGCTCGATTGAAGTAACGATTTGTAGAAATCTAGTCGGGACGGCCCAGAGAAAACGCTTGACGACGTTGACTTCTTCCAGCTTGTCACCCAATGCACGTATGCTGTTGATGATCCTAGTCAGCCGCATGGCAAAGTCATCCACAGACTCATTGTCTTTCATGTGGATTGCCTCGAACTCTATCTTCAAGGTCTAGACTTTTGCTTCTTGAATGCGTTCCGCACCCATGTGCATTGTCTTTAACGTGTCCCATGCCTCCTTGGCTGAATCCTTCTCAGCCAATATGGGAAGCATCTTCTCCAGGACTGCCTGGAAGATGGCCATCAGAGCCATCCTATCTTGACGTTCTTTGGCACCGCTACTCTCGATGGCTACCCAAATGCCCTGGGCCTGCAAATTAGCCCTCATCTTAAGTGACCAGGTCACATAGTTTCTCCTCGTGAGCACCGGGTAGTGGAGCATCACGCTCCCAACCTTCTGTAGCGGCGAGGACTCAAAGTCCATCGACTTTGGCATGTACTTTGGCATAAACTAGCGCACCGACTCTGATACCACCTGTTGGTTATAACAATGGATCCTACACTAGTATGAAGTACAAAAGACAAGGCAGTGATGAGCGAAGCAAAGCCAGCGGAGAGACAAAAGCTGGGATGGACTATGTTTCTTATTTTTGTTGCAATAAAAGACTTATAATGCTAGGATTCTTATAGATAAACTGAGATCCTAAAATAACTCCACGATCCACATACACAGCAAGACCGATTCTACTCTCCTACTATGACACAACTAAACCACGCACAGCGCGACGGACATAGTCGTGCACAAGCATGCACCAACTCAACTGGCCACAACTTACATACAAGTCGGGCTTACTACTGACAGACTCCCCCCTAAGCCTGACTTGACAAAGTATTCTTCATGCCCAGCAGCTCCCGCATTTCTCCAAACTTAACCCTGGCAAGGGCCTTTGTCAGTATATCTGCACACTGCTCTCCGGTGCATATATACTCTACTCTGACCTGTCCCCACTCAACACACTCACATATGAAGTGGAAGTGGGTGTAGATGTGCTTACTTCTGCCATGGAACACCGGGTTTTTGATTAATGCAATTGCGGATTTGTTGTCAACATGAACAATGACTGTCTTTGCTTCACACCCGGTCATTTCACTCAACAAGCTTCTTAGCCACACTGCTTGGCACACAGCTGTAGTTGCTACCATAAACTCAGCTTCGCATGAGGATAACACCACAATTTTCTGCTTCTGTGATGCCCATGTGATCAAGTTGCCACTGAGGTAAAAGGCCATTTTGCTAGTGCTTTTTCTATCAACAATATCACCAGCAAGATCACTGTCTGTAAATCCAACCAGTTCATCATTTCCTTGGACTTTATGATACACGTCCGTAGCTGATTGATCCCTTCATGTAGCGAAGTATTTGTTTGACAGCCTGATAATGCACAATAGTTGGTTTCTCCATACACATGCTTACCATCCCGACTGCATAAGCCAAATCAGGCCGGGTGTGAGTTAAATATCATAAGCATCCAACTACACGTCTGTATTCTGTTGGATCCACCAATGTCCCTTCATCATCTTTCCCAAGTTGTAGCTTTGGCTCCATGGGATACTTTGTCGGGTTGCACTCTTCCATCCCAAACACTTTCAGAAGCTTCTTTGCATAGGTTGATTGCTTCAGCGTGATGCAACCTCAATTCTGCTCCATCTCGATCCCAAGATAGTAGGTCAATAGGCCGAGATCGCTCATCTCAAACTTCTTCATCATCTGCTGCTTGAACACCATGATCCCATCCATGCTTGTACCAGTGACAATTAAGTCATCAACGTACACTCCTACTATGAGCACATCTGAACCACTGTTCCTCGTGTGCACAGCTTGCTCCTGAGTACACCTTACAAATTTGAGTTCTCTTAGACTCTTATCCAAATGCATATTCCATGCCCTTGGTGTTTGACGTAGGCCATAGAGAGCCTTGAATAATTTGTACACCTTGTGCTCTTGGTTCTTGACGATGAAGCCTTCGGGCTGAGCGACATAAACTTCTTCATGGAGGTCACTGTTTAGGAAGGCCGATTTGACGTCAAGATGATGCACCTCTCAACGAGCGGAAACAACAAAGATTAGCCTGACGGTGTCATGTCTGACCACCAGGGCAAACACTTCATCAAATTCGACACCTTGTCACTGGACATAGCCCTTTGCTACCAGTCGAGCTTTATGCCTGATGATATTTCCATTGCTATCCTTCTTTAGTTTAAATACCCATTTTAATCTAATGGATTTGTGACCATGCGGCAAGTCTGTGAGAGCCCATGTATTTATTTTATCAATAGCCTCCATCTCCTTTTGCATGGCTTTCCGCCATGCACCATTATCAGCTGCATCGTGGTAGCTTGCCGGCTCTTCCACAATCAAAGCTAGCATCTCATCAACATTTGACTCCGCTTCATGCGTCTTTGCATAAATGTCCATGAGAGATCAAAACTTCTTTGAGCCGTCATCAATCAAGGACCCGCTAGGTGTCTCATGCGGTACATAAGATACCGTCGTGGAGTTTTGTATCACCGAGGAGGCCGTCCTTTGGCTTGACGGTTCTGCTATCCCATGTGATAGGTAAGTTCCAGCTGGTGTTGTGCTCATCTGAGAAGAGCTGGCTGCTGCATGCGGTATAGGCAGTGGCGATCCCAGTGGTGGTGACGAACCCGACGGCGATGATGACCTTGACGATGATCCCGACGGTGGCTGGGTGGTCTCTTCTTTGACCACGAAGAACTCCAGTGTAGTTGGTGTTTCTTTGCCATATATGTTGATCCAATCTCCCTTCATTCCTTCCTCAAACATGACATATCTGCTTGCATGAAGCTTGCCACGTCTAGGATCAAACAGGCGATGCGCTTTGCTGCCGTCTTCGATGCCGAGGTACACCATCGGCGCACTCCGGTCATCGAGCTTCTTGTGGTGTGGGCCTGCAATTTTTACATGTACCATACAACCAAATACCCTTAGATGGTCTAGGTTAGGCTTCTTACCGGTCCACGCTTCATAAGGAGTGTCATCGCTCATCACTTTTATTGGAAGATGATTTAGAAGGTAGACGACATGTCGCACTGCCTCTCCCCATAGACTCACAAGGACTTGCATGCTTTTCATTAGGCTGCGTGTTGTTGCCATCACCGTGTGATTTCTTCTCTCTACGTTGTCGTTCTGTTGTGGGGTGTACGGGCCAGTGAGATGTCGCTCGATGCCTTCTTCTTCACAGAAGCTTCTAAATTTGTGTGAAAGAAACTCCTCGCCAAGGTCAGTATGCATGGTCTTCATCTTGTGTTGAGACCTATTCTCAACGAGCTTCTTGAATCTTTTAAATGTATCTAGTGCATCTCCTTTTACCTTAAGCATGTACACCTACATCCAACGAGTATAATCATCAACGGGTAAAAGAAGATATGTGTTACCAGCGAGTGAAGCGGGAGTGATCGTGCCACAGAGGTCAGCATGGACCAGTTGCAGTGGATGCTCGGCGCGGAAGTTTGCTTGGGCAAGGAACGACAATCTCGCTTGCTTTGCTACAAGGCAACCTTCACATAGCTGGTGTGGATGTTCGATCTTTGGCAGCCCCAGTGCCATATTCCTTTCACCCATCATCTTGAGTGCATAGAAGTTCACATGCCCGAGCCTTGCGTGCCATATCCAGGCCGGATCGCTAAGAGATGTCAACAAGCACGTCGCCTAACCAGTCTTGAGCATAATCTTGTATAAATGATTAGTTGATCTCTTCACTTTGAACAATAGGATATTGTGCCTGTAAAACACCCTCAAGAATGGGCCGGCAAGCTCAACCTTGCTGCCGTCTTCGGTCATCTGACCAAGACTGATTATATTACTTTTTAATCTAGGAATATAATATACCTCAGTCAAGAGACGCTGGTCATGACCCTTGCATTGAAATAAGATGGACCCCTTTCCTTTTATTTCGACAATTGAGTCATCACCGAATTTAACATGCCCGTTAATACTTTCATCCAACTCCTGGAATTTTGCTCGATCTCCAAACATATGGTTACTTACACCATTGTCAAGGTACCAGAGATCCGTGTCAATGCGATCCTCACCAGTCGTCAGTAGATTTGCAACAACCTTCTCTTCATTAAGCACCACCCGCGGTTGGGTGCCTCCTCCTGAGACACAACCATCATTAGTGGGGGCTGGTCGTCATGCAAGCGTGCAAGGTTCGCCTCCTCATCACGCTTCTTACTACGACATAAAGCACTTCACTTTGCTTTTGTCTCTACATGAGTTTTCACCATAATGGCGTGGTGAGACGTTGTCTCGACTGCCTCTTCCGCGCCCGCGGCCACGACCGCGCCATAGCTGCCGTTGATGCCCCTACCCTTTGAACTGGAGCTGGATTCACCTCCTCCGTTCTTCTTCTTGGTCTGTGCCTCCCACTCGGCATGTGTGAGTAGCAAGTATTGCTGCTCTTCCTTGTTGCCGTACCCACGCTACCTCTCCTCGTGGACCTTGAGGCGGCCGACGAGGTCCTCTACGGTGAGCGTCTTGAAGTCGACTAGCTGCTCGATCGAAGTAACGATCTGTAGAAATCTAGTCGGGACGGCCCGGAGAAAACGCTTGACGACGTGGACTTCTTCCAGCTTGTCGCCCAATGCACGTATGTTGTTGACGATCCTCGTTAGCTGCATGGTAAAGTCATCCACATACTCGTTGTCTTTCATGTGGATTGCCTCAAACTCTGTCTTCAAGGTCTGGACTTTTGCTTCTCGAACGCGTTCCACACCCATGTGCATTGTCTTCATCATGTCCCATACCTCATTGGCTGAATCCTTCTCAGTCAGTATGTGAAGCATCTCCTCCGGGACTGACTGGAAGATGGCCGCGAGAGCCATCCTATCTTGACGTTCTTTGGCACCGCCGCTCTCGATGGCTGCCCAAACGCATTGGGCCTGCAAATTGACCCTCATCTTAAGCGACCAGGTCGCATAGTTGCTCCTCGTGAACACCGGGTAGTGGAGCGTCACGCTCCCGACCTTCTGCAGCGGCGAGGACTCGGAGTCCATCGACTTTGGCATGTACTTTGGCATAAACTAGCGCACCTGCTCTAATACCACATGTTGTTTATAGTAACAGATCCTACGCTAGTATGAAGTATAGAAAACAAGGCGGTGACGAGCGAAGCAAAGCCGACGGAGAGACAGAAGCTGGGATGGACTCTGTTTCTTATTTTCATTGCAATAAAAGACTTACAATGCTAGGACTCTTATAGATAAACTGAGATCCTAAAAGCAAGACCGGTTCTACTCTCCTACTATGACGCAACTACACCACGGCGGACACAGTCGTGCACAAGCACGCACCTACTCAACTGGCCACGACTTACGGACAAGTCGGGCTTACTACTGACAACCCTGTCCACTGGACGAGGGTAAAAGGAGGAGAGCGGGGGCCAATTGACCCAGACCGGCAGGTCCAGGGAGACCAAAAGCTCGTCCCTAACCGGAATCACGAGCTCCGGACAGGAAGATGGAGGGAATCACGATCCCGATGGGCCGTCTTTGTGGCACCTCCGTCGCTGGGGAAGCACGGTCAGGAGGAGGTGCAGCTGAGGAGGATAGAGGGAGGTGACTCCATGGTGTCTGGCCGCCACCGACGTTGCTGGGATGGGTCGTCTCCATCGAGGGCTGTTGTTGCCAACACCTCGTCTCCCTCCTCGCCGATCGGGAGGTTGCAGCGGGCGTACGACGGCGGGGGGTTGGGTTGCGAGAGGCTCATCGCGTGAGAGAAGACGCCTCGTCATCTTTGGACAAGTATACCCCTGCCTGCATGCGTAAGGTGCGAGGCTAAGGATATCTTTTTCCCAGAAAATCATGTTGGCTCGGCTACAAAGGAAATAGGCATATAATCGCTGACGTGTCAAGCCCTGATTGGCATAAATAAGGTTAGTTTGCAAAATTCATAAATAATGATTGGTAACTCAGAATATAGCTAAACTATATATCAAATTGTTCAGAAAAATGAGAGGAATCCAAAGAAAATATAATCAGAGTCTAAATAGGCTCATATTACAAAAGTATATGCAATACATATTTAGATGTGTTTAATGTAAAGGAAGACCTAGAATTGATGTAATATGATGCTTAATTGAGTAGATTAGGTTATGTTGAGTTAATACCTGATCTTGTAATATGTAATAAGGAAAACTCTTGATAATGATGAATAATTGACGATTCTAGATTAATAATCTTATTCATGTTGATTTAGGATTTTAAAACCAATGTTGACATCTTGCTGTGATCTAATGCTAGTAAAGTGATCTAGATATCAAGAATAGTCTAATGTGATTAAGTTGATGATTAGGGTTTCACCTAATATGCATAACTAGGTTTGTAACCTTAGAAACCATGATATGATGGAATTAGGGTTTGTAACCCTAATCCCTAGTCCAAACACGAGATATCCCTAAACTCTAGTTTAGGAGCGGATCTAGATCTAATTAATGTAATGTGAATACATGGTGACACATATGTAGTATGTATATTTCAAATTGAATTCTTTGTTTCTTGGATGTTTGGATACACTCTTAAAGTACATGTGATATATTCTGCATGATTTCTGCAATGGCATAAGGTACGTGGTTACGCTTATGAATACATATATTGAATTCTAAGTTTGTTGAGGTTTCTCGATGAGATTGAACGAATGATAAACTTCTTACTTGTTTATTTACTTCTTGCAAATTATAAAGTTCCTATGAGTATCATGAAAAGTAAATAACAATATTTTGAACCCTGGGTTAGACTGATCTTAAGGGTAATTCACACGAGCCCCGGAGGGACAGTGATTACACCTGAGGTAGAAGACCAGATATGGGTTAGAATATGAAAACAAGTTTATGTTATTATATGCAAGATAAAGATGTTTGCTTATAAGTGTACTTGTGATTATTGTTTGAACCCACGTACCAGTATAGAAATATACTGATCGCGTATTTGTTTGTCGGCATTTTAGGTATCAGGTATACTTGATTTGTGGACATGACGGTACATTTAAAGATGTTGAAGACACTATAATTTATTCATGAAGGTTTATATATAATGGTATATCATCATACATGTATAGGTTAACTCTTTCTAAAATTTATGTAACTCCTTACAGGAGTTTTTTATACAAACATGTAAATATTTGTTCATTAATGGAAATTTATGAGTAGTGATTCACGACTTTAAGGTCTTTTAGACACTCAAAAGTGTGGGTCATTACTAAGTTGCACTATGCCCTTTCCATGAGCATGAATATTGTCTCAAACCATCACTATAAAACTCGAAACCTACAAAAAGGTATATTATTTCATATTATCACAAAATTATCCAAAATAATTTGTATGCATTCCTATACTCAAGTCCTTCCCACTTTCTTATCTTCTAACCATATGATATATTGACTTAGGTCATAAAATGATTTTTTTTGTGTGTTTAGAATATTAGACTATTGGTCATTCCAGACAATACTCCTATCACCTTTGTGAAGATCCTATCTTATCCTTCCTCTCAAGGCACTGAACTAGGGTTTCACTCAAAATTGTAAGTGTCAGGGAATTAAGATTTATAGGGGATGAACATCCTTTATTGACTTAGAATGCACAATAAATATTGTTTCATGATTCATGGGTGAGTCAACAAAAGTGATTTCTCCACATAAACTTGCACTGAAGTGCTCATTGCTCCAAAGAACTTATTGCACGCAAGTTCTCATTGCACCAGGTTCCCATTAACCTTGGATATCACCAAGTTAAGCATTACTTCCTTAACATTTTTCTTAATAAATTTGATCATCATACCATGATGCTTTCAGCCAGATGAGCCCAAGGTATTTCTAGTCATTGTTTTACCATAAAACAATTCTTATCCTTGGGAATATTAAATGAAACATTGATCATACACTTTTTTCTAGGATCTACCTTATATCAACATCATGAAGAACCTCATGCTATTGTGACCCTAGACCATTGATTCATACTCTCATAACTTATACTACCATATGCTTAAAGCATCATCATGCATAAACCTAATGATTGTCAAGCTACATCTGGACATCATTGTGCTATTACCTTACTGACTTAAACTTGGATCATAGCATGGTTATTATTACCATACACTATTTAACTTAATAAACATCATGATACAAATTGTGAGGAGATTCCTCCCTAAAACTAAGATTTAAACTTATCAAAATTTTGATTTTTCATCATAGTATATAATTGCAAACCTACACTTGGTATTGAAACACCATCATACTACTACATATCATGTATCATTAAGATAATGATGTCCATGTATAAACTTAAAATTTACTATGGATACTCCTAGTCATCATCATACTATCCCATTACGAACTTAAACATCAAAGCATAACATGATTTAGATTTTCCTCAAAGACTTGAAAACAAAAAGATAAATTGTGATTCTCTTATGAAAAAATGTTTTCCTTTGGAACCAAAACTCAAACACACTGTGAGCTCCCTGACCTTCATCATTCTTAGTAAATAAAATACTTAATTTACCTTACATAATTAAACTAGTAACCCAACAAGTATGAGATCTACTCCTTTAAAGTAATCCTCTAAATATCACATTGCTTAGTGTGTCCTCACTTATCTTTTTTAATATAAAATTTTCACTTAAAAAAATTAACATCATGAAACATATCTAACCATGATTCATTAAATATATTTAAGGATGTATTCTCTCATTACTTAATCCTTACATGAATTATATGTATGGACATTTACACCTGGAGCTGATTTGATTTGATACACAACATGGCACACATAGACATAGGTTGGTCTCTAGCCTATGATGTGAGCCACCTTAAACATAAGTTGCTATATCCCTACCACATGGACGAATACAAAGACCAAGTCCCACCACATAGTTATATAGCTGAAATCCAGGGTAGAGCCCCACATGCAATTTTCTTTAGTTACTTAAACTTTTGTATTTTCATCCACATAAGCATTTATGTTCATGAAACATGATTTATACACATGCTACACTATTGTGATCTTAAAATTTAATATGTACAAGAACATATACATTGGTGAAAAGCATTTATATTCATTTACTTTTGAGGTTAATTACCTTAACATGTTCCATGATATATGTACATCTATTTTGCATAAGTAAGAAACATAATCTTGTTTGAACTAAATTGAACCATGACATTCATATTTTCATAATCCTTTCCACACCTTAAATACCCATACACAAACATATTAGCGTATTATTAAAAATAAAACATTATATCCTTTCTTCCTAGGTTAGGCTCCCTAGATATTAACAATTAGTCCTAGATGTACTTATGAATGTCAAAGCTTATAATCCAATTTGATTAGAAACCCTTAGGGTAAAAAATCATTGATTACTATACTTAAATAGATTTCCTATTTGTTAAGAAATATATTTTACTTCCCTTTTCATGAATTATTTAGTTCTCAACATTCCTCAAATATTTATAGATAACCTAGAGCATGCATTACTAGATGAACATGTATACTAAGAAGCCTTACTATTGCAACTTTTGGGTATCCTGAACCCTTTAGCTATTACTCAAAGTCCATTATTCTATTCTTTATACCAAATAATCTACCATCAACCGTGATTTGTGAACCTCCACGTATTTCTAGTACCATCAGGTTCAAGTGACCACATGTATGGGCTTCTAACATCAACTCTTTATGCTGTCCCTTGACACATACTCATGAATGTATTATATAGACACAATATATCATATTATACTCATCCTCAAATCGCCTAGTACAAGTGTCCCATACCACAAGCACCCAAAGTAAGGAGATTAGTTTAATAAGATTATGTGTCTCATAATATATCCTCTAAGCTTCTCAACTTATCTACATCCCATAATACAAAATATTAAGAAAGAAAGAGGACATGCTATGATCTATGAAGTCATTACTAAAAAACCCACAACAAATAGACATTCAAACTTCAAGTCACTTATCTGTCTTTAGCTCTTGCGTTCAATATATAACAACTTCAATTTCTAAAATGCAAAATCCTAATAAAATCTTTCTTTCATTCTTTCTTTCAAAAGAGTTTGAAAGTTGAAAACATTCTGAAAAACTTAACACTTTTGTTTGATCATAACCAAAGAGCTCAAGATAGACGCTAAAACCATCAAAATGTGGATCCAAAATCATTATTAGGGAAAGCATAAATTTATAGGTGTACATAAATGCTAGTCATGAATCAAAGGTGAGGGATCTTTACCTAAATAAATTGATATGAACCTGATTATGTAACTAATTATTCCATCATCATCAATTCTAACTTGTTAAATATTAAGGTATATTTTTTGTCTAGGGTATAACAACCCACGAGTTAGTATATTTTATATGTAGGGAAATATGGTGACAGATCAAGAAGCAAAAACAAAATTAACTACCATATTCCCCTATGAATAGTTGATCGCATCAATAACGATGTAATGGGAAGGATGGTTTGCAAGATTATACCTGGTCCTGGAGCAACTCCAATGACAATACTCTCATAGCAGTGTGCATCTTTCTTCAAGTTGCACCTGAACAACTTCAGCAACAACTCCTAGTTGATTACCATGAACAATAGTTGACCTCGTCCTCCGACCGAAAGGCAATAGCCTCCTCACCTCTATAGTAGTACACACAGACCACCAAGAACTCTTGTCATTATAGATGAAGGAGTTGTCCCTTCTAGTCAGTGTACTAGCACTAACTAGATTTCCCTTGCTATCCCTCCCTTTGTCAGGTAGGACTTGCTCGGGTTCTCTCAGTTACCACAACCAAATAAGACAACAATTGTTAGAGATAATTGATATCTCTGAGAAGCCCCAATATCCCTCTATTTATAGGAGGGTCAGGGTTTCCAGTATGTGTGGGAGTCAAAGGGGACAAAATTTCATGAATTTTCACAACCTCCAAGAAGCAAAATGATTGGTTTAGAGGTGACTCAGTCGGTTGGCATGTGAATCGATATGTTTAACCCTTGAATTAGTCATTTCATCACATTTCCCAATCACAATTGTATTGGAAATTAATATTCAATTAATGCACAACATGACGTCAACACAAATCCTAGATCCAATGAAATTGATCAAATGAACTGGACAGTTTGTCACATGAACTGGTCTTTTGTGACCTTGAGCCGATCGGTTCAAAATGTGAAGCATTTGGTTCATACCCCATTTCATCCAATATTTAGCCAATGTGGTTTCAATCAACCTGACATTCCAACCAATCAGTTCAACCCTTGAACTGGTCGATTTAGAGTCTAGTCAGTCATTTTTCAACCATTTTTGTTTAAATTAAATACCTAACTCTTTCGTAATAAATTTTAAACTATATTCATGAACAAAACTCTTATTCCACGTGTATCCTATGTGTGTGACCCTATAGGTTCCATGTTACATTGGAAATGAATGTCGATAACTAATTTATGACATCACAAGAAATGAGCGGTATCTAGAAACACATCATTCCTACCCAAATAATCCAAAAAGTTGGAGAACAACATCAACCTACAACATGTGATTGGTGTTATAGTGATTCTATAGCTCCTTTGTCATTGATATCTAGATTGAACTTGAGGCATGGAATTGTCATCTTCTCACCACTCAATCCATGTTCCTTGAACCATATTAGATTGTCCAAGATATAATGTGACCTCAATAACTCATATCGATTCAGTTGTGAATGCACATGGTTTTCTCAGTCCCTTATCAAGTGACCTGGATATCAGACTCCTGTAGGAGGGATTAATCCCGTCTACATCACTCATAATCATCCCCATGTAGCACAATGCACCTCAACACCACCTTTTATGGTAACCCTTATTCAAGGTCAGGGGGGATGATGTCTAAGTACATCGAACAACATGAGAGGAGTGTAGTGATTTCAAGTCTAAGAACCACAATCACCATCATCACTATGAGAGATGATTCTGACTACCGATGATGGTTTCCATGTGTCACTTTCAAGGTGGGTCTATTCGACACACTATTCTCTAACAAGTATTTATGTGTTTGGTTTGATATCACATATCATGACTGATGAGATTCTGTCGTCAACCAACACACACTCTAGTCTTTTGTGTCATTGTTGTATATCATCCTTCCAACTTAACATCTGACTAGGGACATATCAAGATTGTACATACCCTTAACATCCATATGATCTCATTGTTCAGGTCATCAACCCCAAGACATACGTCATTGAGTAATGTCATTCTTTAGACATTCATTATGTTTCATCATTATCTCATAACTGAATGAAAATAGAACAAATTAGAAGACTACCTTCATTATTAATCAAATCATTCACAATAAACACCATCAAAATCATCATATGATTGGCTCTCTGGGCGTACATACCAACAAACTCCTACTTGCACTTAGAGCCAATCACCCATAAATCTTATTCTAAGTGATCTAAAACATGTCCATCATGTTTTCTGTTGCACAAGTGCTATCCAACATGTTAGCAATGTTTTCCTTTAGTTGGTGTATTGCATGTTTCACATCTCTTCATTGTAGGACCTCTCGTATGGGATGGAATTGTCGTAGTATGCTTATCTCATAGTCCTCGCCTAGCTAGTAGCTCCATTGTTATCATAGTATTTATACAGTATCATCAATGGTTGGAACATCTCATAAATTCATCTATATGAACTTATATATCCATACATTATCATCTGCAATGTTCATAACACCATGATACTCATCTTCTATTTGTAGAATTAAACAACTATCTGTAGTTCAAAACTTTTCCACCTTATAGTTCTTGTTTTAAGTTTAAACACAAATTTTAGATTGCGATCATTAATTTTTGTTGCTATTTTAGAAGTTTGCATTGGCATAACCCTTTACACCCAACCCTTCCTTATCACCATAACCAAGGAAATTAATACTTTTAGAGCTTCTTCAAGCACTTAAAGGTGTTCTTTATGGCATTCCAATGTCCTTCATTGTAATCTGACTAATATCATATTGTCATGTCTAATACATACAATAATGGGATGAGTACATTATATTGCATACATGATAGATCCAATTGCGAATGCATATGGAATCTTACTCATGATTTTCCATTCTCAACAAGAATTGGAATATAGGGTTCTTGAGAGACTAATCCCATTTACATGTACCTCTTTTCTCTCAATGAATTCCTTCATGCTGAACTCTTTCAGCATCATGCCAATATATGTGTTCATACTTATGTCAAGAGGCTTTCTTGATCTATATCTATAGATCCCAATTCCTATCACATAGGATGATTCACCTAAACCCTTGTTCGAGAAGGTGCTTTCCATGCCATGTTTCAATATTCATACTATTGGGATGTTATTCCCCATCTATACTTGGAATATAAATATGCTCCATGAAATCTTTTGTGATCACATATTTCATCTTCATTTTGACTGAAGTCAAACTCTTTGACTATCTTGTCAAATCAAACATTCTAGCTTCGAGATGCTTGCTTCAATCTTTGTAGCTTGTAGACTTTATTTGCATTATTGGAGTTAGAAACCTTTAGCTTGTGTCACATACACATCCTTTCAAATATTCTTTTTTAAGAATGTGGTTTTAATCTCCATATGTCAAATATCATAGTCTTGATAAGCTGCATGGCAAGCATGATCTTAATGGACATAACCATGATAGGTGAAGGGATTTCATCATGTTCAACATCTTGAACTGATTCAAAAACCTTTGCAACCAATATGCTCATTCAAGTTATTCATGCTGGTCTTCTTCTTGAAGACCCCATTGCATCCCATGGGTTTTACCCCTTCAGGTGGTACTACCAAGGTCATACCTTGTTAGTTTACATGGAATCCATTTTGGATACAATGGACTAAAGCCATTTCTTAGACTCTGGTTCCTCAATAGATTCTAGATAGGTTTTTGGCTCATCATCTTATGACCAACTCACCTCCTTTCCAAGTTATAAGATATCATAATATTTCAATCTCAAGGCATGTTCTACTAGATTTATGAGGTTCTGTATTCCATACAAAACCTGAGATTCCACAACAATTTGTGATTATCACTGTTCTTACTGTACCTCTTTAGGTTCAATGTTTTTGTTGTTGATCTTGAACTTTTTGAGTTCTACTTTACTCCCATGGATTCCTTTAGAATTAAGTTCCTCTTAAGGAATTCAACCATCCTTGTAACAAACATTTTGTTATTGGATTGAGATAAAAGTAGCATTCAACAAACTAACATTTGTGTGATTTATGGGTAAATCTTTTCAAGAAACTATTTTCATATACAAGCTTTCAACCCTAATCCTTTTAAAGAGTACCAAGACACCTCCCATGCCATATCTCATATGATGTCTTTCGAGCCATTATAGACTGTACATTACTTTAGTGTAATGCATGTGCCCAAAAGGAAATGAGAAGATAAGTTAGATTCATTGATAATTTCACCATGTCTTATCAAGGTGTGATTCCTTCTTTTTGATACATCATTGTGTTTCAGGTGGAGTTCATTGTGATACACTATCACATTCTCCAGAAGGTCCTCAAACTCTTGGTGTAAAATATTTCAACATTGGTCACGTGAAAGTGTCTTAATACTTTTACCAAGGTGGTTATGTACTTCATTCATGATCTTCTTAAACATTTCAAGATGTTCATGTTTGTACTTCACTGAATACAAATTACCATATCATATGAGATCATCAGTAGATATAATGAGGTACTAGTATATACCTTTAGCATTTATTCTAAAAGGTCTACATACATCAATATGTATAAGCCCTAATAGAATACTCTCTCTCTCACCACATCTAGTGAAAGGTGCTTTTGCTGTATTGCACAACAGATAAGATTTGCATGTCTCTATTGGTTCAATAACCAAAAGAGTCTATACAAACATCATTATGTATTCTAGAAATGTATTTTTCATTCATGTGCTCTAGATGACAATGCTATAGGTATTCATTATTAGTTATCAAGTTTTAATGTTTTGGTATTTATGTTATAATAATTTATCTTTGGATCCAACAAACAAAGACCATAAGATATTTAGGGTAGTGCCATTAAAGATCTCATCCTTTCTGAAATAGAACATTGACTATACTTTATCTAATTTCCATATACATCATTGTCCATACCAGATGTTGAAAGTAAAATATTTCTATTACTGGAAGATATGAAATAACAGTTCACTAACTTTATTACATGCCCTTTAGGTAGAGATAAATTATAGGTTCTAACTGCAATGACAACTACTCTTGCTTGCATAGTCCGACCTTGCCCTTTCATAAAGGCTTACTTCTTTTTAGATCTTGCATATTCAAAATGTGTGAGATCTACATCCGGTATCATATACCCAAGATGAAGAAGTAGTCAAATTTATATAATAAAGTAGATACCATAAGTGTAGATCTCTGTCACCTCCTTCTTCTTCTTTAATTACTCTAGGTAGAGAGGGCCATTCCTCTTCCAGTGTCGAGGTTTGTGAAAGTGGTGACAATTGCCTCCCGTATCCACCCTCCCTTTGCTGTTGAAGACTTGGGCTTCTGGCAAGATTTAGAACTGTTCTTAGCTTTGCCTTTGTTCTTGGACTTCCCCTTTGATCTAATGATCATCATCATAGACTTGGTATTGTCTTTCTTCATTTGCACCTGAACTGTTCTCAACACGCCAAGTAGCTCTATCAATGGCTGGTCAAAGTCATTCATGTTGCAGTTCCTGACAAACTGTCTGTATGATTCTCAAAGTGACTACAAAACACATCAGTGGACAACTCTTGACCCAAGGGAAATCCTAGTCTAGGAAGGTTCTCCATATATCCAATAAACTTGAGAACATGAGGACCTAGTGGATCTCTTTCTATAATGTTACATTTGAACGATGCCTTGGAGATATCATATCTCTCCTGTCTTGCCTGATCATGAAACATGTTCTGAAGACATTACCATCTCAATAAAATCCATGATCTCATGCTGTCCTTGCAACTCATAGTTCATGGATCATAGCATTAGGCATTTGACACCAATGACATCTTCAGTATGCTTCTTGTAAGCATCTCTATCATCTTTTAGTGTAATGGGAGTAGGTTCATCCAGCTCTTGTGTCTCCAGGACACAGAGCTTGCGATCCTATGTGAGAACAATTGTCAATGTCTTAAACCAGTCATGGAAATTATTCCAATTTAATTTTTCCTTCTCAAGGACAGGTCACAGAGAAATGTGTTATTTGTTGCCATTTGATTCTATAAACGAGATTTGCAATTTGTCACAATATTTTTGATTTGATTTGATTGAAATAGTTTTTGATGATGTTTAATTAGGCCTTTAATTCATCATTGCTCTCACTATTTTTTTCATATTGATAGCCCTCACTTATCAATTTGGAAGATTGCAATGTACAACATTCTAGTGGGCCAAGATCCAAAACAATTGAGTTATTACCTGGCCAATGCCATAGTCCATAATCAATCATTAAGGTAGGCCACCTTTGCCAATTTCATCATATGCAATTCTTGGATAGATGATATGCACAACTCTTTGACATAGTCATAATGTATGATTCTAGGTGCTTATTCTAATTAAGATCACTTAGTTAAGTCTGACCCAAAAGCCAACACAATAGCAATGCACCCCACTTGGTGGGCCCACACAACTACCATCTCACTTCTACAAGATGGTCAACACATCACGCTTGGCGTGCCCATACCTAGTTTTTCATGTATGTTGCTAATGGAAAGCATTGTAGACTTAATATGTTTGATTAAAGGATTTTATATTTATAATACATATACATATCCAATCACCACATATTATAGTACATCTCATATACATGCTATATCCCACAAATGTAATCATGCAATAAAACATAAGTGATGGTTGTGGCCATACTATTATAATTCCTTGGAGCCACAAGGAATTGCTACCACCTAAGGTCTACATCACATGGAACAACCTGTTGTTGTTGAATATGTACACTTGAAACATTCTGGGTTGATTGGTTCCACCCTTGAACTGATAGGATCGCCTCTTGGTCAGTCTCTTGGTTTTTCTGAATGATTGTCTGGTCTCTTATCCAACATCTTCTAGACTCCTCTAGTTGATGGGTTGGGCCACCAACTGATTGGTTCACCTCCTCCTGTCATCTGTCCTCCTCAATCCTCCAGCCGATCAGCTTATCTTTTGAAATGGGTGGCTTGTCTGGGGTTGAATGTCTTCTTTGTCGTAACAAGAATTAAAACTATCCTAATGCTATTTAACATATTACATGGTAATAGAGAAACCTCGATTTACATTCGAGGGGAGAATAGGAAGGAGAGAATAATACTTTTACATGTGGAAGAGAAGATAGCAGATCAGTATGAAAACTGAGATATAAATAGGAATAAACAACCACAACCAACCAAGCACAGATGACTAGGTTATTGGTCACAATCATTCTACACATCCACCATCAAAACCAATTTTGAGGTGACACATGTAAACAACATATATATCATATCATATATATTAGATGGGATTATATGTGGTATTTGATTAGATATGCACATTAATTGTTTTAAATATTCATATCATATGCAATTAATAAAAGAGGAAAACCAAAATCCAATCATATCGATTAAATCCCAAATCATAGTAAATTGATGTGGCTCTGGTACCACTGTAGGGAAGTATGGTGACAGAGTAGGTAATGGAAACAAAATTAAATACCACATTCCCCTTGAAATAGTTGATCACATCAATAAGTATGTAATGGGAAGGATGGTTTGCAAGATTATACCTGGTCCTGGAGCAAGTCCAACGACAATAGTCTCACAATAGTGTGCACATTTCTTCAAGTCACACATGAATATCTTCAACAGAAACTCTTGTTGATCACCACAGACAACAGTTGACCTCATCCTTCGAGCGGCAGGCAATGACCTCCATGCCTCTATAGTGGTCCACATAGACCATTGGGAACCCCTATTGTTCTAGATGAATGGACAAGAAGGAGTTGTCCCTTGTTGGTGTACTAGCACCAAAATGCTCTCCCACAATTGTTCTCCCTTTCTATCCCTCCCTTTGTTGGGTAGGATTTGCTCAGTTTTGCTGACCTAGGTGTTTTACATTGTCCATATTTTGATGATGACTTAACCATTCCATTCATATGTATATAATATGTGTATTTGAGATTGATTTTAGGTATTAGGTATAAGAAAAGGATCAATTCAATCAAGTCCTAGCTCGATCTTGTTCAAGTCAAAAGCTATGCAAATGCTCTTTCTTAGAAAATGCCCTAAAACCCTTAGGAAAATTTTTGTAATCATTTATATTTATGCTATGACTTGTAACTAAGATGACAAAAAATCAGGAGCCCTAAATTCATACATTTAATCACTCTAATGACATTTTCCAAAATGATCACATGATGTTTGATTGGCTGAGTTTCCTTCCTAGAAACTCGACTGATGCCTAGGATTGGTCTTCAAAAATGTCCAAGTTTGGTCAAGTTTCCAACACATAGAAATCGAATGACACCCTCGATGAATGTATATTCATCATGAAATTCAATCATCACTTTGGGACCAATTCAACTCTATATATACTATTTCACTCAATATGAATCATAATGTGCAAAACTACTTAGTTGATTCGATTATCAAGGTTTTAAATAAATATTGTTGATTTAATGCATGTTTTGACAAAGCTGAACAAGTAGTTGGGGTCCACCTTCATATCTGGCTCTGATCAAGAAATCTAACCAAGCAATTCCCCCATTCGGTCTCAAGACCGTTTGAGCCCATTCGGTCTCAAGACCGTTTGAACCCATTCGGTCTCAGGACCGTTTGACCAGCAGAGACCGATTGGAGGCACCACTCAGCCACAAGGGATCGAGTAGTGCATGAATTCAAGATCTCAAAGCAGAGCCTAGACCACGGCCGTGGTGGTTCAAAATGACCGTGGTCCACTGTCATCACCACGATCGTGTGATGAGGCCACGACCATGGTAGATCATCCCCGATGCCTAAGCTCTCGCTCACCACGATCGTGGTCGCCGAGCCACGATCGTGGCACCCTACCTACATCGACCCTCTCTTACCTGCCACACCCGTGCAAGGTGGCATGACCGTGGGGCTATAGCCTCACCACGACCGTGGCACAATGCCATCAGAGCCCAATTTCTCACCAACCACACCCGTGCAAGGCGGCACGGCCGTGGGGCAGTAGCATCGCCACGAACGTGGTGCTACAACATGACCGTGGTGCGTCGTTGTCTACCTCTGCACCTCCGCCAGAGCAACACCTCTTTTATTTGATTCCGGCGGCGCTTCGCTCCTAGAGCTCTACCCCGCCAAGCAGCAGCTCTGATTCTGTCACGCCTCCTGCCTTTAGCCTCGCCGCCCTCACCTTTTGTCTTGCCCCTCAAGCTCATCCACTGGCGGAGCAGCAACTACACGATCTAGACCTCAACAGCAAACCATTTGGATCGGTCAACGTGAAGACTGAATGAACTTGTTGCGAAGACTGTTTGCAGAAGATCTGAAGACCGTTTGAGTCTAAGTATCCAAGACCGTCTGGATGTCTCAGCATTGCAAACCATTTGCCCCTTCTGCACAAGACCATTTGGAGTTCTATCGGTTTCCAAACCGAATGAAAAGGGCGTGCGTTTCCAAACTGAATGAACATCAAGACCGTTTGATACTCCTGCCCAAAGACCGTTTGCACAAGATCATTTGGAGAAAAGCAAATGGTATGTGAGACAGTTTGGTCTCATTCGATTTCCAAACCATTTGCTACTCAACACCATTTGGTCTTATACGGTTTACAGACCGTTTGCCCAAGTTGTGCAAGACTGTTTGGTCAGATTTTACAAGACCATTTGGGCACAAATATCTGCCAAACCGCTTGGACTAGAAATGGACCCAAAACATGAAGACCTGCCCCGTGCCTATAAATAGGACCTATAGGGTCCACTTTTGGGACATCGGTTCCAGGACACCGATAGACTGCCTATACATAGGTCCGATCCAAATCCAGTGCCATCCCCGCCAGTTTCATTCCACCTACTGCCAGTGTTGCAACCAATGAGGCTGAGGAGAGAAGGAAGACAGAGCGAGGGAGACTGTCTGGTCTCCCGTTTGCATCCAGATATACTCCGACACGATGTAGAAGGCCATATCTTCTTCACCAAGCTGTGACTACCTTCTGCACCGAGTTCATGGTAGATTTCTCTCTCTTTTTTATTCTTCTTGTTTCTCGCATCATGAGTGAGTAGTACCCTTTTACTGGGGTGCGGGGACCAGCCCCACTGCCCATGAAATTCATGTTCTTTTGTTAAACTCTCCATGGCAATGTATATATCTTTCCATTTCATTCTTAGTTGATATGTTCGTAGTTGATTATCTACTTGTTTTCATCTGGTTCTCTCCTATATTGTGAAATCTTCTATATGTGGGATAGAATGGCATTTTACAAAGTTCGACTCTTTGACGAGAACTTCTGATATGATTCCTTGAGGTCGTAAGTGTATGATCTATGAGGGGATGAGACATCTAGCCTACGGTGATGCTTCTGTGGTCTAAACATCCCTTAGGGAGGACCACAACCTTAGTTGGATTTTGTATCGTCTTTGTTTATCATCGATGTTAGTTTGTAGATCTATTACCTGCTTGCTTATCGATTAATGCAGTTGACTCCCAAACTAGAAATAGAATGGGATTTCTTCGAAGCCGTAAGCAAGTGATCCGGTTGGTGACGAGACATCTAATGCCTAAGGTAATGCTTACACGAACCTAACGCCCTAACAGGGGGGTTCTGTAGTAGCTCTAGTTGGATTGATATATCTTGCACGGTTTGTTTGTGATTGAATGTGTTTGCATGTGTAGCAGTGGTGAAACCTGATACCATCCCAGCGATTCCATATCATAGATCTAAATCCTACTTTAATTCAACTTTTACTTTCTTGCAATTAGTTTAATTAACCTCATATCAACCAATTGTTCTAAATATTAGTTTTACTTGAGCTAGATTCGACTGACAAGGATTCTTAAAAACATTGTCCTTTGGGTTCGATCCTTAACTATACTACGATAAGACTCGTCCGCTTGTAGATGGTATTATTGCACTTTGGTTTTGGTAAAAGCTCATGGATTTCAACCTCGAGTGAGTTTGTTAGTGCGATAAAATCCCACATCAAATTCTGGCACCGTTGCCGGGGACAATGGAATCAATTAGTCAAGTCTAGTTCTTTTAAGGCTAATTTAGGATTTTGCTTTTTCTTTTGATACAATCGATCATTTACTTGAAAATTGACTCTACTCCGTGGTTCTCACTTTTGAAATCTTTCTATTTTCATGTACAATCCAAGGCGTAGTGCATGCATTGATCAGTCAGCCCCAGACTAACAACAAGATTTGATCCCGAGATAGACAGAACATTTCATCGTCAGATCAGAGAAAATCAAGCAAGGATGGCTCAAGAAGAAGAGGTAGCCCGAAGGCTTGCTCAAGCCATCAATACGCAGAGAGAGAGAGAGGCTCATGCAAGAAGCCAGGGCTGCAGTTCAGTAGGAAATCCTAGCAGCACAAGCAGCTGAACTACAAAAGGATCTTAGAGAGATCTCAATCCCGAAAGTTGCGAACGTTCATCATCCAGTACAACCTCCTCCTATCAATGCTACTAATTTTGAGATAAGAGCGCACTGGATCACCCTACTTCAGAATAACCCTTTCTATGGCAAGCAAGGAGAAGATAGCCATGAACATATTCTGAGATTTATTGATCTATGTGCCATGACAAAACAAAATGGAGTCACAGATGATGTCATTCGATTCCGCCTCTTCAAGTATTTCCTTGCTGATAGAGCTATAAGTTGGTACAATTCATTGCAAAGTGAAATACCCATCACCACCTGGGAACAACTGTAAAATGTGTTTCTAGAAAAGTTTTATCCCCCATGTCTCACATATGAAATCAGAGGGCGAATAACAAATTTCACTCAAGTTCCTGGAGAAACCCTTACTGAAGCTTGGGATAGATACAAAGAGCTTCTACGCAAGTGTCCACACCACGAAATTCACAAGAACCAACTCATTGAGATTTTCTACAGGGGTGTGGATGATGACATTAAGAGATTCCTCGATTCCTCATATGGAGGAAACTTCATGCGTCAAAGTTATGACAACGCATGGAGAGTCATCACCCTGGGAGAAAAAAATCAATCCAATTGGGGTAGATCTATAGGTAAAAGAGTTTTGATAGTAGCTATGGCTGAAGCTACTCCAGAGTACAAGTCTATCGCTGAAACTCTAAAACTGTTAGTTGCCAAGCAAGACCATATTGAATCATCTCTTGCTGCTATTGGAAGAGGACGTTCACCCACTCGATAACCAAAATAGGTCAAGTCCACTTCCCTGTTCTGTGAAGCATGTAAGAGCACCGATCATTCCACTTTATCATGCAATGTTCTCTATGATGTTGTTCTGAGCAATATATGTGGCCAAGGAGATAATGGTCAGATGGAAAATCTTAATGCAATCAACACCATTCCAGGTTAAAGTTATTACAATCCGAATCAGAATAGGAATCACCCAGGTTTTCAATATGGAAAACCCTCTGGAGCAGTAAACTCACATCAATTTGGTTCAAACAATCAACCAAGAGGCCCACCAGGATTCCAGTATAATCAACAACAAAATTTCAAGAATTAAGGAAATTTCAAGGGGATCTTTCATAATAGTAACTACAATAATTATCAAAACAACTCTCAATATCAGAATCTTAATCAACATCAAGGACAGCAAGAAGGACCCGTCTCTTCTGATGACAAACTATCAACCATTGAAAAGATGTTGCAAACTCAACAAACTATGATAGCCAACCAACAAGCTCAGCAAAAGGCTATTGAATCTCAACTAGCTCAACTCGCAGCTAGCATAAATCCACCCGCTGGAGTCTTTGCTGGCCAACCTGAGAACAATCCCAAGCATCCTGAACAGTTGAAGGCAGTCACCACCAGGTCAGGAAAAGACTATTCAGATCCCCCTGTAAAGACACATGTGGTTATTACAGACGAAGATGAACCTATGATTGCCCAAGACTCAACAACACTAGAGTCTCAATCAAAAGATGATAAGATAGATAAAGGAAGTCCTGAGAAACCTACTGATGAAGAAACTAAAACACCAGAACCTGATATTCCTATATATAAGCCTCATATACCTTTCCCAGCTCGTCTAAGGCAAACCAAGCTTGATACTAGATTCAATAAGTTTAAAGAAGCTATGAAGAAACTTCATGTTGATATACCCTTTTTGGATGCACTGGCCGAGATATCGACATGGACAAAATACTTAAAGTCACTCCTCACCAGGAAGTATATAACTGAAGAATATGAGACAGTAAAACTGGCTACAACTACATCTGATATCATATTGAGCAAGATACCCAAGAAACAAAAAGACCCGGGATCCTTTGGAATTTCATGTCACATTGGCAACTCATCATGCAACAAAGGATTGGAAGATCTCGGTGTAAGCACCTCTATTATACCACTTAGCCTATGTAAAAGACTAGGGTTTGTAGAATTGCTTCCTACTGGCATGACTATATAGCTTGCAGACAATTCAATAAACGTCCGTTAGGAATCCTCGAAAATGTCCCGATCAAGGTAGGTAAGGACACATATTTTCCATGCGACTTTGTCATTATGGACATAAAGGAAGACGCCAGATATCCTCTCATCTTTGGGCGTCCATTCCTCACCACTACAAGAGCCCTAATTGATGTTGAAGCTGCTACCTTACTACTCAGATTAGGCAAAGAAACTCTTGAATTCAAGGTTTTTGAAAGTATGAGAAGACCAAGTATGCAAGAAGAAGTATATCTGATTGACTGCATTGAGAAAATGTCACTTCTGACTCAAGAGCATCATGAATCAGATGATCCTTTAGAAGTTTCTCTAACGAACCCATTAGTTGTTGGACCAATTCACAAACAAGTAAAAGATTGCATCGAATCCCTCAACTCCACTAAAGAAGATGTTGAAGCCACTAGTGAAGAACTCAAAGCTATGGAAACTACAGAAGAACCATGCGAAAAACCAGAGGCTCCCGAAATGAAGCCCCTGCCCGAAGGACTGAAGTACATGTTTTTAGACGATCTCAAGGTTTACCCAGTTATTATAAATTCTGATCTAACGGCTAAACAAGAAAATAAACTCCTGAAGGAATTAAGGGAAAGAAAGAAAGCCATCAGATACAAAATGAGTGATCTCACTGGGGTCAGTCAAGCGTTGTGTATGCATAAGATCCCTATGATGGAATATTACAAGCCTACTATTGAGCATCAACAGAAATTGAATCCAAATATGAAGGAAGTGGTTCGTCGCGAGGTCATTAAACTGCTCACAGTTGGAATAATCTATCTGATATCAGATTCGCCATGGGTGATCCCAGTGCATGTAGTCTTGAAGAAAGGTGGAACAACTGTTATACGAAATGAAAACAATGAACTCATCCCCACTCGCACAGTCATAGGGTGGAGGATGTGCATAGATTATAGAAAATTAAACAAGGCAACTTGAAAAGATCATTTTCCTATGACCTTCCTTGATCAAGTCCTAGAAAGGTTGGCTCACCAAGAATATTTATGTTATCTTGACAGTTACTCTGGATTCTATCAAATACCCATACATCCAGATGACCAAGAGAAAACAACCTTTACCTGCCCATTCAGAACATACACATTAAAAAGAATGCCGTTTGGTCTCTGTAATGCACCCACAACTTTTCAACGTTGCATGGCTGCCATATTCACTAGTCTTACTAAAACTATTATGGAGGTTTTCATGGATGATTTCTCTGTATATGGAGATTCATTTGATTCATGTCTAAAGTACTTCTCCCTGGTCCTCAAATGTTGTGAAGAAGCACATCTTGTGCTGAATTGGGAAAAGTGCCATTTTATGGTAAAGGAAGGCATTGTCCTCAGCCATAGGGTCAACAATAGAGGAATTGAAGTAGATAAAGCCAAGATTGAAGTGATTTCTAAACTAGCTATCCCAACAAATGTAAAAGAAGTTCGTGCCTTCCTAGGTCATGCAAGATTTTACAAAAGATTCATAAAGGACTTTTCTAAGATAACGAAGCCAATGACGAACCTATTACTAAAGGATACTGATTTCAATTTCAATGAAGAATGTGTCAAAAGCTTCAACACACTGAAGAAGGCCCTTATGACCACCCCCATCATTAGAGCTCCCGATTGGGGCCACCCTTTTGAAATTATGTGCGACGCCAGTGACTATGTTGTGGGCGTTGTTTTAGGGCAATATATAGAGAAGAAACACTATGTGATCTATTATGCATCAAAAACTTTCGATGAAGCTCAGAGGAATTATGCAACTACAGAGAAAGAACTTCTAGCAGTCGTGTATGCCTTTGACAAGTTCAAATCCTACCTAATTGGTTCGAAGGTCATTGTCTACACGGACCACACTGCCATTCATTACCTTCTGGAAAAGAAAGATGCAAAACCCAGGTTGATTAGATGGATCCTCCTATTATAAGAGTTTGATTTAGAGATAAGAGATAAAAAGGGTATAAAGAACATTGTAGCAGACCACCTCAGTCGCATCCACACTCTGGATACTGAGAAAATTCCGATCAATGATTCCCTGCTAGATGATCAACTCATGAAGGTCTCAGAAGTTGTACCATGGTACTCAGATCTTGTAAACTACCTTGCTGCAGGGGTTATCCATCCCCAATGCACCGGGAATGCGCTGAAGAAGTTCATACATGATGTGAAGCAATATAATTGGGATGAGCCATATCTCTTTAAACTATGTGCTGATGGTCTGTATAGACGATGTATCGCCAAAGAAGAAGCTCAACTTATTTTGGAACAATGTCATTCAGGACTAGTGGGAGGACATATGCGCTGTAAAAAGACTGCCTTGAAGGTTTTGCAATGTGGATTCTTCTGGCCGACCATATCCAAGGATTCCTATGACATTGTCCTATCATGTGACAAATATCAAAGAACAGGTAATATAACAAAGAGAGATGAGATGCCGTTGAATCTATGGCAAGCAGTAGAGATATTCGATGTTTGGGGGGTAGACTACATGGGTCCATTCCCATCTTGTTATGGATTTTCATACATCCTAGTGGCAGTAGACTACATCTCAAAATGGGTTGAAGCTATACCAACCGTCACTAGTGATTCCAAACCCATCATCAAATTATTCAAGGATATTATTTCCCCCCGTTTTGGAGTACCACGAACCGTGATATCTGACGGAGTGTCCCACTTCCTTGAAAGAAGCTTTGAAGCTTTACTAAGAAAATATGGTGTAACACATAAGGTAGCGTCACCCTACCATCCACAAACAAATGGACATGTAGAGGTATCTAACAGACAACTCAAGGCTATATTGGAAAAGACGGTAGGTCACAATCGGAAAGATTGGTCAGTGAAAATCAACGACACATTGTGGGCCTACCGTACTTCTTTTAAGACTCCTCTTAGAACTACACCATTTCATCTTATCTATGGAAAGTCATGCCACCTACCTGTAGAATTAGAACACAAAGCATGGTGGGCAATGAAACAATTGAATTTTGACATGAAAGAAGCAGGCCAAACCAGGACTCTGCAACTTCAAGAGCTGGATAAACTCCGGATAACAGCTTATGAAAATGCACGAATCTATAAAGAACGAACCAAACTTTGGCATGATGGTCATTTGAAAAGAAAATACATACAAGTGGGTGACCAAGTTCTTCTATTCAACTCAAGACTAAATTTATTCCCAGGAAAACTCCGTTCTCACTGGTCTGAACCTTACATTGTCAAAAGCATCTCTCCACATGGTGCTTTCTCTTTATGGAGTGAAAAGTCAGGCGAATTTGTAACAAATGGTCACCGCTTAAAGAGATATTTTACCTCAAATGACATAGGCACTAAAGCAACGCTGGAATTCACCAATCTAAAGGATCCACCGTGAAGCTGAAGGATTCATTTGAGCCATCGACATAAAACAAAGGCGCTTGTCAGGAGGCAACCCGATCAATAAATTTGTTTTACTTCCCTTTTCAAATTAGAATGTTTCTTCAAATGTGTTTTTACCTTCTAGTTAATTTTTCATTAAATAAAATTTGCATCACAAGATGCCATTTTAAGATCTAGTTGCTCTTCACCTTTGAGATTTTCAGGTAAGAGGATGCACGCTGATTGGAACGCAACCACATCTGATGGTCATTCTGGCATGATTTTTCCCCTCCATCTTAGATTTAGGGTTTGCTCGGGATGAGAAAATATCTAAGTTCAGGGTGAAGGGTGGGTGGTACGTACCTCACTTTCCACATACACCCATCCTTTTCATACTTATAGTTTTCACTATCACATTATTGATAAAAATTTTCAAAATTTTCAAATTCTTTAATGTTTTTCAAAGAAATTGAACAGATACTTGATGAATTTTTGACACTTCCTATTTCTTTAATAGTCACTAACTAACCTACTATGCATTTTAAATCATTTTATCCTCCTTATTTGAAGTAAATCCTCAAAAGGACCACTTTTTGAAACAAGCTGTTTGATTGAAATCATCTTGTGATGCTTGTGATTCCTAACATCGTGATACTTATGCAAAAATGACAAATGTCTGTCGAATTGATAGGGATCAAACACGTCGTGCTTCCTAACTGACTAGTGGAACAATAACATGGAATCCCCACCAGATCCTCATCAGGTCATTATTTGAGCAAAGTATGATGAAGAGAACAACCAGGTGCATTGAATTGTAAATCAAGTTGCATTCTGATCTGAACTCTCTTCTACACTTCTTCTATCATCTTCGTACCCCTCCATCCATTAAAAAGAAACAAAATAGCCAAAATAGTGCCAAACCCTAAGTTCGGGGTGGCACGCCACTTCCCTCTATATCTACTTCTTCCACACCCCTAACAAATAAATAGGGGCGTACCACCAAATATGCAATCTTGAGTCGAATAGAGGAGAGATCTGCAAAAAAAAAGATGCCAGAGCGCACACAAAAAGAAATGCAATCTCGAGTCGAATATAGGAGAGATTCACCCAAAAAGCAATAAATGAAATTGCAAAGAAAATAAAAAAATCTCGAGTCAAATAGAGGAGAGATTTATTTCTTCCTTCCATACCACCATTCACTCCCTTTTCTACCTATTGGCACAATAATTGCCTACCCTATCCTGAAAAACATCAGTGTCAAATCAAATGCACACTTGTCATTCCACGGGCATCTCTGGACTCTTACAAAACTCTTTGACATGCTTGCTATTGGAAAAAAGTGAGGAGGAAATGATTTTGGAAAATGAACTCAGGAACAAAGATATGGTAAGATGTGTTTAGTGGTCTCAGGAGGTTGAGATACTCAGTCATATTGAGCAGAAAAAAAACATTCGTGATGTGAAGATGAAGCATTTCACATGAATTGAAAGTATTCATTTAGCGACTGTTTCAGATTTTGTGTTCCTTGAGGATGAACAACGTTTAAGTTCGGGGTATTTTGATGAATGTATATTCATCATGAAATTCAATCATCACTTTGGGACCAATTCAACTCTATATATACTATTTCACTCAATATGAATCATAATGTGCAAAAATACTTAGTTGATTCGATTATCAAGGTTTTAACTAAATATTGTTGATTTAATGCAGGTTTTGACAAAGCTGAACAAGTAGTTGGGATCCACCTTCATCTCTAGCTCTAATTAAGAAATCTAACCAAGAAATTCCACCCATTCGGTCTCAAGACCATTTGACCAGTAGAGACCGATTGGAGCCGTGGTCCACTGTCATCACCATGACCGTGTGATGAGGCCACAGCTGTGGTAGATCATCCCTGATGCCTAAGCTCTCGCTCACCATGACTGTTGCACCCTACCTACATCGACCCTCTCTTACCCGCCACGCCCGTGCAAGGCGGCACGGCCGTGGGGACCATGGAACAACACCATCAGAGCCCAATTTCTCACCGACCATGCCCGTGCAAGGCGGCACGGCCGTGGGGCAGCAACATCGCCACGACCGTGGTGCTACGATACAGCCGTGGTGCGTCGTCATCTACCTCTGCACCTCCGCTGAAGCAACACCTCTTTTCTTTGATTCCGGCGGCGCCTCGCTCCTAGAGCTCCACCCTGCCAAGCAGCAGCCCCGACTCTGTTGCACCTGCTGCCTTCAGCCTCGTCGCCCTCACCTTTTGTCTTGCCCCTCAAGCTCATCCGCCGGCAGAGAAGAAACTGCACGATCTAGACCTCAGTAGCAAACCGTTTGGATCAGTCAACGTGAAGACCGAATAAATTGTTGCAAAGACCGTTTGTAGCAGATCTGAAGATCGTTTGAGTCTAAGTATCCAAGACCATTGGGATGTCTCAGCATTCCATACCGTTTTCCCCTTCTGCATAAGACCATTTGGAGTTCTATCGGTTTCCAAACAAATGAAAAGGGCGTGCATTTCCAAACTGAATGAACATCAAGATCGTTTGATACTCCTGCCCGAAAACTGTTTGCACAAGATCATTTGGAGAAAAGCAAACGGTCTGTGAGACCATTTGGTCTCATTCGGTTTCCAAACTGTTTGCTGCTTAAGACCGTTTGGTCTTATACGGTTTACAGACCGTTTGCCCAAGTTGTGCAAGACCGTTTGGTCAGATTTTACAAGACCGTTTGGGCACAAATATCTGCCAAACCGCTTGGACTGGAAATGGACCCAAAACATGAAGATCTGCCCTGTGCCTATAAATAGGACCTGTAGGGTCCCCTTTTGGGACATCAGCTCCGGGATGCCGACATGCTGCCTATACACAGGTCCGATCCGAATCCAGTGCCGTCCACGCTAGTTTCATTCCACCTACTGCCCATGTTACAACCAAGAAAGTTGAGGAGAGAAGGAAGATGAAGCGAGGGAGATTGTCCGGTCTATCTTGGCATCTCCCGTTTGCATCCAGATCTGCTCCGACACGACATACAAGGCCGTATCTTCTTCACCGAGCTGCGACAACCTTCTATACCAAGTTAATGGAGGATTTCTCTCTCTTTCTTATTCTTCTTATTTCTCACATCATGAGAGAGTAGTACCCTTTTCGTTGGGGTGCGGGGACTAGCCCCGCTGCCCATGCAATTCATGTTCTTTTGTTAAACTCTCCATGGAAATGTATATATCTTTCCATTTCATTATTAGTTGGTACATTCGTAGTTGATTATCTACTTGCTTTCATCTGGTTCTCTCCTATATTGCGAAATCTTCTATATGTGGGATAGAATGGCGTTTTACAAAGTTTGACTCTTTGGCGAGAACTTCTGATAAGATTCCTTGAGGTCATAAGTGTATGATTTGTGAGGGGACGATACATCTGGCCTACGATGATGCTTTTGTGGTATAAACATCCCTCAGGAAGGACCACATGCTTAGTTAGATTTTGTATCGTCTTTGTTTATCGTCGATGTTAGTTTGTATATCTATCACCTGCTTGCTTATCGATTACTGCGGTTGACTCCCAAACTAGAAATAGAATGGGATTTCTTCAGAGCCGTAAGCAAGTGATCTGGTTGGTGATGAGACATCTGATGTCTAAGGTAATGCTTACATGAACCTAACACCCTAATAGGGGGTTATGCAGCAGCTCTAGTTGGATTGATATATCTTGCACTGTTTGTTTGTGATTGAATGTGTTTGCGTGTGTAGCGGTGGTGAAACCTGATACCATCCCAGTGATTCCATATCATTGATCTAAATCCTACTTTAAATCAGCTTTTAATTTCTTGCAATTAGTTTAATTAACCTCAAATCAACCAATCATTCTAAATATTAGTTTTACTCAAGCTAGATTCAAATGACAAGGATTCTTAAAAACGTTGTCCTTTGGGTTCGATCCTTAACTATATTGCGATAATACTCGTCTGCTTGCGGGTGGTATTATTGCACTTTGGTTTTGGTAAAAGCTTATGGATTTCAACCTCGAGTGAGTTTTCTAGTGCGATAAAATCCCACATCAACCCTCCACTAGAAAAACAAATTAAGCAATTGGCCGAGTTTCATCCAACATAAACTTGAGCGATGCTTCAAATTTTCTTTGCCACATACTGCAATTGTTCAAGTTACCTTTATTGAAACTCAACCAACTGCACTGTATAGAGTGCATAGAAATAGTAATTCTAACCATTGGAGTGTTGTAGAAGTCAAAATTATATCCGTTACAACCCTCCAAATGGCTAGAAAATATTACTTAGTGCTCCTAACCTCTAGTGGATATCCCCAACTATAAATAGGACCTCTTGGAGTTCATTCCAAGGTTTCTTTTTCATGCTATTCAAGATCCTAGCTATAGTTGAGTGCATCTGGTTCACTTGAACCCCTTTCTCTTTCTCATTAGCAAATCAAAATGTCCATATGAGTGAGATAGGATATGTGTGAGAGATCTACTCCATTGTAGTATTGTAAAGCTCTCAAAGCTTCCCTTTCCCCAACCCCTTTCTTGATATCAAGTTGGTGAAAGCTTCTCCAAGTGAAGGAGAAGGTGCAAAGATTCTTCAAGGTTGAAGAAGAAGGTGCCGAAGCTTCTTCGAGTGGAAGGATAAGGCAAAGGCAGAAGATCCAAGAGGGGAGTGGGTAAATCCTCAAGGTCGAAGACTTGTTACAGTAGTAGATCACCTTGGTGAAGGTCTCTAGCTATCTACAAAAGTGGGTAAGTCCTTGGAGGTAGAAGACTCTTGCTCAAGGATAGGTAAGCCCTTTGTGTAAGGTTTAGTGGCACCTTTTGGTCCTTAAAAAGGAGACTGGGCATCTTTGTCCCAAAAAAACAAGGTCATATTGTATGTCTTATAATGGAATATAAGTATACATGGGTTGCAAAATCCTAGAGCTTGACCTCTCTAGGTAGTGGATTGACTTTCTCCTAGTTTGGGAATTGGAACCACTCTAGCTTGTGTTCTTGTGCTTGTTCAATCTCTCTCATATTTGCTGTGTATGCTTAGTTGCACTACAAATCAATATTTGAATCCTACTACTTGAAGTAAATTTAAGGTCTAGCAAGTTTTGTACAAGTGTTTTTAGCTCTATTCACTCCCCCTTTAGAGCCCATTGATCCAACAAGTGGTATCAGACCCACGATATTCTCTGACAAGATCTATCACGAGATGAGAAGATGGGCGACAACCTACTTGGGTCTCTCAACATGGAAGTGGTTTCTCCATGAGACCCCCAATCTTTGACGACACAAACTTTCTGTAATAGAAGAGAAGAATGTAGTTCTACATGCAAGGGATGAGCTACGACATGTGGAAAGTGGTCATCCTTCCATACATAGAGTCAACCGGATATGTTGCCGCTTGGAATGAAGAGACACTCAAGAAGGCACAACTAAATGCAAAGGAAATAAGCATCATCTTTGCTTCCCTCACTCCTTCCCAAGTTCAACCAAAACTCCTCTTGGAACACAACCCATGAGATATGGAACAACTTGTGCATCACCTATGAAGGCACAAAGCAAGTCAAGGAGTCCAAGATCTACATGCTCAAGGGTCTCCTTGAGAACTTCAAGTTGGACAAGAAGGAGAGAGTGGATGAGATGTACACAAGGCTCAACACCATCATCAATGGACTTCCTTCTTTGGGCCACCCCATGGATAGAGGGACCATCAACTCAAAGATCCTAAGGTATCTCCCCAAGAGATAGGAATCTAAGGTGACCTCAATTGAAGAAGTTCGAAGCCTTAGTGACATTTCCACAAAAGAGTTCATTGACAACCTTCAAGATCATGAGCCAAGACTTGATAAGCAAGAGGAAGATGAGAATGCAAGAAGACAAGGAATCAAAGAAGATCGAAGAAAATGCATTCAAAGCTCTTGTGGAGGCAAAGATTCTCCAACAACAACTTGCTTGCCAGTCATCGCCTCCTTCCTCAAGTGAAGATGAAGCCCCTAGTGACCATGAAGAAAACTACTCCAAGGGGAAGCACTTCAAGGGAAATCCATCCTCCTCCTCCACTCCAAGGTGCTATGAATGTCAACAAAAAGGGCACTACAAGAATGATTTCCCAAGGCCAAGAAGTCCTACCATAAGAGAAACTCCAAGAAGAAGGAGGATTATAAGAAGGATGGCAATTATAAGAAGAAGGATAAGAAGGAATCAAGAAGCTAGGATGCAACCCATGTTGCATGGGAGGAGTCATCCTCTTGTGATTCCATCTCCAATGAGGGAGAATGCCACCTTGAACTCATAGCCTCTACAAGTGAAGACTTTGGTGAGGTAAGTGAGGTGAGTGAGGAAAGCTTACATGAGTTATCTAATGAAACCCTCATTGACATGCTTAATGCCTCCCACTCTTCTCTTTCTAAATGTAAATATAAGAAGAAGAGGTTATGGAAAATCATTGATGATTTGTATGTTAATCTTGATATCCTTGATCAAAATGAGAATGTGCATCTTGATAATATTGATTTTTTGTAAGAGCATTTTCTTGATCTTGAGCTCCAATACAATGGAGTTTAAGTAGAGAATGGTATTTACCTTAAGAACATCAATAGTCTTAAGGAAGAAAACCAAGTCTGACTTGATGAGCTTTCTTACTTAGAACCAAAATTGATGATCTTAGATGCTCTTGTGATGCTATTAAAGATGAGAATATGATTTATCTTGATGAGCTTGTCTTTCTTAGAACTAAATATGCTAGACTGTTTGCTCAAATTAATGATCTTTCTTCTAGACCTCTATTGCCTAGTAATGAGGTAGCTAGAATTACTCTTGAGAGAGACTCTTATCATACTAAAGCCCTATGTTTGGAGGCCAATTTACTTCATGCACAAGATGATCTTTCTAGTATATCTTCTAATGTTGTTACTCTTAGTGATGATAATCACAAACTTAGAGCTTCCTTATAGAAATTACTCAAAGGAAAAAAGTCCCTCAATGAAGTTCTATATCACTCTACCAAAAAATTTGGTACTAGTGGTTTGGGATATGTAAGGGGAGATCCAAAGAGAAAGATCAAGGGTAAGGGTAAGAAAAAGAGCAAGGAACCTCTTTTATTCCATGGAAAGTCTTCTGGCTCTAAGAATCCTATGGTTTGTGTGCATTGCAAGAGTGACAACCATCACTCTACTTGTTGTCCTTATAGAGAGAAGGGGACCAACTAAAAGATGAAATGGGTTCCCAAGCTAACACCAGATCCCAAAGTTTGAGTTGGGCACTGACATCTTCCTTTCTTGTAGGTAAAAGGAAAATAGATTGTTGGTAGTGGTTGCTCAAAGTACATGACATGTGAAATCAACCAGTTCAACAAATGCAATAAGAATAAAGGAGGAATGGTGACATTTAGTGACAACAACAAAGGTAGAGTCAAAGGTGATGGTGATGTAGGTGTTTCCTATGCATCAAGAATGTTCTTCTTGTGGATGGCCTACATCACAATTTAATTATTGTTTATCAATTATGTGATAATGACTATCTTGTTCTTTTTACCTCTCTGCAACGGTTGCTTCTAGATTCCCTCTCCTACAATTTTATATATAAGGGAACTAGAAATGGTAATCTCTATGTTATTGTTCTTGAATCTATTAAGCCTATTGTTGGTAGATGCCTTGTTGTTAATTTGAGTGATATTTATTTGTGGCACCATAGGCTTGGTTATGTAAATATGCATCAATTGATGAAGTTGAGCAAAAAGGAATTGGTCGAAGGACTTACAAAATTGGATTTTAAGAAGGATGATGAATTCCAACCTTGTACCCAAGGAAAGCAAACCAAATCCCCCTTCAAATCCAAAGGAGTCCTTAGTAACAAAAGATCTCTTGAACTTCTTCACATCAATCTATTTGAACCAAAGAGAACACAATTACTTTGTGGTACCAAGTATTGCCTCATGATTGTCGATGACTTTTCTCAATTTACTTGAACTTTCTTTCTTATTTCAAAAAGTGATGCTCTCTATGTTTTCTTGAATTTTTGTAAATGAGTTGAAAACAAAACTTCTTTCTAGATTGTTTTTATCCATAGTGACCATGGGGGAGAATTTGAAAATGATTTGTTTGAATGGTTTTGTGAGGAATCCAGGTATGCACATTACTTTTCTTCACTTCGAACACCTCAACAAAATGGGGTTGTAGAGAGAAAGAACATGCTGATATAAGAAATGGATAGGACCATGCTTCTAGAGTATGACACTCCAAAGAAGTTTTGGGCCAAAGCTGTTAGTACTTTATGTTTTGTGCGAAACCAGGTTTTCACTCATCCATCTTTGAAGAACCCCCCTATGAGTTATGGCATGGTAGAAATCCTTCCATCAATTACTTTCATGTTTTTGGTTGTCCTTATTTTGTTTTGAACACCAAGGATTCCCTCGACAAGTTTGATACAAAATCCTATAAGGCTTTCTTTCTTGGCTATAGCACTACCAGTAAAGCTTATAGAGTATTTAACATTGAATTTTCTAAAGTTGAAGAAACTATCAATGTTAAATTTGTGAGACTAACCCCTATATTTCCAAGAATATTGTGAATGATGATGTTTTAGATGAGATGATCCCTCACTTGAAAGAGATCACCTTTGTTGACAAAGGAAAAGAGGTGATAGTTGATGAAGAAGAGAAAGAAGAAAAAGAGAAGGATCCAACTCCCCACTTTGCAAAACATCATCCCAAAGAGCTCATCGCAGGCAATCATTTAGAAAGGGTGAAGACGCGGGCTGCATTCAACAAAGAACAAGCTGACAACACCTTCATCTCACAACTTGAGCCAAAGAATGTCAAAGAAGCTCTCAAGGATGATGGATGGATCCTAGCCATACAAGAAGAGTTAGAATAGTTCGAAAAGAACAAGGTGTGGAACTTAGTGCTAAGACCAAATGATAGGAAAATCATTGGAACCAAGTGGGCCTACTGCAACAAGCTTGTTGAAAGCAGAAAAGTGGCAAGGAATAAAGCAAGGTTAGTTTCTTAAGGCTACAATCAATAGGAAGGTATTGATTTTGATGAAAATTATGCTCATGTTATTAGACTTGAGTTTATTAGAATGCTTCTTGCTTTGCTAGCTATAAGAATTTCTTGCTTTATCGAATGGTTGTTAAAAGTTATTTTTTGAATGGTACCATTGAGGAGGAAGTCTATGGGGCTCAACCTCCCGACTTTGAACATTATAAATTGCCTAACCATGTTTACTTGTTACAAAAATCTCTCTATGGACTCAAACAAGCCCCGAGAGTTTGACATGAGAAAATAAAGAAATTTTTGCTAGACAATGACTATATCATGGGAAAATTCAATTCTACCTTATTTCTCAAACACATTTCTAACAACTTTTTGATCATTCAATTTTTTTTTGATGAAATTATCTTTAGCAGAACTAATCTTGATCTTTGAAAGGAGTTTAATTTTCTTATGCAAAGTAAGTTCAAGATGAGCATGACGGGGGAGCTTACTTTCTTCTTCAGCTTCCAAATCAAGCAAACCAAGATAGGTAACATCATCAACAAAGGAAAGTACACAAGTGAACTTCTTAAGAACTTTGGGATGGAGAACACCAAGCTGGTGGACACCCCCATGTCAAACACCACCAATATTGACAAAGATGAAGAAGATGAGAAGGTAGATGAGAAGCTCTATAGAGGTATGATTGATCTCAAGTTTACATATTATCTTCCAGTTACTTATATGAGGGTTTTCTATGAATTTCATCATTTATTGAGCATGTATGTATTTAATACATTTTATTTGGTGTTAAAAGTCCTAATTAGCCACATTAAGCAAAAATACATGATTTTGTGCATCAACATGACCATATCTGACATCATATGCATTTTAAACATGGTTATGGACTTGCTGACATTTTTTCCATAATTTTATGTCATCATTTTATATTTATTACTCAAGAAATAAGCATTACACATATTACATGATATCATTGAGATTAATGCTTCAAAAGCCTAATATTATAGTTCTACCATGTTCTACTCATTTTTTTGAGAAACATACTAATTTCTATGAATTATACAAGATCTAGGTATTTACTAGAATTACTGGGCAATTTACCTTTTTTGGCCAATCCCGTTGTGCCACATGAACATGGGCGCTGCTCTTTCTCCTGGTCCCCTTGAATTGGACCCCGCGCAACACGGGCGTGTGCCATGGACCACGGCTGTGGTCCCTGGTTCTCGTGATCTCGCACGCTGCCCCTGTTTCCTCTATGAAACAGGGCACCGCCGCGGGGAAGGTGCTCCAGTGAGCAAGCATCTGAGATCTGGGTCTCCAAGCCAGCTCCTACGACCACCCACACCTCTGGCAGGGTCCTTCGATTCTCCACGGCTGATCAACTCCTCGACCTTGGCTCCGAGGCTCCCTGTCTCGTAGCTGCCGGCAAGGGCTAACGCTGCGGCTGGGGAAGCTCCGGTGAGCAATCAACAATGCCATAGCGCTCCTCGTTGGCTTATAGGGCTACCGTTAGCTTTGTCCACTTCATCTAGATATCCACAAATTCTTCTCTGGCTCCATTCCTTGGCTATGTAGCCAGTTCTGGGCATGTTTATGAAATTCACCTTAAGCAAGTAGTTTTATTTTAGATCTAGTATGTTTTCTGTTCTATCTTCTCTTTCTGGTTATGATTTCTAGTTTGGTTGATATCTTTCTTGCTTGAACTTCTATTTCTTCCTAGATCGAGATATTAGTTGTAGAAATGGATAAGAGAAGGTAGTTTGGATTGAATCTGAAAGGAGGATCTCCAAGGGTGATCTATATAGAACACTTTCCTTACACACGTTCGGGCCCAACTCAACCCCCTCGGGTCTAGTTCTGCCTGCCCAGGTCCAAGGTCTGTGTTATGTTCAGACCACTTATATTCCTAGAATCTCTAAATGTCATGGACCCGAAAGGGTATCCAAAATATTCAGGGGTGTTGATATGATGTCCTCAAAAGAGGCTTTGTATCATAGATGAGTTTTAGTCATGCTGTGCGAGAGCGATTAGGATGACCCCCCACAGGAAAATCTATCCATAGTACATGCTATGTTTGGAAGTAGGATGTTTGATAGGGTGTTCAAGGGTTGTTTATGCCCGAGAACGGGTGCATAGACTGCCCAATTTGTGGTTACATATCCAGATACTTCTCTCTAATTAGTAGAATCTGACAGACTCTATTTTGTTTTCTTTATTTTGATTTAATCTGCTACAAATCATTTTACTAGACTCGTTCTAGTTCCATCCTTTTATCAACTATGAGATTGGCTTAATAGACTTAAAAGAGAGATCTTAAGTGTCCTAAACATCTCCATGTCCCTGTGTTTGACCCTATATATCTACTACAATCCCGTATTGAGTTACATGGGTCCTTGAAGGTTTTAGGTTATAAATTTAAAGTTTGATCCTTCAAAATTTGCCTCTTTTTAGATGCGATCTTTGGGGCTATCAACTTTTGGCTCCGTTGCCGGGGACACAATTTTCCACGTTTACACATCTAAAGATATTTTTCCAGTCATCCATAAGGATGTTTTATTTATATGCATAGTTCCTCTTTTGTTTTGCACATACTTGTTCAAATATACTGAATAGCTTTCCTTTTTTCTTATACATTTATCAGCCTTGGACCTTGCTTCCGTAAGGCAGGTCATCTTGTCCACCTATCCTTCTAAATTTTTCTACAGTCTTGACTGCTGGCAAATAATTGAAAGTCGTGCGCTATAACTAGTCGAGCTATACTCTCCCCCACTATCATCATTACTAGATATCTTAGCAAGGGAGATTGCCAATCAGCCATCGACCTCGGCAATGCCATGGGATCAATAACTAATTAGAGCAGTGGAGCTAGATGGAGAAAGTGTCGATGTGTTAGCATCCTCATTAGATCTTCATCTCTGAGAACAAGTTGATTCGCTTTAGGAGCTACTAGAAAAGTAGGATCTATAGCTCCAAGTAGCCACCAAGATCACAAACCATAGTAGAACTTTACTTCAAACTATTGAACAAGGATTTATCCAAGTGCATCAGTTTAATACAAAAAAATTCCAATTGAAGTGCATGGAAAAATTGACAAATCTTGTAAGCGTTGCTGCTCACGTCCAACAAATTCATGATAAGGATGTTGAATAAGGTGGGAGGCTTCAAGAACTCATCAATTTGGTTACCACACAATTGCAAGTACCATCACATGTCGATGAAGATTATAGTCATCAAAACCATTCCATTGGGCCTGAAGTGGAGTTTGCCTTACCATCCTATTCTGACCATCAACTAGATTCACCAAGATTTTTCTGTGAAGACTAACCAACCTGGGTAAGCTCTTCATTTTATCTGTATGATTTCCTAATCAACCAATGGAAGATACAAGCCACCAACTTGAATGGTTTTAGGATGATGATGACGACTTTTATCCTCACTAGGGCAGTCATACAACCTCACAATAGGAGGGTCAGTTTGAGGAGCCTAAATCAAAATTGATCCAGACCAGGGTGATATCTCTCAATATGAGACTTGTCATTTCTTTGAGCTGTACTTCAATCATTGTTTGGAATAATTTGTTCAATGAGGACAATGACAACTATTCACACTAGGGAAGTGGGTATACCAATGACAACGAGTTGGAGGAGCACAAGCCGACATTTTCCACCATTCTGTTACAAAGAGTGGTCAACATTAAAGGAGAAGGATGGACAATCCGTCACAACATGGCTGTTGAGCATGAAGTTACCCCAGACCCCACAAAATGTGATAATCTTGGGGTAGTAGAAATAGAAATAGAATCACATGAGGGTACTTATTGTTCAGAAGAAAATTGGATGACTTGGATTGTACACAAAAGTTTATCTGATCATCCAATCTCAAGTTCAAAGGTGGAGAGAGAAGAGAGGAGTCCTCTGGAAAACTTGAAGCCTCTCCCCTCCATCTCATCCTATTTCGACATCCTAGGGCCTTCCTATTTAGATTCATACCATGATGGGAACCTTGAGGATGCTTTGCCAAAGAAAATATTTCAGTGTAGTTCTAATCAATCCCAACACAAAGATGACTTCATTGTGTCACCACATTTTACTCCTCTTCTTCAAACTCAGAAAGACCCACATCTCCACCTATTCTAGTCCTATTATGTGGCATACCCCATCAGCAAGACACAAGTGACACTAGTCCCAAAACTTAGGATTTAGGGTCCTAGTGTTGGTATCGTGGGCTAGCCACCCCCTTTCTCTGACTCCTTTCTTTTCTCTTTTTGTTAGAAACTTTAGTTTTCACATTCCTGCTTAGATAGTTTCTTTCCTCTAACCGCCTACATATATTTGCAGACATGCATCATTTTAGGACTTTAATAAATTTCTTACACATACATCCATGCATTCTCTAATATCCTAAGTTTAAGACTTTTTTAAGGGTGAGCAAAGTTTTAAGCTTGGGGTGGTAGGGCTATTCGCCCTTCTGCCTCTTCATTTTCCATGCATGCATGTTTACTTCCTGCGTTAAGGCATACAATTTTAATTTTTTTAGCCTAGCTTTACTGCTTTATAGGGCTTTGTTTCATAATTTGTAGCTTTGCAATTAAGGCTATGTAATGTGAATCTTAGAGCTAAATGCTTAAATTTATGCCTAAATGCACATTTTTCATCTTAAATTTGCTTGATCTCTTACTAGACTAGCTCTCTGACTCTTTCCTTAAGTTTGGCAATTGATATAAGTTTATGTGCCTTTTTCATAGCTTAAAATGTTATTCCCTTGATATATGTTGTGAATTACAAACCCATGATATAGTAATGTTAGAGAGAGCTAGAGTTTGATCAAAAACTCCAAGCTACGTTATTCATGAACTTGCCTCTTCTCTAAGGATCCTTGAATCATAATTACTACTTTTCACACAGGTATCAGGTGAATAATGATGAGTTTTTTTGAGATATATTCAGGTTGAAGTGTTTTTCCTTGATGGTTAATGCGTCCTCTCACCTTAGATTGAGTCAAAAAGATGAAAAGTTAAAAATTTGCAAAAGAGGCTTGGCCACCCAAAAAATTCCAAAATATTAAATATAGTTCTCACCCAGGCCTATAATAGAATTCAGAGACTAAAAGTTTGAGTGAGAATAAAGATATGAACATTTGTTTTCTATTTCAAGAGAGTTGAGGATGGTTCTCAACCGATGTATGACTACCCTCATGAACACATGTATGTCTTTCCTAGTAGTACCACCATGAAATCTCATTAGAAACTCTTTAGGAACCCTTAGGATACCTATGAGTTCATTCCAATAGAAGGGTTGGTTCAAGCGTAGTACGAGGAGTTTGTCTCAATTCTTTGGGCCAACTAGCTCAGACTATAGGGACTGTTGCTTGTTACATGGACCAACCTAACGCATATCGGGATCCTCATAAGTCATTAGAGTCTTTTTACTTTTGTTGCTTCTTAGGACATCAATAAGTGGGAGGCGCATTGTTCCTAATTGATCTAAGTGAATAGATGATAGTATCTCATTATTTGCCTCCATTACCTGCCTGATCACCTATGTGACAATGCTCTGATGTTGTATTATTATGATTCAAACCCTCATGAGTACTAACGCGTTGTAGTGAATTCACTTAATCCTGCCTAGATGATCTTGATCGTACTTTAGTAAGATTGTTTGACTGGTGGGGGGTTTGTTATGAAACAACATGGATCAAGAGAGTTGATGTTTTAAGCTATTTTTCTTAACCTTAGCATTCATTTTCAAGCTTAATTTGGATGTTATCTTTTTGTTCTTTGGACAAATAAGGTTTAAGTTGGGGTGGTTGATAACACCCAAATTTAGGCATTTATGCTAAGCATTTATTCATGGTTCCGTGTTATTATAACTTAATTTGTCTAAAATAACTATAGATTCTTATCTTTTGATAATTTATATCTTTTTGCTCAACTAGCCAATTTGAGGACTTGCTTGCACCAAATATAAGAAGATATCAATTTTCCAAGATTTCTCCCTATGGGCCCGGTTGGGCCCAGCTTGGCCCGCTCAGGCCAATCACATAATTTTGCAGTAGTTGAAAACATCACTGACTGCTACCCTTCCATCCTTAGTGACCTCTACGACTAAAAATCTACAATGACCGCTAAGTATTTGATCTTCAATGATAGCTGGCCCGAAGATAACTACAACTACCACGACTTTAATGACCACTAGGCTCGGCCAGGTCGGGACTAGCTCGACTCGATCAAGTTGAGCAGAAAAGATCAATCACCGCTACAACTTCAAATCTCTAGCGACCGCTAGAAGGACAGATCGCTAAGGAACAAACGGATGGTACAACTTCAAATCTCTAGTGACTGCTAGAAGGTCAACAACTGCCAAAGAATGTTCTGCCAACGACCACTAGACTCAACCCGATCAGGTCGGCCGATGAAGGGGTAGTGATCAAATCCTTAGAAAATGCTGAAGGGTTAGCAACCACTTATCACCCACAATCCACCTGTCCCTATAAATACTGATAAAACCAAAATTTGTGATGTTTTTGGCCCTTATTTTGTTATCAAAACTGTCCTTTTTAACTGTTTTCCTCTCTCTTTTGTCATGTTTTTGCATAAACAGGTCACGCTACGCTATTAACTCAATCTTATCATCTTTTGCAGAGTTTTCCTCGTTTTTGAACTCATTTAGCAGCAAAAAGGCCCGTCCCGACCCACGAACGTGTTCCACCTACATCAGCCTTCTCACCAACCGGCCCCCTGATACACTCGCTGCCCGACACGGGTGCGCGATACCATACCGCGCGACACAAGGATGCCACACAAGAAGGAACGAACGAGCGACATGCCACTTACCTGACAGGGAGCCGGGTTTGCCAGGACAACTGTAGCGTGTCGCGCGATACAGGCTACCCACCGACAGACGCCACTCATCACGATGACTGACAGCCCGACATCCTTGTGCCGCCCGATATACATAGCGGGCGTCCCTGAAGCCGCAATAAAGGAGCTGAAGGAAGAACACGTGACGTCCGGAGCACCATAACTTCCCCCAACCGCTGCCTATAAATAGCAGCTATAGGACTCTGATGGGACGGGTCGAAATCCCTCGAAAGACAACTTAGGAATGCTTTAGGAGCTAGCATGTCGCGCCTCAGAGGTGTGTCGGGCAATTCTAGGTGAGCACTTCCCCATCCCGAGAGGGAGGGAATGGTTCATTTAGGGTCATCCCGGGCACCACTGCAGGCCGATATCGACCAACAAGGACGCCCAACAAGAGTACCCGATACTAGAAGCAACACTCTGACCTGACATGATACCGAACCGCGATACACATCACTAGTCATGGTGTGTCGCCCGAGAGGGTGCCTCCCGACATGATCGTATCGGGAAAGGGCACCCCACTCAATACGTCCGCCCATCATGAGCGTGTCGCCTGAGAGGGTGTACTACCCGACACGGGCATATCGGGCAAGGTTCCTACCCAGTATCAGGCCAGAGGATCTGCTGCTTCCTGTCGCCCTTGTAAATCAAGAAGGCGGCATATATGTTTACTTATTTCAGTCATTTACTTTCTTTACTTATGCAATGTAATCAGACCCTTTATGTTAATGGAATTAGAAGAGTTTAATTATCTGCTACTTTATGTTTGGTCCCTTTTGTTGGATGATTGCTATGTTTAACATCTGAACTCTAGCTTGTACACTTGGATCACATTTCGATTAGCTACCGAATCGTGTTTTTCCCGTTGCAACAGCCTCACGAGAGGTGTTGTGGCTCTAGTGTTTGGTCCGATACTGGAGTACGAGAGTGCCTAGGATCAGAGTTGCTGTAGTAACCTTTCCACTCTAACTTAAGTCCAGCAACCTCGAGAGGGGTGTTGACGCTTAGTTAGAGGTACCCGCTTCGAGAGGAGGGGTACATGATGTTTCTGCTGCCGCTTGTTTTATCGAAGCTTTCTCCTTCGTTCCTTACTAATGCAATAGTATTATCTCTCTATTTCCGTTGCACAAAAACCCTAAAAACTGATAAATGCTTAAAACCTAATTTTCCCTCATAGATCCAGTTGGAGATAGACTTCTTCTATTTTATCGATCTTAGCCTATTGTTCCCTTTGGGAACTTTTATCATCTCCCTACCCTTGCCGGAGTGTAACGTGTCGATTCCGCATTCTCAACACTACCGCCCTTGTCCCTGTGTTTGACCCCGTAAACAAAGTTGCGGGGGCCTAGAAGGTTTCAGGTTATAAATTTAAAAGTTCGACTACTTCAAATGCACCTCCAATTTTCCGACACGCGATTTAGGCCGGTCAACTTTTTGGTGCTGTTGTCGGGGACAAGGCAAAATGGTACTATTGACGAACCCGAATCCACTAACTACACTCCAGTGCCTCAAGCTTAGAAATAAGCTTGACAACACTCTCTTTTTCCTTTTTATTATTATTTTTAACCTGAAATGAATAATTCGTGTTATTAATAATAGATTTTTTAACTTGATTTTTACACTCTATTCAGGTACTCATTAGAAAGGCATTCTTCTCAACTGAGCACTGACACCATCAAATGTGCCGCCTCACGTTGAACCACCCCATTCAGAGGGTGAACGCCAAGGGAGAGCTAGACCACATTTGCCTCCACATGAAGATAACGACCAATATGACGATAATGATCAGCCTGAAGATCCAGAAATGGAGCAGTTCGAGGACGACCATCGCCATGATAGACGTCGTAATCACCAGAGGCACAGAAGAAATCACAATAATCAAGAACAACACCAGGGAGGCAGCGACAACAGCGATTCAGATGAAGAAGAAAAGACTCTAAGGGAGTTAGCTTCCACAAAGGCTAACAATTCCAGATGCCCTATCATCATCCCGCGATTCAACGCAACTAATTTCATGCTCAAGCCATCAGTCATCTCCATGATTCAAAACAAAAGCTTTAGAGGGAGTTCTAAGAATGAAAATCCCTATCACCACTTGGATGCTTTCAAAAACATCTGCGACACCAGCAATATGCGGGGAGTCCCCAAGGAGGTAATCTATTGCAAGGGCTTCATTTTTTCTTTGGAAGATAAGGCTCTATCATGGTATCTGGGGCTGCCCCACCAAGCTCTGAATGGATGGAGTGCACTGGCAGATGCCTTCATGAACACGTTCTATCCTACTGAGAAGACTGTCTGGAACAGACAAAGGATTACATCTTTCATGCAAAAGCCAAGCGAGAATCTCCATGATTCCTGGGAGCGATATTAGGAATATTAGAGGGACTGCCCTCATCACAACTACAAGAAAGGTTTCTTGATAACTACCTTTTACAACGGTCTAACCCCTAAGGAAAGGGTTTCACTGAATGCAGCAGCAAGAAGTGACTTTCTAGAGAAGAAGCCGAGCAGGTCCGAGAAGATCATTAAGAACATGGCCGAGCTGCAAGCCGACACTGACTATGATAGATCCGACAGGGGAAAAGCTAAGAAGGCTAGTGAAGGACCTTCTTTTGAATCCAAGGCTCTGGAGACAATCACCTCTCAGATCCAGAGGATAGCAACTGATGTAAAGCAGCTGAAAGAATTAGGTGGGAAGGGAAAGAAGCAGGTTGAGAAGGTCATGAAGTGTGTCACCTGTGGAGAGGGTGGACACAGGGTAGATAATTGTATCTACACCCGACCTGACGAATCAAGCGAAACTGATTCAGAGGCTGAAGCGATTGAGAATGTCTCTTTTGTAAATTTCAAGAGGCCATATCATCCTGGTTTCAATTATGGCAACAAAGATGCAGCTGAAAACTTGCATTAGCTGCATAACTCCTCCAAGCCACCTCAAGTTTTTGAGAAAAGGGGAGGACAGTGTCAGTTCGCCAAAAACACCCCCTTCCTGTCAAACAAAGGAAATTTCCAAGGACAAGGTAAATACCAAGGCCGCCAAGCGACGGACACCAGTCCAGGACAAGGTCAAGCCAAAGAGCAGGGACAAGACAATGATTCAAACCAATCAGAAGTGGTTGGACAATTGTTTGATTTTGTAAAAAGACAAGATACGATTAATAACCAGCTAGCGCAGAGTGCACTTTCAAATTCGGGGGTTCTGAACTCACTACAAGTTCAGATGGCAGATATGCAGACACATCAACGCCAAATTGATCAACAATTAGCTCAGATGGCCGAATTGATAAAGAATCCCTCGGGCAAAATATCTTCCAACATCGAAACTGCCAAAAAGGTAGGACTGTGATCAACAAAGACAAAGATCAAGTTGCAAGATATGGATGATGCTGGAGGCTAAAAGTGAAGAACCTAGAACGGTCAAGCTGGCGACGCAAACTGCAGTGCTCCTCGGGAGGCAGCCCGAGCTTTTATTTTTCCTAGAATAGGATGTTATTTACTTTCTTGCAAGACAAACATTATGAACATTTGGACTGTAATAAGGCCCGAGTCAGTGCATGCGTCACATGTGCTGACTCTTCTATTTTATGGGTCACCGCTCTGTTTTATGGACCTGGATGGGTAATACTATCTGAGGTTGGGAACTTAACCTTGGGCCAATGATGTTTTACTCATCAATTGTTTTTTCCCTCGCTTTGTTTTTAAGTTTTTCATCTAGATTTTGTTCTGAAGGTTTCGTATCAGGCGGCAACTCAACCATCGCACATAATGCGCTCATATCGGGTAAAGGTATATCAGGCATCGCAAAGGCCGTGTCAGATAGCATGACCAGGCGACAAGCACCCGTGATGGGCAACACGAGTATCTACCTTTGTTTAGACGATTGGACTGCCCGTCTCGGGAATGACTTATCTCAACGGCTGACACGCGCCCCGACATTACCCGTTTTACCCTCGACTTGGTTTGCTATATATAGTACAGAGGGTTTACTGTGTCGGGCTATTGCTTTTACTTTTCACCTACCCGTATTGTGCTATGAATTCCTTCATTGGCTCCCATGTAGCGCAACCTTCTCCTGCTCTCGTATCGCACATAAAAATTAAGAAAGCGAAAGGTATAGCCCAGTAGCCCTATCATCCTTGTTCGCCCGACACGAACTTCATATTGCGCACATCGTATCAAACTGGCGACTTTAGTTGATTTCCTTGTATCGCCCAACACATGTGTCACGTGACACATCTTTAGCACGCGCTTGCCCGATGCGCCATATCAGGCGATAACCGTGTCGCCCATCCTTATGCCGCCTCACTTGTTTTGTTGTCGGGCGACACATTGTTTTTCTATCAGGAAGGCCCTATCGGGCACTTTGTTTCTCGCGACCGTATCGCCCGACACACCCATGTCAGGCATCGAGCCTGACATGCAGTTTTCTCCGTATCGACCAATTCTGTATCGCCTAAGATGTTCTTTTGACAAACATTACCCAGATCTCGTATCGGGCATGAGCCTACATCTTTGAAAGCTTCATATCGCCCGATACAGTGGTGTCGGGTAATTTTTGTATCGGGTCGAATTTTATCATGCATTCAGCTTTTCTCTTAAACACCAGTGTCAACTTTTAGTTCTTCCTACCTAATGTCGGCACAATTAATTGATCAATGAACTTGTTTAATGATAATAGAGATGGCCCGCACAAAGCAAACCGTTGTTCGAGTTGATGAACACGACAGAAGAATCGACACCGAGGCCGCAGCTGAAGCAACAACGGTCGGGTAGAAACACCCGAATCCCGACGCAGTGGGACCATCAACAGGTGAAAAGAGAACAAGGACAGGAGAAGTGACGGCTCCAACCACAACTCCAACCACAACAGCAGAACCCCTGGATCACACACCAGGAAGGTTCATGTCGAGAGATGACGAGCATGGATGCCGGTACTCAGAATTGGCGACTAAACTTTATAGGCCAAGCAGATTCTGCCACCAGTCATCCTTCATTCAATTGGGGATTTTTGAAAGACTAGAGAATGTCCTCGCCGCGGAAGGACTGAGGAAGATCTGCCTCAGCTGTTTCGCCTCCTACACCGAACTCACGAGGGAGTTCATGTCGTCTCTCCACCAAGTGAAAAATTCTTCTGAGGACATTGAAGAATATGGCGGAGCAGACAGACTGCAAGGGCGACTGTACAACTCGGATCACATCATCTCCGAAAAGCTGCTCAATGAGATCTTCTCTTCCAGTGAGGAGGAGAAGAAGCTGCTAAATATCAGTGAGAGAATCACCAAAGGAGACGGGTTCAACCCCGTGGAGCTCTGGAAAAGGCTAACCGGTGAGTCATCATTCAAGCCGGGAAGCAAGGTGGCGGCGGTGCACTCATGTTTTTAGAGAATAGTACACAAGCTGGTGGCGTGCCTACTGTTCAGCAAGAACGAGTCCAACAATATTTACACCGAAGAACTCCACGTCATGTGGCACATGATGGAGGGCAGAGTAATCAACCTGGGGCAGTTTCTGCTGAACATGCTGCACCCAATAAAGGATGCCACCAAGGAATACTCCATGGGTGGCATTGTCAACCTGATCGCAGCTGGGCTTGGGTACCCACAGGAGCCGCACACTCTGTCAAGGACAAGGGGCGAGATGAGTTGATCGACCTCAAGTAACTCATGAGGGCTAGCATTATAAAGAAGGAGGGGCAAAGCTACTTCTACAAGTTCGTAAGGACAAACACCCTCCTTCCACTCCCTCAATGTGCCGCCTATGACACAGAAAAGCTTGTCTTCACCACATCAGAAATTGAAGTTGTGGCAGTAGGAGCAGCTTACGCCGCCACCACCAAAATTCAAAAAAGGGTGGCTGTGAGAGGAGAATCAATCCCTCTCGACCCAAGGCAGAACAAAACTCCAACGACCTTCGCCGAGCCAGCCGCCACTCGAGAGCCACCGACGACAACAGTTGATGGAGCTGTCGTCGCTCCTACTATACCAGCCACAATCACGCCAACACCTGCCGTGGCTGAAGAGGAACCGGCGATCATTGAGGTCGCCGAGACAACCACGGGAGCTGCCGCAGAATAGACGTCCGCAGCCCCAAAAACTTCTATAGTTCCTTTAGAGGCAGAAGAAGAGGTGCGACCGGACGCAAGTGATGGGGTGTTCGCCGAGATCCTATAGATGGAGCTCGGGGCTGCACAGCTAACGCCGACACCGCCGCGAGTGTCCCCTATAACAGTTGCTGAAGAGATTGCTGACAATGTAGAGGTGGAGCAGCATCCACCCACACCACAACCTTCTCAACCACGACAAGAAGGCGAGGCAGTGACGGCCGCAAGGGCACTGACACCTCATCCAACAACATCCACCTCGTGAACGATCGGGATAAGGTCTACCTCGTCAGGTAGACCTTCACATGAGAGGAGTATAGCGAGGATGATGAGAGGGAGATCTACAGGAGCCCCTCTATCACTCGGGAAAATATTGGGTCACAAACTCGACCACTTGCGGGAGGTAACAGAAAGCCACTCGGCTACATTTACTTCTCTAACCCGCAAGTTTTCATTTTTCCAGCAGAGGCTGAATAGCCAGGAACGGGAACTGCTGAATCTAGTTGGCCTTCCTGGCCAACTAGTGGAACTCAACACCACACTTCAGTAGACCCTCCAGCACCTTGACATGATCGAGGAGAGGCTGAACAGGGGAGACGACCATCTGCACCCAAGGCAGCCGAGAAGGTCTCCGTCACCTCCTGGCTCAGGCTCTCAACCTTCCTCGTCAGCAACCTCATCTAGATCATCATCCTCTTCCTCCTACAGTGGGCCATCCCCAACACCCAAGGAAGGGATGCCACAAAGATCGGCCAATGGAGCTCCAGCAAGACAGGTGAGCTCCCATGGTTTGGAAGAAATGACTCCCTCAGTCCCCCTCAACGAAGCTGAAGATAACAACGAAGACATCAATGTCGGGGAGGACTCTTCTGATGAATAAGAGGAAGAAGGGGGGGATATATGCGCCTCCAATGAAAGGCACCCCCCAGAGGAAGACGCTCGGCGGCGGATAAGTTCTCTGTGCCGTCAGAGCTACTTTCCTTCGAGATGGCCGACTTCGATAGAAGGGCCATCAGCTACCTGTCAGTCAGGGACCAAAAGTTGCTGAATAAGGTCCTGAGGACACATGCAGATGAAGAAGACATAGTCTGGAGCGACGACTACTTCTCTGTACGACGGGGTGCACTCAGAAGCATTTTCCGCTCACCAACCGTTGTCGGCAAAAAGCTGTTCAGGGTCCTGGAAGGTACAATGATAGAGAACATCAACGCCGGGATAGGTCGGAGAACAATATACAATGCCACCCCAACCTTGGCAAGAAGACTGATGATGGGAGTACCAGACTCCATTGCGGTGGCCAACATGATGCAACACATTGAAAAGCATAACATGAACATGGTGTTGGCCCCGTACACGCACCACAACGTATGGTTCCTCTGTGTGACAAACCTCAAGAACCACGATGTCCAGCTGCTGAGCTGCAACAATAACGAGGTGCCACGCTCCAGGCTTATTTTCAGTCACCCAGAGGAGAAACACCTGAGGCTTCTACCGCTGCGTCTTCTACGAGCTATAAAGCAAGGAGTCAAACGTCACAATGGTGTTTGGAACTTCTTTTCTATCCGAGACTTCCCCATCCAAGAAGAAGAGGGAAGCGGAAATAGTGCCTTCGTCATCTTGTATGCCATGGAGCTGCTTAACATATTTGGATACATGAGGCACCTCCAAGGCCAAAAATTATACCATCTCAGGAGCATATATGCACTGCTGCTGATAAAAGATAGGCTCTATTTCCAAGATGCGGGGGTACCTAAAAAGCTGCTGGATAGTGACCTAGAAAGCGAATCTTCACAACCCAGTAGCACTCCGGAGAAAGAAGTAGAAATGGAAACAGATACCTACGGGGCAGGCAAGCAGTTAGAGATCCTGCAGGAAGTGCATGGATTTGAAGACCCTACTTCGCCTGGAACTCTAGAAGAACTGATCAACAATTTTGACCGCTTCTCGTGCTCTACACTCACGTAGGAGCAGGTTAATGAAATTCTTCTAAAGTTAGCTTATTCTACCCTGACAGATGTCATCTACGAGGCAGACAATGTCGTAGTCTCAGTTGATGACTTAAGGGACATGGTAAAAGATGGAGGATATGTGGCGATATCTGTGGCGGCCGCCTACATCCAGACACTACAAACAAAGTTCGAACATGCATACATTGCTCATCCAATGCTGTTCAACGACATCTGCCTCGCTGATGAAACAGGAGCAAAGGAATCATTTCTGGCAGAGTTGGAGTAGAGGGTTCCATGCACAATCTTCCTGCCCATCCTGCATTACAACCACTGGACGCTCCTGACGATGTACACTTGCCAACGAGCAGGAATCTTCTACAACAACTCGGACAACAACAAAGATCATCCAGTGCAGTGTACATCAACAGCGTTGACATCCCTCGTGTGCTTAGTATGAAAATACTATGATGAGGTGGCAGCACTGATACAACCATTCCTGGAGATGGCAGCAAACAAATGGCATGAGCTCCAGTTCTGCCACCGCAGTCCACAACAAATTCCTATATCCAACGACTGCGACATCTTCGTCTTGGAATGGATATCAAATGAAAAGACGCTTGACCAGCTCCACCACATCGACTACCACAGAAAATGAGAAGAATATGTGTGGGAGCTTCTATCTAGCGAAGGCGTGCTCACCGGGTAATCCCTCACTGTGTTAACATTACCCTACCTTATCTACTTCACAACTCTGGGACAGAGTGTGGAGTAATTTGGGGGGGGGGCATGTACCAGTAAGGGAGGTATAAAATTGTTTCCTCATTTTTCCTTAAACTCCACCCCTTTTTTCCCTTTTGTTCTTCTCCTACATATTGTGTACATATACATATACATGCTCACACAAAAATTTTGCTAAAAATTTGAAAATTTTTGCTTATTTTTGTCTCCATAACATATGTACAAAGACGCTATATAGTAAAAACCTGATACGACTTCTTGCCAATTTGTTTTCTACGTGCCCAAGGAGATGCATGTTTTGTTATGTCTTTCTGATAATGCAGCCTCAAACGACAAAAGACTACGACTTTCCACGCCAAAAATTTTGAAAAATAATCTCGCAACAGCTAAGAGATGTGTATGCAGAAGGAAAAAGCTGCCCAAACAACAACAAAAATTCCTCTTGTTTTCCTTTACCCAATAAAATCCCAAAAGAGAGAAGAGCCTTAGGAGAGTGAATAAAAGCATGAGAGTTGTTCCCAATAAAAAGAAAGAGAAAAAGAAAAAGAAATATATACACACTTGTTTTCCAAAAGTACCCATTTTTAGGCATGGTAGATCCGGGGCAGTGGTACGTAGGATGTAAAATCACTGCTCTAAAGCCAACTGGCTTGGACTGCAGGGACCACTCGCCCGCTAACGGACCCTTACCTGGATGGACTAATGGGAAACAAGAAAAACCCAAAAAATCCTTAAGCCTACCCAAACACACAACTTTCTGTCCCCAAAAGCTGTTTGGTGTGAAAGCTAACTTTGAAATCATGCACCGAAGTCTCGCTGAAGCTGTAGAGAAAAATTTTGCTAAAATAATAAGGCAGGAGAAATAAAGTCTTTTTTTGTGTTCGGGCCGCATTCTCTGTGAGACATCTCAATGCTCGCTCAAACCCATGGTCTGAAAACTATACCGGTCGAGAAGAAGCATCACAAAACAAAGTTTAAAAATTGATTGAGGACAATCAAAATGCTAAGTTTGGGGGAGTTGATAACACCAAATTTTGTGATGTTTTTGGCCCTTATTTTGTTATCAAAACTGCCCTTTTTAACTATTTTCCTCTCTCTTTTGTCATGTTTTTGAATAAACAGGCCACACTACGCTATTAACTCAACTTTATCATCTTTTGCAGAGTTTTCCTCATTTTTGAACTCATTTAGTAGCAAAAAGGCCCGTCCCGACCCACAAACGTGTTCCACCTACATCGGCCTTCTCACCAATCGACCACCCGATACACTCGCTGCCCGATACGGGTGCGCAATACCATACCGTGTGACACAAAGATGCCGCACAAGAACGTACAAATGAGTGACACACCATTTACCCGACAGGGAGCTGGGCTCGCCACGACAACTGCAGCGTGTCACACGATACAGGCTACCCACCAGCAAGTGTCACTCGTCATGATGACTGGCAACCCGACATCCTTGTGCCGCCCGATATACATATCGGGCGTCCCTGAAGCCTCAATAAAGGAGCTGAAGGAAGAACATGTGGCGTCCGGAGCACCATAACTTTCCCCAACCACTGCCTATAAAAAGCAGCTACAGGACTCTGATGGGATGGGTCGAAATCCCTCAAAAGCCAACTTAGGAAAGCTTCAGGAGCTAGCGTGTCGCGCCTCAGAGGTGTGTCGGGCGATTCCAGGTGAGCACTTCCCCATCCCGAGAGGGAGGGAATGGTTCATTTAGGGTCGTCCCAGGCACCACTGTAGGCCGATATCGGCCAACAAAGACGCCCAACAAGAGTATCCGATACTGGAAGCAACACTCTGACCCGACACGGTACCGAACCCCGATACACATCACTAGTCATGGCATGCCGCCCGAGAGGGTGCCGCCTGACACGATCGTATCAGGCAAGGGCACCCTGCTCGATACGGCTGCCCGTCATGAGCGTGTCTCCTGAGAGGGTGTACCACCCGACACGGGCGTATCGGGCAAGGTTCCTGCCTGGTATCGGGCTAGAGGATCTGCTGCTTCCTGTCACCCTTCTAAATCAAGAAGGCGGCATATATCTTTACTTATTTCAGTCATTTACTTTCTTTACTTATGCAATGTAATTAGACCCTTTATGTTAATGGAATTAGAAGAGTTTAATTATCTTCTTCTTTACGTTTGGTCCCTTTTGTTGGATGATTGCTATGTTTAATATCTGAACTCTAGCTTGTACGCTTGGATCGTGTTTCGATTAGCTACCGAATCATGTTTTTCCCGTTGCAACAGCCTCGAGAGAGGTGTTGTGTCTCTAGTGTTTGGTCTGATACTGGAGTACGAGAATGCCTAGGATCGGAGTTGCTGTAGTAACCTTTCCACTCTAACTTAAGTCCAGCAACCTCGAGAGGGGTGTTGACGCTAAGTTAGAGGTACCCACTTCGAGAGGAGGGGTACAAGATGTTTCTACTGCCGCTCGTTTTACCGAAGCTTTCTCCTTCGTTCCTTACTAATGCAATAGTATTATCTCTCTGTTTCCGTTGCACGTAAACCCTAAAAACTGATAAATGCTTGAAACCTAATTTTTCCTCATAGCTCCAGTTGGAGATAGACTTCTTCTGTTTTATCGATCTTAGCCTATTGTTCCCTTTGGGAACTTTTATCAACTCCCTAACCTTGCCGGAGTGTAACGTGTCGATTCCACATTCTCAACACTACCACCCTTGTCTCTGTGTTCGACCCCATATATCTACTTCGACCCCGTAAACACAGTTGCGGGGGCCTAGAAGGTTTCGGGTTATAAATTTAAAAGTCCGACTACTTCAAATCTGCCTCCACTTTTTGGACGCACGATTTAGGCCGGTCAATACCCTCCCCTTTCTATCTAGCAAAGGGGGTTTGACTAGTTCTAATTTTTGGTTTGTTTCTATTCCTGTTTGTAGCTACCAATTGTTCCTAGAGTCCTGTGGGAGAGTTCTAAGGTCTGAAAGGGATGTAGCTTACCCTACATCCATACCTGTTGGGAATTTTAGAAAGAGAAGTCTCAACTCAATAATCACCCACAAGTATACGGGGGTCAATGTAGTCAAGTATCGAACACAAGGAGCTAGGCTAGTTAATCACAAATTTGTTAACTTGCATTAATCTAAATTAGGTTATAAGAATTGGATTGATTACACACTTAAGAGGAAAGAAAGAACAAAGGTTTAAAGTAAAAGGGTTTGATTAAGCATTTAGGAACTTGGGCATTAGATTTCACCACCATATCATCATATCATATGAACAAACAAAACAAAGATCATTGTTAACATGCAAGGAGGTTGCCATCGTCATGCATTTCCCAATGTCATGAGATGGTTCTCAATATCACATAACACCCCCGCATCTATGCATAGTCTCAAACACAACCTAATCCCTCAATAACCTCTAGCCACTCCCGTGGTCAAGAGAGTATTGCCATAGATCCCACTCCTTACTCGCTCATGCATTCTCCTAAAGCACAAGGCACCAACCATACAAGAAAGAAACACCATAGGTATCCATGAAAAAGGCAAACTAACTAGATAAGCATAAATTTTGAGTTCACATGAACAATGGCATGAGAGTTACTCTCCCATGCCCAAGAAAAGAGTTCTGCTCGTCCATAATGAAGATATGTAGATACAATGCAGAGATTTCAGAGTTTTGCATGCTTAAGAGAAGAAAAGCTAGAAGAACCAAAGATGTAGCCAAAGGGGAGTAGAAATCTATCTAGAGGACCAAATTCCACCCTTGGAGCTGCTCCAACTCAGACAATCTTCCCTCCCAAAAAGCTTGGTTGAAAGAAGTAGCTCTGCTGCACCTTAGGAGAAGAGAATGGGGGAAGGAAAGAGGTAAAATGGAGGTTCTCTTGGCAAGAAACCACCTTCTTCCAACCCAAAATCACCCTTCTAATATCTAGAACAATCTCTTAGATGAAAGACACTTCCAAAATTATGAGTCATAACCTCCCATTGGGTTGCATTTGTCTTTTAAAATGAGGGGCGGTTGTTTTTGGTTTTCCAAAAACTGATAATGACACGACGTGTCTTTTGGAGGACACGTCATGTCCTGTTGTTTAATCCCACTGGGTAGTGTTGCTGTAGTGAAGCACACGACATGTCAAATAAGGACGCGTCGTGTGAATACCTTCTGGAGTCGATTCAAGCAAAAGGCACACGACGTTTTTGGATAAATACATGCCATGTACGTTGGTAGAAAGACATAGGTGACCTTCATGTCCCATGAACACGCCGTGTTCTCAGGGGAACACGTCGTGTCGTGACTTCTTCCTTCTGGACTAGAGGCTACTGGAAACACACACGCCGTGTGTGTCGTAACACACGACATGCTCTTCATATCATGAGGTTTTCTATGAAGGGACACGTCGTGTCTCTTAGGGAACAATCAGTTGCAAAATGTGGAGAAGCCCATTGGGGTGATATTTGAGTTGGGCTATCTCCAATTTGACCTTTTCCAAAGATGTCTGCAATCAACATAATGTGAGAAGCCAAATAACTAAAAAACTGTGGCAAGATGAATATGAATAGAGGCTAAATGGAGACAAAATGAACTGAAATTGTGTGTGAGAGTGTGCAAAAAGTAGATATGAAATACACACAACAATACCTTTGATTTGGTTCCATCAACTATCATTTTCTACCACCATTCACCCACTTCCCACCATTCCCAACCATCTTCCACCTCCATACATGCACCAAGCTACTGTTTGGGAGTAGAATCGAGGAGAAAGGAGGCCAAGGAGTCTAGAAGATCAAGGAGGACGGCCCAAAGACAAGATCTAACCCATATGAAGGCTAAGTAGAAAGATCCACCTCACCTCTACGGGCTAAATCTCTTCTTCTTCCCCTTTCTTCTACTGTTCTCCTTTGTTTCTGTACAAATGATGTTCTTCCATCTTTGTTCGGTGCCAACTATGCTTTTCCATGGCTAGTTGAGATCCTTCTTGGATATGTAGCTAGTTTTGGGTATGTTTATGTACTTTTACCTTAATCAATTAGTTTTATTTCAGATCTAGTATGTTTTGTGTTCTATCTTCTCTTTCTGGTTATGATTGCTAGTTTGGTTGATCTCTTTCTTGCTTGAACTTCTATTTCTACCTAGATCGAGAGATTAGTTGTAGAAATAGATAATATAAGGTAGTTTGGATTGAATATGAAAGGAGGATGTCAAGGGTGATCTATACAAAAAACTTTCCTTAAGCATGGTCGGGCCCAACCCAACCCATTCAGGTACATCTCCGCCCACCCGGGTCTAAGGTCTGTGTTTTGTTCATATAACTTTTGTTCCTAGCATCTCTGAATGTCCTGGACTCGAAAGGGTATCTGGAATATTCAGGGGTGTTTATCTGATGTCCTCAAGAGAGGCTCTATATAATTGATGGGATCTAGTCACACTGCCCGTGAGTGAGTGGGATGAACCCCCCCCCCCCCACAGGAAAAACTACCACAATACATGCTATCTTCATATGCAGGATGCTTTCTATAGTGTTTGAGGGTTGTCTATGCCTGAGAAAGGGTGCATAGACTGCCCAATTTGTGTTTACATATCCAGGAACTCGTTCTCTTTGAATAGTAGAATTTGACAAACTCTATTCTGTTTTCTTTATTTTTCTTTACTTTGCTACAAACCATTTTACTAGACTCGTTCTAGTTCCATCCTTTTATCAACTACCTGATTGTCTTAACTGACTTAAGAGAGAGATCTTAAGCATCCTAAATGTCCCCCACATCCCTGTGTTCGATACAGTATATCTACTACGATCATATATTGAGTTGTGGGGGTCCTTGAAGGTTTCAAGTAATAAATTTAAAGTTCAATCCTTCTAAATTCACCTCTTTTCAGACACGCTGTTCACAACTATCAACTTTTGATGCCGTTACTAGGGATGTGGTTTTCCACATTCACATGCCCAAAGATTTTGTTTTGTCATCCATAAGCCTATTTTGTTTTTATGCATAGTTCTTCTTTTGTTTTGCACATACTTCTTCATATATACTAATAGCTTTCCTTTGTTCTTATACATTTATAAACCATGAACCTTGCTTCCGCAAGGCAGGTCATCTTTTCCACCTATCATCCTAAATTTTTCCACTTTCCAGACTACTGGAAAATAATTGAAAGCCATGAGCTATAATTAGTCAAGCTATAATCACCCCCATTGTCGTCATCACCAGATATCTCAGTGAGGGAGATTACTAATTAGCCCTCGACCTCAACAATGCCATGGGATAAAGAACTAATTAGAGTAGTGGAGCTAGCTGGAGAAAGTATCAATGCGTAAGCATCCTCCTTAGTGCCTCATCTCCAAGAACAAGTCGATCTGCTTCAACAACTACTAGAAAAGCATGATTTACATCTCTAAGTAGTAACACGATCATAGACCATAGTAGAAGTTTAATTCAAACTGTTGAACAAGGATTCATACGAGTGCATCGATTTGATACAACAGATTTCCAATGGAAGTGCATGGCAGAATTGATAGATCTTGAAAGCATTTCTACTCCAGTCCAACAACTTCATGATAAGGATGTTGAATAGGGAAGGAGGCTTCAAAATCTCATCAATTTGGTTACCACGTAGTTGCAAGCACCATCACAAGTCCATGAAGATCACAATCATCAAAACCATTTCATTGGGCCTGAAGCAGAGTTTGCCTCACCATCCTATTCAGATCATCAAATGGATTCACCAAGATTTTCCAGTGAATACCAACCAACCTGGGGAAGTTCTTCAATTTATCTAGATGATTCAACTGATCAACCAATGGAAGATACAAGCCACCAACTTGAATGGTTTTATGATGATTATGATGACTTTTATCCTCACCAGGGTAGTCAATCAACCTCACAACAAGAGGGTCATTTTGAGGAGCCTAAATCAAACATTGATCTAGACCAGGGTGATATCTCTCAGTATGAGACTTGTCACTTCACTTTGAGTTGTACGTCGATCATGGTTTGGAACAATTTGTTTAATGAGGACAATGACAATTGTTCACATTGGGGCAATGAGTATACTAATGACGATGAATTGGAGGGGTATGAGCTGACATTCACTACCATTCCATTACAAAGAGTGGTTGACATTCAAAGAGAAGGAGAGACAATCCATCACAACATGGCCGTTGAGCATGAAGTTACACCATACTCTATAAAAGGTGACAAGCTTGGGGTAGTAGAACTGGAACATAATCACTTGGGGCAACTTCTTGTTCAAAAGATGATTGGATGACTTAGACTGAACATGAAAGTTTATCTGACCATCTAATATCAAGTTCAAAGGTGGAGAGAGAAGAGAGGATTACTCTAGAAAACTTGAAGCCTCTCCCCTCCATCTCATCCTGTCTCGACATCCTAGGGCCTTCCTATTTAGATTCATACCTTGATGGATACCTTGAGGATGCTCTACCAAAGAATTCATTTTAATGCAGTTCAAATCAATTCCATCATAGAGATGACTTCACCAAGTCACCATATTTTATTCCTCTTCTTTAGACTCAGAAGGGCACATATCTCCACCTATTCCACTCCTATTATATGACAGACCCCTTCGATAAGACACATGTGACACTGGTCCCAAAACCTAGGATTTGGGATCCTAATGTCGGTATTGTTGACCTAAGTGTTATACATTGTCCATATTTTGATAATGACTTGACCATTCCATTTGTATGTATCTAATATGTTCATTTGAGACTGATTTCAGGCATTAGGTACATGAAAAGGATCAAATTGTTTTAGTTAAAGTCAAAGGCAACACAAATGTACTTTTGTGGATAACATTCAAAATCACCTTAGATTACTTTTGTAATCATTTGTATTGATGATATGACTTATTTCCTCTTTAAGAAAAAAATTAGGGACACTTAATTCAAATGTTTGGCCACTTAAAAACCATTTTGTAAAATTCATTACATGTTGTTCGTCGGTCGAGTTACACACTCGACTGATACTTAGTGGATTTTGAGAATGACTTTGAATTGGCCGAGTTGCACTTCATAGAACTTGACCAATCCCTGTGTAGCCCAAAATTGATTTAAGTGGATTGGTCGAGTTTCCACGAGGACAAACTCTATTGATGGTTTAAATTGGCTTTGTCGCATAGTGTGATCGGTTGAGTTATCTTTATTGAAACTCGACCGAATGCACTGTACGAAAAACATATAAAAAGTGATTCTAGCTGTTGGGGTGTTGAAAAAAGTCAAATTTATATCCGTTGCAACCCTCAAAGTGGCTAGAAAAAGTTCATAAATGTTCCTACCCTCCAGTGGGCACCCTCATATATAAAGAGGACCTCTTGGAATTCATTCCAAGATTGCTCCTTCATGCTATTTAAGAACCTTTCTATAGTTGAGTGCATCTAGTCCACTTGATCCCCTTTCTCCCTCTTGATTACACTTAAATTCATCATTATGAGTGATATAGGATCTGTGTGAGAGAGCTACTTCATTGTCTACTTGTAAATCTCTCAAAGTTTCTCCTTTCCCAACCCCTTTCTTCAAGATCAAGGTGATGAACGCTTCTCCAAGTGATGGAGAAGGTGCAAACTTCTTCAAGCTATAGAAGAAGGTGCATAAAGCTTCTCTGAGTGAAGGAGGAGGATAAGGCAAAAGATCCAAGCAGTTGAGTGGGTAAATACTTCAAGGCAAAAGACTCGGTGCAGGAAGGGGATCTCTTTGGTGAAGACATCTAGCTGCTTGGAAGAGTGGGTAAGACCTTGGTGAGGTAGAAGACTAGATCGTAGATAGGTAAGACCTTGGTTGTAAGGTTGTTGGATCCCTTGAACTTGAAGGTAAGCTGGGTATCCTTGTCCCAGAAAAGGACGGTCAATTGTATGTCTTATAATGAAATATAAGTATACATAGGTTGCAAAATCCTAGGGCTTGACCTCTCTAGGTAGTGGAATGACTCTCTCCTTGTTTAGAGAGTGGAACCACACTAAAACAACTTGTTTAAGTGCTTATTTTATTCTCTCTCTTCCTTGTTATGCTTGTTTAGATTGCCATCAAATTCACTATTAGAAATTGTGCCTAGTTGAAGTAAATCGAAGGTATAACTATTTTTTTGCAAGTTTTGAAGCTCTATTCATCCCACCCCCTACCTCCCTAAGATCCAACAAGTGGTATCAGAGCCACAATTTTCTCCAACACATCTCCCACGAAACAACAAGATGGATGACTTACTTGGGTCCCTCAGAGGCTTCTCTATGATACCTCCAGTCTTCAACACCACCAATTTCCTTTATTGAAAACACAAATGCAGTTCTACTTTCAAAGAATAAATTACAACATGTGGAAGGTGTTGATTGTCCCATACAAGGAGCTGATGGATGATGTAGCTACTTGGGATGAAGCTACATGTAAGAAGGCATAGCTCAATGCCAAGGCAATAAGAATCATCTATGTCACCCTCACTCCCTGGATCTCAACTGAATCTCAACTTGGGATACAACCGATGAGATTTGGAACAAGTTGTGCATCACCTATGAAGGCACACAACAAGTCAAAGAGTCAAAGATATACATGATCAATGGACTGCTTGAGAACTTCAACATGGGCAAGAAGAAAATAGTTTTTGAGATGTGTACAAGGCTCAACACCATCATCAATGGGATAGTTTCTTTGGGCCACACCTTGGATAGAGGTACTATCAACTCCAAGATCCTAAGGTCTCTTCCTAAGAGATGGGAACCCAAGGTGACTGCAATTGAATAAGTTAGAAGTCTTGGTGACTTACCCACTGAGGAGCTCATTGTCAACCTTCAAGCTAATGAGCCAAGGTAAGACAAGCAAGAAGAAGATGACAAGTAAGAGGAGAAGGAATCAAAGAAGATGAAAGACAATGCCTTCAAAGCTCAAGTGGAGCAATGATTCTCCAACAAAAACTTGCTTGCCGGTCCTCTCCACCCTCCTCATTTGAAGATGATGGCCCTAGTGATCATGAAGCAAACTACTCCAAGGGCAAGAATATCAAGGGAAAGTCTTCCTCAATATAAACTCCTAGATTCTATGAATGTGGACAAAAGGGACACTACAAGAATGAATGCCCCAAGGCCGAAAAGGCTTACCACAAGATCAACTATAAGAAGAAGGATGACTACAAGAAGGAAGGCAAGTACAAGAGGAAGGATAATAAGGACAAGAGGAGCAAGGATGCAACTCATGTGGATTGGGAAGAATCCTCTTCAAGTGGCTTAAGATTCAATGAAGGAGAATGACATCTTGCACTCATGACCTCCACAAGTGAATATATTGGCGAAGTAAAAGAAAAATGGATTGTTTATAGTGGCTACTCAAAGCACATGACCGGTGAAATCAACCATTTCAACAAATTCACAAAGAAGAAAGGAGGGTCGATTACTTTTGGTGACAACAACAAGGGTAAGGTCATAGGTGAGGGCGATGTAGGAGATTCACTTTGCAACAAGATGTACTTCTTGTGGATGGTCGACATAACAATTTAATAAATGTTATTCAACTTTGTGATAATGATTATCTTGTTTTTTTACCTCACTTGAATGCTTGCTTCTACATTCCCTCTCCTACAATGTTATATATAAGGGAACTAAAAATGTTAATCTCTATATTATTATGATTGACTCTATTAAGCCTATTGTTGGTAGATGTCTTGTTTCCAATTCAAATGATATTTCTTTATGGCACCTTAGGCTTGGCCATGTAATGTGCATCAAATGAAGAAGTTGAGAAAAAAAAGATTTGGTGAAGGGACTTCCTAAGTTGGATTTTCAAAAGGATGAGAAATGCCATCCTTGTACCCAAGGAAAGAAAACCAAGTGCTCCTTCAAATCTAAAGGAGTCCTTAGCATCAAAAGAGTTATTAAGCTTCTTCACATTGATCTATATGGACCAATGCGTACGCAATCACTTCGTGGTAGCAAATATTGTCTTGTGATTGTTGATGATTTTTCTAGATATACTTGGACCTTCTTTCTTGTTTCAAAAAGCGATACTCTTGATGTTTTCTCAACTTTTTGCAAACAAGTTAAAATGAAGCTTCTTGCAGGATTGTCTCTATCCACTGTGATCATGGGGGAGAATTTGAAAATTATTTGTTTGAACAATTTTGTGAGGAATCTGGGTATGCACATAACTTTTCTTAACCTCGAACACCTCATCAAAATGGGGTTATAGAGAGAAAGAATAGGTCATTACACAAAATGGCTATAACTACACTTCTAGAGTATGACACTCCAAAGAAGTTTTGGGCGAAGCCGTTAGTACTTCATGTTTTGTGCAAAACTAAGTTTTTACTCATCCTTCTTTGAAAAAACCCCCCTATGAGCTATTGTGTGGTACAAATACTTCCATTGATTTCTTTCATGTTTCTAGTTGTCCTTGTTTTGTTTTGAAAACCAAGGATTCCCTCGACAAGTTTGATCTGAAGTCTTACAAGGCTTTCTTTCTTGTATATAGTACTACTAGCAAGGCTTATAGATTATTTAACATTGAATTGTGTGAAGTAAACGAATCTATCAATGTTATATTTGTTGAGACTAACCCTTCTATTTACAAGAATGTTGCTAATGATGATGTTTCAGATTAGATGATTCCTCACTTAAAAGAACTCAACATTGTTGATAAAGGAAAAGAGGTGCTAGGTGATGAAGAAGAAAATGAATAAGAAAAGAAGGATCCAACCCCCCCTCTTTGCAAAGAATCATCCTAAAGAGCTCATCATAGGCAATCCGTTTGAAAGGGTAAAGACGTGGGCTGCCTACAACAAACAACAAGCAGACAATGCCTTCATCTCTCAGCTTGAGCCAAAAGATGTCAAAGAAGCTCTCAAAGATGATGAATGAATCCTAGCTATGCAAGAAGAGTTGGAATAGTTTGAGAAGAACTGAGTGTGGACTCTTGTGCCAAGATCAAGTGATAGAAAGATCATTGGCACCGAACGGGTGTACCACAACAAGCTTGATGAAAGTGGAAAAGTGGTAAGAAACAAAGCAAGGTTAGTTTCTTAGGGCTACAATTAGCAGGAAGGTATTGATTTTGATGAAAAATATGCACATGTATCTAGACATGTTGCTTTCTTTTGCTACTCATAATATTTTTTTTGCTTTATCAAATGGATGTTAAAAGTGCAATTTTGAATTGGTATAGTTGAGGAGGAAGTATATGTTGCTCAACCTCCCAACTTTGAACATGATAATTTGCCTAACCATGTTTATTTTTTACAAAAATCTCTCTATGGTCTTAAACAAGCACCTTGATCTTTGTATGACAAACTAAATAACTTTTTGGTAGACAATGACTATATCATGGGCAAAGTCGATTCTACTTTATTTCTAAAACACACTTCTAGCAATTTCTTGATTATTTAGATTTATGTTGATGATATTATCTTTTGTGGAACTTACCTTGATCTTTGCAAGAAATTTAGTGCTCTTATGCAGAGTGAGATCGAGATGAGCATGACGGGGGAGGTTACTTTTATGCCTTGGCTTTTAAATCAAACAACCAAAAGATGGGAACTTCATCAACCAAGGCAAGTACACCAGTGAACTACTTAAGTGCTTTGGGATGGAGAACACCAAGCCAATGGACACCCCCATGTCAAAAACCACCAAGCTTAAAAGAGATGAGCAATTAGAAAAGGTAGATGAGAAGCTCTATAGAGGTATGATTGAAAGTTTATTTTATTTAACTGCCTCTAGGCCTGATATAATGTTTAGTGTTGGATTGTGTGCTCACTTTCAATCAAGTCCTAGGAAATCACATCTTATAGCAGTTTAGAGGATTTTGAGGTATACCCCAAATTTTGGACTATGGTATCCCAAGTCAAGGGACTTCACTCTTAATGCTTATAGTGATGCTGATAGGTTGTTTCATTGATAGAAAGTGTACAAGTGGCACTTGCTTCTTCCTAGGACCATGCCTAGTTTCTTGGTTCTCTAAGAAACAAATCATTGTGGCTATTTCAACTACTGAGGTTGAATACATTGCAGCTGGAAGTTGTTGTGCCCAAGTCCTATGGTTGAAGCAAATGCTCTAAGAATTTAACATTCATTGATACTTCTCCTATCTATTATCATAATACTAGTGCAATTAACCTGTCTTATAATCCTATATTGCATAGTAGAGCTAAACATATAGAGGTCCATCGTCATTTTCTTCATGACCACATTGACAAGAAGGATATTTATATCACACGTGGATATGAAGAATCAACTTGTAGACATTTTCACTAAACCTCTAGCTAGAGAGAAATATCCTTTTATTAGATCAAAAATTCTTATTACTGCTCTTGATGATATTGACATGCCTTATAGCTAGTTTTTATCTTACCTATATGTTTCTTTCTTGAATTTTTCCATCTGTTGCTTTCTATGTACTATAGTTATCTTATCGTTATGCCTTGTTTTGGGTATTTTTTTACAAATAAATGATTTATAGCAAAATTGTACCCTATGATGAGTGAAGTCACCTTAGTATGTCTAAAATGCATAATAGGCTAAAGAAATAAATTTTATTAACACTCTAGAGGCTAGGAATTAAGCTTTCTAATTTTTGGATAGAATGCCGATAGGTCAAGTTACCAACTCGACCGTCCTGGGAGAGGTCATGTGAAAATACCCGATCAGCTGAGTTTCTAAATCTTAAAACTTGACCAATGTCCATGTTGGACCAAACTTAGAAAAGGGTATCATCTAGAGGCTAGGAATTAAGCTTTCTAATTTTTGGATAGACTGCTGACAGGTCAAGTTACCAACTCAAACATCCTGGGAGAGGTCATGTGAAAATACCCGGTCAGTTGAGTTTCCAAATCTCAAAACATGACTGATGGCCATGTTGGACCAAACTTAAAAAAGGGTATCAACCTATTTTCTCCATCTCAATTAGAGAAAAGTCGACCAATCCCGACCTCTTGCCTCCTTGACCTCCAACCCTAGGTTACAACATCCTCTCCCAAGCCTCGTTTAGCCTCAATTGCCACTTCCCACACCCTCCTAGGTGGCTAGATGACCTACTGGTGAGATTCTCTCTCTCTTTTAGTTGCTTTTACCTCTCCATACGTCTCCATGACTTCCAACCGTAGGAAGAGAGCCATCCTTAGTGAAGCGCCATCGTCCTCCTCCACTCCTCGCATGTTATCCTTTAATGGCACCTCCTTCTTCTCCACTGAAGACTTAAATCGCTATAAAGAGCTCCTTCCTAGGAACCCTGTCCCATTTAGTGCTTTGTTTGAGTCTCGTCTCACCATGGCGACATTTATCAAGGAGGTTGCTAAGTTGTTTTCTTCTCATCACCTTGGTGCTTTGTGCCTAGAGCGCCTGCACTTCCACTACTCTATAACTAGCACTAAGGCAGTTCATGAGTTCTATGCAAATCTCAAATGGAACCATGACACAATAGTACCACCTCCTAATACTTAGGCTATACAAAATTTCACGATTGCAATACAACATTTACCATCTCTAAAGATTCCTTGAATATCTTTTTCAATGGAGATGAGATTACTAACACATGGAGAGCTGACTATCTAGATTACTATGACCTACTTGACCCGAGGCCTCCTATAAAAGCTTTAATCTTACTCTTCGTAATATTCACAAGATTTTTAAGAAGCCTAGTGTTCCCTATAGGATGAAGTCAACCCTACCATCCTCTTCTCTGGATTTAAAAAAACTATCTGATTGCATTGGTAGTTAACTGCAATGTCCATAAAAAAAAGCAAAAATTGCAAAAAACACCATTGTGATCATGTACTGCCTTTTGAAGAACATCAGAGTCAATGGTATCGATACATTCTACACCACATGACCTATTTTGATTCCAAGAAAAACACAGGTGGTACCCCCACCATGCCTAGATCTGTGGTCTCTCTGCCTTTGCAACTCAAAAGTCCCTTTTACATGATCTCCATTACAAATCAAGTCAAAAAGGTGTTTGCATAAGTGAGACTATGATCAAGAAGACCTTCCTTCCTACCTCCCCTATCACACATGGAGCCTCCATCTCTACCTTCACCCAGACACCTCTATCTCCACCACCCCAACCTGACCACGCCTCTTTCTTGGTGTCAAATGAAGCCCTTATGGGTTACATGATACACTAACGACATATAACCTTCAGGTTCAGGATCACATCTACCATGACCTATGCCAGATCATGTCTACCATGAACCTGTCTTGTACCCATACCTACCCCTCCCACCAGCCATACCCAGGTAGTAACTATGCCTCTTATGCATACATTCACTTCTACCCAGCCCCTTCACCTGTTGCTTCCGCTACCACACCTATTGTTGATGGTGGACATGTCCTTGCCCCTGGTGTGCCTCCTTTGTTGTCTCTTCCTATTGGTCCTACTGCCACCCTGCTTGCTAGTCTTGGGACTTCTACTCCCTCCTTTGAGCAAGCAAATGAATATGGCATGTCATGGGTTGAGTAGAATGCCAGATGGCCTGATCATGGTTTTGGTCCTCCTACTGATGAGAAGATGCTTGACAAGGCTGCTGAGGATGAGGGTGATGCTGAGGGCAATGAGGATGATGGATCTGAGGATGGTTTTAATGACAATTTTACTGGTATCTCCAGAGATGATGGTGAGGATGATGCTATCTCTACTACACCTTCTGATGGTGATGAGGACTACAAGACCAAGGCCGATGATGATGCTGATGATGAAGACCCCATTGACATAGATAACATAGATATACCTTAATGTTTTAGTTGTATAGTCTTTAGGTGCTGATCATATCTATATTTTTTGAATATTTTGTACTAAGACATTTGGGCATTGTATTTGAGGCGTACTATTTTATCATCTTACTATTTAATCATTGGTTCGTGGCTCTTTTTGTGAGGACATGTTTTAGTGTTGTAATCTTAACCTTATTCACCATAAATCTTTGGTTGACTATATCTTATGTTTTTGTGGTATGTTATCCCATATTTTGATTATGACATTAGACTACTTGTTTCTCTATGCTTTGTCTCAGTTTGGAGTGTGCTTTATGCGGTTGAATGCTTTAGCTTGTGCTTGTGGAGAAGACCTGTGCTTTTTAGATCTTCTACCTCCCTATATTTTTGATATGAAAAAGGGGGATAAGTGATCTCAGCCATATTGTTTTTATTGCTTATATGATCCTTCTCTTGTCAATTATATACATATCATGCGACTTTCTAGAGGACCATATAGTATGTATATGTGCTATGGTTATTTGTGGAAAGACTAACCATGCAGGCTTAGGTAAGCATGAATTGAGGGGAAGCAATTCACATTGTTCATTCATGTATCCCCTTGTAATTCACAAGGTAAAAGGTTTAACTCTCACATCCTTTCTCAAAGGTAAAGGCTTAATTTTCATATCCTTTTCAATATGTTGAGGAATGGTTTGTCATTGTTAAAAGGGGGAGAATGTTGACCTAAGTGTTATACATTGTCCATATTTCGATAATGACTCAACCATTCCATTTTTATATACCTAATATGTTTGTTTCAGATTGATTCAGGCATTTTGTACAAGAAAAGGATCAAATTGATCAAGCCCTATCTTGTTTTAGTTCAAGTCAAAAGCTGTGCAAATGCACTTTTGTGGAAAACACTCCAAATCACGTTAGATTATTTTTGTAATCATTTGTATTGATGATATGACTTGTAACTAATATGAGAAAAAAATTAGGGATACTTAATTCGAACGTTTGATCACTTAAAAGACATTTTGTAAAATTCATTATAGGTTGTTCATCGGTCGAGTTACAAACTCGACCGATCCTCAATGGATTTTAAGATTGACTTTGAATTAGTCGAGTTGCACTTCAAAGAACTCTACTGATCCCTATGCAGCCTAAAATTGATTTAAGTGGACCGGTCGAGTTTCCACCAGGACAAACTCGACTGATGGTTTGAATTGGATTTGTTGCATAGTGTGATTGGTCGAGTTATCTTATTCAAACTCAACCGAATGCACTATATAGAAAATGTAGAAAAAATGATTCTAGCTATCGGGTAGTTGCAAAAGTCAAATTTATATCTGTGGCAACCCTCAAAACGGCTAGAAAACATTCATAAGTGTTCCTACCCTCCAGTGGGCACCCTTAGTTATAGGACATCTTGGAGTTCATTCCAAGGTTTCTTCTTCATGCTATTCAAGCTCCTTGCTATAGTTGAGTGCATCCAATCCACTTGAACCCCTTTCTCTCTCTTTATTACACTTCAATTCATCATTATGAGTGAGATATGATCTGTGTGAGAGAGGTACTTCATTGTCTACTTGTAAAGTTCTCAAAGATTCTCGTTTCCCAACCCTTTTCTTCAAGATCAAGTTGATGAAAGGTTCTCCAAGTGAAGGAGAAGGTGGAAGCATCTTCAAGCTATAGAAGAAGGTGCATAAAACTTCTCTGAGTGAAGGGGGATGACAAGGAAAAAGATCTAAGGATCTGAGTGGGTAAATCCTTAAAGGCAAAAGACTCGATGTAAGAAGGAGATCTCCATGGTGAAGGCATCCAGCTACTTGAAAGAGTGAGTCAGACCTTGGTGAGGTAGAAGACTAGATCTTGGATAGGTAAAACCTTGGTTGTAAGGTTTTTGGCTCCCTTAATCTCAAAGGAAAGCTGGGTATCCTTGTCTCAGAAAAGGAAGGTCAATTGTATGTCTTATAATGGAATATAAGTGTACATAGGTTGCAAAATCCTATGGCTTGACCTCTCTAGGTAGTGGACTGACTCTCTCCTAGTTTGAGGAGTGGAACCACTCTAAGAATGCTTGTTCAAGTTTTTGTTTCATTCTCTCTCTTCCTTGCTATGCTTGTTTAGATTGCCATCAAATTCGCTATTAGCAATTGTGCCTAGTTGAAGTAAGTTGAAGGTATAATTATATTTGTGCAAGTTTTGAAGATCTATTCACTCCCTCTAAATCCCTAAGACCCAACAAGGTATCTTAGGGCAGCCACCCCCTTTATCTTACTCCTTTCCTTTATCTTTTTATTAAAATAAATTTTGTTTTTCATATTCCTGCTTAGATAGTTTCTTTCCTATAACTAATTAAATATATCCATGCATACATGCATCATCTTAAGTCTTCAATAAATTTCTTACATGTACATCCATGCATTCCTTATCCACTATCCTAAATTTAGAACTTGCTCGAGGATGAGCAAATTTATAAGCTTGGGGTTGTATGGTTATTCACCCTTCTGCTTCTTCACTTTCCTTGCATGCCTGTTTACTTCCTGCGTTTAGGCATAAAATTTTATTTTTAGCCTAGCTTTACTGCTTTATAGGACTTTGTTTTGCAATTTGTAGCTTTGTAATTAAGGCTATGTAATGTGAATCTTAGAGATAAATGCTTATCTTTATGCCTAAATGCACAATTTTCATCTTAAAATTGCTTGATCTCTCGCTTGACTAGCTCTCTGACTCTTTCCTTAAGTTTGGCAATCGATCTAAGGTTATGTGCCTTTTTCATAGCTTTCAATGTTATTCCCATGATCTATGTTTTGAATGAATAACCCAATATATAGGACTGTTGGAGAGAGATATAGTTTGATAAAAAAACTCCAACCTATGTTATTCATGAACTTTTCTCTACTCTAAGGATCGTTGAATCATAATTACTACTTTTCACATAGGTACCAAGGAGATGATTAGTTTTTTTGAGTTATATTCATGTTGAAATGTTTTTCCTTGATGGTCAATGCACCCTGTCACCTTAGATTGAGTCAAAAAGATGAAAAGATAAAAAATTGCAAAAGAGGATTGGCCGCCCACAATATCCCAAAATATTTAAAATAGTTCTCACCGTGGCCTATAAATTAGAATGTAGAGAATAAAAGCCTGAGTGTGAATAAAGATATGAGCATGATTTCTCTTTTAGGAGAGTTGACAATGGTGCCCAGTCGGTGTATGATTGTGCTTATGAATGCGGGTATGTCGTACCTAGTAGTATCACCCCAAAAGCTCAGTAGAGGATCTCTAGGAACCCTTAAGAGACCTATGAGGTCATCCCAGTAGAAAGGTTGGTTTGAGCACAATATGAGGAGTTCATCTCACTTCTTTTGGCCAACTGGCTCGGTCTGTAGGGACTGTTGCTCGTTACATGGACCAACCTGACATAGATCAGTATCCTTATAAGTCAATAGAGTCTTTTTGCTTTTATTGCTTCTTAGGACCTGAATAAGTGGGAGGAACATTGTTCTTGATTGGCCTATGTAAATACATGATAGTAGCTCATTACTCACCTCCATTACTTACCTAATCATCTATGTGACAATGCTCTAATGTTGTATTGTTATGATTGAAACCCTCATGACTGCTAAAAAGTTGTAGTGAATTCACGAAATCTTGCCTGGATGCTCTTTGATCATACTTCAGCAGGATTGTGTTCGACTGGTGGGGGTTTGTTTTGAAACAACATGAATCGGGAGAGTTGATGTTTTAAACTATTTTTCTGAACCTTATCATTCATTGCTAAGCTTATTTTGGATGCTACCTTTTTGTTATTTGAGCATCATTTTTCTTGAGGACGAGCAAGGTTTAATCTTGGGGTGGTTGATGACACCCAAATTTAGGCATTTATGCTAAGAATTTATTCATAGTTCCATGTCATTATACCCATAATTTGCCAACAATAACTATAGATTCTTATCTTTTGATAATTTATATCTTTTTTCTCAACTAGCTAATTTTGGTACTTGCAGACACCAAATTTAAGAAGATATCAATTCTTCAAGATTTCTCCCCATGGGCCTGGTCGGACCCATCACATAATTTTTGCAACACTTGAAAATATCAATGACCACTAGCCTTCCATCCTTAGCGATCGCTATGACTAAAAATCCACAACGACCTCTAAGGATTTGTGCTTCAATGACAGCTGGTCCGAAAACAACATCAACCGCCATGACTTTAGTGACCTCTAGACTCGGCCCGATCGGGTCGAGAAAAAAGACCAGCGACCGCTTCAACTTCAAATCTCTAGTGACTTCTAGAAGGTCAATGATTTCTAAGGAGAAAATGTCCTCTGCAACTTCAAATTTCTGGCGACCACTTTAAGGTCAACGACCACCAAAGAAAGTTCCTCCAATGACTGCTAGGCTCGAACCAATCGGGCCCAGCTTGGCCCGGTCAGGTTGACCAATGAAGGGGTAGTGATCAAATACTCAACGACCGTTGAAGGGGTAGCGAACACTTATCACACACAATCCATCTGTCCCTATAAATACCTACCCCTTGTTACCTAGCAAAGGGGGTTTGGCTGGTTCAACTAGTTCTACTGTTCCATTTGTTCCTATTCCTATTTCTAGCTACTAGCTGTTCCCATATCCGCCCGGAGAGTTCCAAGATCTAAAAGGCCTGAAGAGCTTACCCTACATCCATCCATTTGGTTTGGTTCCATCCATCCTTGTTTTACACCACAATTCACCAGCTTCCCACCATTCCCAGCCATCTTCGACCTCCATACATCCACCAAGCTACTATTTGGGGGAAAAATCGAGGAGAACGGAGGCCAAAGAGTCTAAAAGATAAAAGGAGGATGACCCTAAGATGAGATCTAGCCATACAGAGGCTAAGGAGTGAGAGACATCTCTCCTCTACATGCTAAATCTCTTCTTCTTCCCCTTTATTCTATTATTCTCCTTTGTTTTTGTACAAATGATTTTCTTCCATCTTTGTTCGGTGCCAACTATGCTTGTTCATGGCTAGTTGATATCCTTCTTGCCTATGTAGCCCGTTTGGGCATGTTTATGTACTTTTACTTTAGCAAGTAGTTTTATTTTAGATCTATTACATTTTGTTCTATCTTCTCTTTCTAGTTATGATTTCAGTTTGGTTGATCTCTTTTTTGCTTGATCTTCTATTTCTTCTTAGATCGAGAGATTTATTGAAGAAATGGATAAGAGAAGGTATATTGGATTCAACCTGAAAGGAGGATGTCCAAGGGTGATCTATATAGAACACTTTTCTTTAGGCATCGTCGGGCCCAACCCAACCCTATTGGGTCCAAGTTTGCCTGCCAGGGTCTAAGGTCTGTGTTCTATCCAAATCAATTATGTTCCTATCATCTCTGAATGTCTTGGACCCAAAAGGGTATCCAAAATATTTAGGGGTGTTGATATGATGTCTTCCAAAGAGGCTTCATATCATTGATGGGTTCTAGTCAAGGTACGCAAGAGAGAGTGGGATGACCCCCCACAGGAGCATCTACCACAATATGTGCTATGTTTGGATGTAGGATGCTTCCTAGGGCGTTTAAGGGCTGTCTACTCCTAAGAACGGGTGCATAGACTGCCCAAATTGTGGTTACATAGATAGAAACTCCTTCCCTCTGATTAGTAGAATATGACGAACTCTGTTTTGTTTTCTTTGTTTTGTTTTACTTTTTTATGAACCATTTTACTAGGCTCATTCTAGTTCCATACTTTCATCAACTACTAGATTGGATTAACTACTTTAGAGCTATATCTTAAGCATCCTAAACATCCCCATGTCCCTATATTCGACCTCGTATATCTAATACAACATGTATTGAATTGCGCAGGCCCTTGAAGATTTTGGGTTATAAATTTAAAGTTTGATCCTTCTGAATTCACCACTTTTTAGATGCACTGTTTAGGGCTATAAACCATGCTTGGTTTCTTGGTTCTCTAAGAAACATAGCATAGTGGATCTTTCAATAATACATTGTAGCTGGGAGTTATTGTGCTCAAGTTCTATGGATGAAGCAAATGCTCCAAGACTTTAACATTCATTTTGATGCTTCTCCTATCTATTGTGACAATACTAGTGCAATTAATCTCTCTTATATTCCTATATTTCATAGTAGAGTGAAGCATATAGAGGTCCATAATCACTTTCTTCATGACCACATTGCCAAAAAGGATATTTGTATCACGCATGTGGAACAAAGAACCAACTTGCAAACATTTTCATAAAACCTCTAGATAGAGATCAGTTTACTTTTATTATATCAAAACTACTTATTACTGATCTTGATGATCATGATATGCTTGCTAGCTAGTAGGGGTGAGAAGAATACAGTTAGTAATCAATTAACCAAATGGTCAAAACCAAATGGTTAATTTATTTTGGACAATTTGGTTGGTTTGGTTAATTGGTTAATTTTACAATTAAAATTATTTTCTATTTGGTTAACCAAATTAAACGAATAGTAAAAACTTATCAATAAAAAAAATTCTACATATATATAACTACATACTTGTACTTGTGACACGATTTTACCGTGCGTCAAACGCAAGCGTACGCGTCAAAGTAATATAGGCCCTTGTGAGGCCCGAGTTGAACTGAGGGACACTGAATTATCAGAGACTACTACTAACTACTCGCAATCAGCTAGACCGGTTAACAAGTTGGCAGTTGTTGTGAAATTAAAGAAAATAAAATAAAACAAAACAAAGCAATCGATTAAATGTTTAGTTTAATCAATTCAAGATGAGATCTTTAGGATTGCGGTTTCACCACGGGTTATCATTGTATGAATTTTTATATAGTCACTCAGATTCATCTCTCTATCTGGGTAGTGGCCTGTAGTCAGAATTGCCCACTGTCGTGGTACAATTCACTACCTATGTCTAGGTCGGTTCCACCGTCGTAGTAACCTATACCCTAAACTAGGTGCATTAATATCGACCTCTGGGTATCCACCATTAACCTTACACCACCTTGTTCAAGGGATTTGTCAATTAATGTGAATTTCATCTCTTTTCAACTGTTAATTCTTCTTTCAAAGTAATTAAGGGCATTAGGTTATTATTATGGTGATCAAGCATAACAATATAATTGAGAAAACGAATTCATACCACGGATTTAAGAGATTAATGATGAATTACTATGATAAAATTATCATACAATGCTTCCTCGGGCTACTCCCGGTCCTAAAGACAAAGGAAATTAGCCCTGCATGTTCATCTCAAAGCAAAACATGGTAGAGAAAAGGGGAAACATGGGGAAAAACGTGATTAAGTAGTGAAACCCTTGAATGGAGGAGATCCAGGCACTCCTTGGTGTAGAATACACGTTCTCCTGCCTTTCGGTGGTGGAAAATGTCTTCTTCGGCGTACGGAACGGCTGGGGCGTGCTTCTGGGCTCCGTTCTTCTCTCCACACCTTCTCGGGACGTGTGCAGTGGCTAATGACGTGATAGATTGCTCTTGGCTGCCGTCATTAGGTATAATCACCGAGTTAGGTTACCAAAATATCACAGCCGTCGGATTTAGAACGATCTAAAGTAAACTTGTATCTGACGGTGTCGATACTATCGACGCGGGTTGATAGTATCGACCTCACGCGGTATCAGCTGGTCTTCTTTTCTTTTCTTTGTCGCGACTGATGCTAACTCGATACCATTGATGAAGGTCGATGGTATCGACTCTCTTAGGCATCACTTTTGTCTTTTTCCGTTACTGAAGCTCCTCGTGTCGATAGTATCGACTTTAAGGTCGATCATATCGACTGTCTTCTCGCCAGCAACCTGATGGTATCTCGATACCATCGACTTTAGTGTCGATAGTATCGACTCTACGATGCTTCTTGCGGCTGGCAACCTGTGTCCGTGTCGATGGTATCGACCACCGTCGATGGTATCGACAATAGTAGATACTTATTTTTCCTGAAATTACAACACAAAACCACATAAGATGAAACAAAACATATTCTTGTAATAATTTATGCTAAAAATACTGAAATAAGGGAGATTTGACATAGAGAAGGATCATGAACCAAAGTAGATGAATTATGCACTATTAACCACCAAAATGACCAATAAATGCATAGAACACAAGTAAAATATGTCTATAAATGTGACTCAAAATCATCACATCAAACTCCCCTAAGCTTGAACATTGCTCACCCTCGAGCAACAAAACTTTAGAATAGAATTGCGAGGGTCAACTAAAGAACAAATCATCACAACAACATCACCATATGATCCCCACCGGACATTCACATTTCGGCCCTTACTAACCACAGAATGATAATTACCATAAAGGCGACAGTAATCTTCCATAAAAGATATCTACCTCAAAACTGATGAACACTATCATATAAGGCAGTTAACATAATAAAATTCACCGGTTCAGACTCGGTGCATCTTGTGATCTCATATTCTGCGTTGCTCGCCCTAACTACCGTCTACATGGAAGCAACTCTCCTTATATTCACATGTGAGGAGAAAATCACGGTGGCCTACCAATTCGAGCAACAGGTGGATGGAATGGGTGGCTAATGGAAGAAATGGAAGCATTATACGGTTTCAACATGCATAAAACAAAATGCCCTAAATGATGCATTTGCACATGAAAATGCCCTAATGCTTATGATTGGGTGGAATGATGCATGCACTACATCCCTTCTCAAGATGAGATGGAATATCTAACTGAGCTACATCATGTACTTACTCATCTAAAAATGCAGGTGAGACTATGTTCCTTTCTCCCTCTTATTCTACTTGCTTCTCAACACTTTTTTTTTCCATTTTTTTAAAGCCCTTATATCCATAAATGACAATGAATTATTTGTTGGGCTCACTTTTTCTACATAGCTCAAATATTTGAAGCATTTATGAAGGTAGGGAACATATTAATCACCCTTAAAGAAGAAATAAGATACATGATGTACTGTATGCATTAAAGAATTACGAATGCAACTAAATGACACACACCTAAGGATAATGTGCATGTATAACTACTCTTTTTATTTTCATGCAAGACATGTGAGAATACTTTGCAATGCAAGACCTATCTACATGAGATGCAATCAAAAAGGTTAAAACTGAAATGTACTTCCAATTCTTATGGTGGATTGTGAAAAATAATGAGGTGGAAAGATCACAAGACTAATTGACTGAACCTTTGAAAATTATTATGTGACCCTCCTTTCTGACCTGTGTAGTAGTGAAGAGGTTTCTCTCTCTTCAAATTAGAACTCATTATCATTTGGTCAGTTTAGGTTCACACAACCAATTCCGTCCACTTTTCATGAATCATTAGGAATGTACAGTTGTGATTTTTCTATTTTAGAGTTGACAAAACCAATCATTTTCTTGAGTTATGTGCTCAAAGTTAAACAACACAAGCTTGTAAACACTCAAAAGTTTTTTTAATTTTCCCTTAATTCCCATGTACAAGCAAATGAGATGACACATGACTTAAGACATCCACAATTACACTAGATAGAGTGTGGATCTTACAAACAAACCAAGATTGCAAGAAACAAATGACAAGAACAATAAAACTAAAAATTGAGAAAATAAAAGAAAGAGATGTTCCAACTCTCCCCTAAGCTTGAATTCGACTATGGCCTCATAGTCAAAAACAATCTTAAAGGTTGGAACAGAGATACCAATTACTCTTCTGGCGGAGGCGGGTACTGTGGGGCCGTGGGGTCCCAAGATGGGTACTGCCCCTGAAAGCTCAGATCATACTGGGGCATGGGTGGAGGTTGTGGATACCCCTCAAAGTAGTTCTGGATCCAATAATGATCGTAGAAGGGCTGCTGCTGCATCTCCATCCTATACAACCTATCGTGAATATGTTGTTGGTTGTCGAGGAGGAGGCGCTCATTTTAAAAAATAGCCCTTTGATTGTCAAGAAGCCAGTTCGTTGTATCGTGAATACCGGCGTATGTCGCTGTATGGTGCTCCTGCGTCTGCTGTATATCCTACAACATGGCATACATACCTTGCATGGAGTAGACATCCTCACTTTGCTACGAGGGCGGCGGTGGTGGTGGAGGCTGCGAAGATGAAGATGCACCCGGATGCATGCGAGGACGCTTCCTAGGTGCCAACCATGCCCGAAGAGGAGTGTAGGCCTCCTCTTCCTCTTTACCCTCATCGCCGTCATTTTCGTTGTCGTCGTTGCCGCCGTCCTCATCTGAATCAGCAATGCCTATGATTGGCCATCGGAAATGATGGGCCCCCTTGATATGGAAGACTGGATCGGGAAGCGAACACTCTTGATATGCTTGGTTGACATGACAGTGTGCATATGCCAAGCCATCTCGAAGAAGGATGAGGTTGGAGCGGTGAAGATGCTGCAAATTGACCTGGCTTATGTTGGAGAGAGGAGTCAACTGTGAGAAATTCAACCCAAGGTAGGAGGCCAGCGGTGTGATGAGTCCTCCAAAATGAATTGGCGCCTTCCGCGTACTCCTCTTTACCGCCAAAACGCACGTTAAGAAAAATGTGCCCCAATTGCATTCTTGACGCTTCAACAACTTATTCAGGAAAAATAAATCTGTCTCTTGAAACTTGCTAAGAGACAGGTCACCATGAGCAAAGAGTGTGGTACACAACATGCGGTGAAGAATCCGCATGAAAGGATGCTCGAAATCCGCTACCGCCGCGTTGTGGTAGCTCACCGATTTGCCCGGCGATACAGTCACTAGCTCGGCGAAGATAGCATCATAATCTGTCATGTTGTCTGGCCGCCGGTACTGCTCTTGCCCATGATTCCAGTTATAGATGGAGTTGAAGTGCTTGAGGGTGAGAGTGTAATCATTGTTATACAGTCGGAAAGAAACACGGTCGTTGATCCATTCACGATCCGTGGCGATGATGTAATTTGGCACGACGCAGATGTCCAGCGATGCCATGAACTCTGCCATGAGTTCCTTGTATGTCGGCCATTCTCTGAAGAATGGCTGGCCGTTAGCATGGAATTCCATCTCATCGGGCCTCCTATCCATGTGCCTTGCCTGACCCTTTAGCATGTAGGCCAGATTAGCGTCGAACCCCAGATTACGTATCATATTGCGGTCGACGTAATGGGTCGGCTCGATCTTTCTTTTCATTATCTCCTCATAGTTCTTCCGAACCTCTGCAGAAGGATGAACAATCCGCGGGCGCGGAATAGAAGTAGTTGGTGGAGGAACAAACACCGGGATCTCCATCGGTGTCACGCGTGAAGAAGATGCGCCGACGGTGTGCACCATTGTTGAAGAAGAAGAAGGAGAAACAGAAGAAGGAGCTCAGTGCAGGTTGGAGAAGGAAATCTCCGCTTAGTGAAGAACGTGCTCATGTGGTGCTCGTCACCGCACTCGAATTCCTCTGGAAGACGCACGACACAAGTAGAGGAAGAACTCACTGAAGGTGTGACGTCATATGAGACAAACCCTCCCTTATATAACTGACGTTGGTGCTGCTGTGTGACCGTCGATACCATCGACGAGGGTCGATGGTATCGACTTGCCTAGCACAATCCGTACTACCGCTAGTATCGACGGTCGTCGATGGCTGGATGTGAGGGCCCGGATCGATGACGTGTCGATACTATCGACAGTTGTTGTTGGTATCGACTCGTCCCACAGATTGACTCTCCCAGTGCAACGATCGCCGTTGATTTCCTCTCACGGATCGGTGATGTGTAGCGTCGATACTATCGACGCAAGTCAATACTATCGACGCAAGTCGATAGCACTCTCGTGAGGCCCCGCCGCCGCCTTCTGTCTGTAACTGGGTCAATACCATCGACAGGCCTGTCGATGGTATCGACTTCACTGAGGTGATTTCTTCTGAATATCTCCAGAGATCTGGCGAGTATCGACACCCATGTCGATACAATCGACCACTTCTTGCGATCAGCCTGTTGGTGTGTCGATACCATCGACGAGGCCGTCGATGGTATCGAGGCAGTGCGATTTCTACAGTCGACAACCTATACCCTACTCAATACCATCGACACAAGGTTCGATGGTATCGACTCTGCCTCAGACCTGCACATAAAGTAGACGATCACGGTACCTTTTTTACACTAAAAACAAAGTCAAAATGAATCAAAGTACAAAATGTGAAAGAACTAACTACACTAGTGATGGCTGGGTTGCCTCCCAAAAAGAACCCTTATTTAACGTCTTAGGCTAGATGACTTGAAACTCCTCATGCATCTGGAAGTGCAATGAGTTTGACCTCATTCACTTTCCTTGTGTAATCTTCACCAAAGTACAATTTCAACCGTTGTCCGTTGACCAGAAATGTTGTCTCACCATCATGCACCATGATTGCGCCATGTGGCCTGACCTCCTCTACGGTGAATGGTCCACTCCATCAGGATTTCAATTTCCCGAGGTGCATCTTCAGCCTGGAGTTGAACAAAAGTACACGATCTCCTTTCTTGAAGACACGCATCTGAATATGGCGATCGTGAATCAACTTTGTGCGCTCCTTGTAGATCCGCGAGCTTTCATATGCATTCATCCGCATCTCGTCAAGTTCATTAAGCTCAAGCAACCTTTTCTTTCCCGCTACATCATAACTCAAGTTTAGCTTCCTCAGCGCCCAATGCGCTTTGTGCTTCAATTCCACCGGTAAGTGGCAGGCCCGACCATAAGCCAACATAAATGGCGTAGTGCCTATAGGTGTCTTATATGCCATCCTGTATGCCCACAAAGCATTTGGTAGTAGGGTACTCCAATTCTTCCTCGTGGAAGCCACAGTGCGCTTCAAGATCTTCTTAATCTCCCGATTGGAGACCTCCACTTGCCCTTGAGTTTACGGGTGGTATGGGGTACCAATGTTGTGTTTCACCCCGTACTTCCTCAGTAGTGCCGCGAACTTTTGATTCCGGAAATGGGTACCCCCATCACTAATGATCATTCTAGGTACACCAAACCTGTAGAAGATATATTCTTTAACAAACCTGCACACTACAGCGGAATCATTAGTCCTTGTGGGTATTGCCTCTACCCACTTCGACACATAATCAACAGCCAAAAGAATGTACAAATTCGAATTTGAGGACACAAAGGGTCCCATAAAATCTATACCCCACAAGTCGAACACCTCAACCTCCTGGAATACATTAAGGGGCATCTCTTGTCTTTTCAAAATGTTACCCGCCCGTTGGCATGAATCACATAGCTGCACAAACTCATAAGCATCCCTAAACAAGGTAGGCCAGTATAGGCCACTTTCCAGTACTTTGGCTGCAGTGCGAGAACTAGCATGGTGGCCCCCCGTCGGAAGTGTATGACAATGATGAAGAACACTTTCGTATTCCACCTCAGGTACACACCTACGTAAAACACCATCCCTGCATTGCTTCAAGAGAATAAGGTCATCCCAGAAATAATAACGTAAAGAATGGAAAAATTTCTTCTTCTCTTGATACATCCAATCATCTGAGATGATTTTGCAGGCAATATAGTTCACAATATAAGAAAAACACAGGTCTTTTGATTCCACTTTTAAAATTTGTTCATCCGGAAATGTCTCGGTTATGGGTATGTGCAAATCCTTTCCATCTACCCTCTCTAACCTAGACAAATGGTCCGCGACCTCATTTTCAATGCCCGCCTTATCTTTGATTTCAATATCAAATTCCTATAAAAGCAAGATCCACCTAATCAATCTAGGTTTGGCATCCTTTTTCTCCATCAAATAATTAATGGCGGCGTGGTCCGTCCATACCATGACTTTAGATCCAACTAGATATTGCCGAAATTTTTCAAAAACAAAAACAACGACAAGCAGTTCTTTTTCGGTTGTCGTGTAATTAAGTTGAGCATCACTCAAAGTTTTGGATGCATAAAAAATCACAGCGGGTTTATTGTCCACCCGTTGTCCCAAAACAACCCCGACGGCGAAGTCAGATGCATCACACATTAGTTCAAACGGCTTAGTCCAATCCGGTGTTTGCACAACCGGTGCGGAAATCATCTTCTCCTTAAGCACGTTGAACGCATGTAGACATTTTTCATTAAAGTCAAACACAACATCCTTTTCTAACAACTCAGATAAAGGTTTGGCTATCTTAGAAAAATTTGTATAAAGCGGCGATAGAAACCGGCGTGACCCAAGAAACTCCGCACCCCTTTAACCGAATTTAGTGGGGGCAATTTGGAAATCACTTCGATTTTTACCAGGTCTACCTCCAACCCTTTGTTGGACACTTTATGTCCTAGCACTATTCCTTCACTCACCATCATGTGGCATTTCTCCCAATTGAGGACCAAGTGTGTGTCCTCACAATGTTGCAACACCTTATCCAGATTGTAAAGACACTCGTCAAAGGATGCACCATAGACAGAGAAATCATCCATAAAAACCTCTAGACAACGTTCAACCATATCGGAAAAAATGGCAAGCATGCAATGTTGAAAGGTCGCCGGTGCATTACATAACCCAAAAGGCATACGACGGTACACAAACGTTCCATAAGGACAAGTGAAGGTGGACTTCTCTTGGTCCTTAGGATCAATCAAGATCTGATTGTACCCCGAATAACCATCTAGAAAACAAAAATGCGATCGGCTGGCTAAATGCTCTAAAATCTGGTCAATAAATGGAAGAGGAAAATGATCCTTAAGCGTAGCGGCATTCAATCGATGGTAATCTATGCAAACACGCCACCCGGTTACCAAGCGGGTCGTGACAGGTTCATTTAGAAGATTATGGGTAATAGTGATTCCCCCCTTTTTAGGGACTACCTGTGTAGGACTCACCCACGTCGAGTCGGATATAGCATAGATAATACCTGCGGAAAGGAGCTTGATCACCTCCTTTTTGACAACCTCCATCATGCTAGGATTTAGTCGACGCTGTGGCTGAATCACCGGCTTGGCTCCCTCCTCGAGCCGAATCTTGTGCTGGCACAATGTAGGGGAGATCCCCTTGATATCTGTGACCGACCACCCGAATGCTCCTCGGTGGTTCTTCAACACAATAAGCAGCTGGTCCTCCTCTTCGGCACTCAAATAAGCTGATATAATCACAGACAGCTTTTCTTCCTCAGCTAGAAATGCGTACTTCAAGTGTGGTGGCAACGGATTCAATTCCAACTCTGGAGGGCTGATTAAGGATGATTGAAGCGGTGGTGGTAGTTTGCATAGGTCTTCATAGTACCTAGCATAAAAGCATGGAAGCAACTGAAGCATCTTGGCACACTCCTACAATGACTTGCTTCTCATCCAATCATGTGTAATATTGACCAAGTAGGCTTCAAGTGGTAGTTCTGGATATGCATTGAAAACCGAACTTGCTATAGCCTCATTTTCAGTAGAGGGGGGAATGTCCTCCTCATCATTCGGAAAACCTACAGCTTTGCTAAGGGATACAACCTTGGTCTGCTCCATGATGTCGACAGCCAACGTCCCTCTCTCCACCTTGGTCATTACATGAGCCATATCTAAGAATGGCTTCCCTAGACAAAGTGAGATATTGTGATCAACATGCTTTACCATGCGACACTGCTCCTTGGCTTTAGATGACGTTGTGCTGGAAGGCATGACCATCTCAAAGCGATCATCAACGATGCCCAAGGTCAAATGACCTCTCCCCATCTCAAGTATCATGTCGGCTGTAGCTTGGAAGGGTCGTCCGAGTAGTAACTCATTGCCTTGTTCATCTTGCGTCTCCATTATGACAAAATCTGCTGGAAATACAAAATGATCTACTTTCACCAACACATCTTCACATGAACCATATGGCTTCACCACTGAATTATCCGCCAGTTGTATTGTCATGTTGCTTGGCCTTAACTCTTTTAATCCCAGTTTCTTGAATGTAGAAAGAGGCATCAAGTTTATGCTTGCCCCGGAGTCACATAGCGCTTCACCAAACTTTACCTTTCCAATGTAACATGAGATGTTGAAGCAGCCCAAATCCTGCCTCTTCGGTGGCAATGTGCCCATGATGAAGGCACTCACCTGCTCCTTAAGCACCACAACCTCCGTGTCTGGGATTTTCCTCTTCTTAGTAATGATGTCTTTCAGAAACTTGCCGTAAGATGGGATTTGCTCAATTGCTTCCAATAATGGGATGTTGACTGAAAGATTTTGGAAACTGTCTAGAAACTTTTTAAACTGGGCGTCCACTTTCCTTGCTTTTGCACTATTCGGATATGGGACCGGGACAACCTGTGCCCTTTGATGCGGTGGCACATATGGTGTCCTTTTCTGTGTCTCCTCCTCATCTGCAATAGGATTTTCAGTAGCATCTGCTGCTATATCCTCAATAGGTTTTGTGACTGGTATTGGCAGCTCCTTAGTGGCCTCACCTTCAATTTCTACTTGGGGTTTGCTTGGTTCATCGACTCTGGGGTTTAAAAGCTTCTTGCCACTCCTTAGCAAGATGGCCTTCGCCTGTTGGTTTCCTCCTAGAATATTCATGTTACCCGGAAAACCTTGATGCGCTGGCTTCTTCAGATTGGCTATCTCAACTGCCATTTGTGCCATGGACGTCTCTATTGTCCTCATTTGAGCCCCATGGATCTACAGTGTCTGCCCGAACTAATTCATAAATTCCCCCTGTTGCTTTATCTGGTGACCAAAAGTAGTCATTAATTCTTGGTTTTGCTTTATCACTTGGTTGAGCAACTCCGTGCTCTTGTCCTCCGCTACAGGCTGGGGTTTTGCATCGGGGTCCTGCAAGAAGTTGTTCGGGTCCTTCCAGGAGAACTTCTTGTCCTTTCTCCATGAGTAATCATTATTTCTGTAACCTTGCTGCTGCCTCATGAATTTGACTTGAGTCTCATCCTCGGATTCAGTATCCTCCTTTGCAAGCAGTTTCTTCGCAAGAAGGTCCATCTTCTCATTCAGCTCCTTGAATGGCCTTTGACTCCCCCACAACTCTTACGTGCTCAACAACATCCCTGTCACCCTAAGATTGCTTCTTAGCCATGTTCTTAAGGATTTCCCAACACCTCGTGTCTGTGTTGTTCAAGAAGAATCCTGAGCCTGTAGAATCTAGATTGCTTCTATCATGCTCGGAGAGAGCAAAATAGAAGATTTTGACCTGTGTCTGCTTGTCAAGCCCGTGATGTGGGCACCACCTAAGCATAATCTGAAACCTTTCCCAGGTCTCAGAGTAGGTCTCTCCTGCTTTCTGAGTGAAATTGTGGATCTTCCTGATCATGTCATTGGTCTTCTCGGGTGGGAAGAACCTTTCAAAGAAAACCTCCACCATGTGGTTCCAGGATTCCACATATTAATCGTCCAAATTGTGCAACCACTCTCGTGCGTTTCCTGCTAGAGAACTCGAGAACAGCTTCAAGTAGAGAGTGTCTTGTGGAAATCTGTCTATTTTCATCATGTCACAATTCTCCACAAATTGGCTTATATGCGTGACTGGGTCTTCATTTTTGAGCCCATGGAATGCATTCGACTTCACCAAGTTGATTAACGTAGGATCAATTTTGTATGTTGGAATGTTGATCGCCTGCTTCTTGATTGGCCCCTTTGAAGCAGATGAAGAAGAAGCCTTAATCTTCTCCCATATCGTCTGTTCCTCTGCCATTTTTGCTTGTTCGGATTCGGAATCTGTTTCTTCCAAGTGGTCTTGATTGTAGTACTCTTCGTCGTCAGGTCCCGACAGTGGAACCTCTGGTGCCTGTTGTGAGTATTCGGTGCTACGCATTTACACCATACACAGTACCTGCAAAGTGAGAATTTGAGTTCATTACCGTGCGTGACGATTACAAAAAATTAGAAGATATACTTTGAATTTTAGAAATGATTTCAAACTAATAAAAATAAAAAGAAATTGGCCTAGAGTGGCCACTTGCAGCACTCGTAGTGCTGACAATTGCCGTGTCCCCGACAACAGTGCCAAAAACTTGACACGATTTTACTGTGCGTCAAATGCAAGCGTACGCGTCAAAGTAATATAGGCCCTTGTGAGGCCCGAGTCGAACTCAGGGACACTAAATTATCGGAGACTACTACTAACTACTCGCAATCAGCTAGACCGGTTAACAAGTTGGCAGTTGTTGTGAAATTAAAGAAAATAAAATAAAACAAAACAAAGCAATCGATTAAATGTTTAGTTTAATCAATTCAAGATAAGATCTTTAGGATTGCGGTTTCACCACGGGTTATCATTGTATGAATTTTTATATAGTCACTCAGATTCATCTCTCTATCCGGGTAGTGGCTTGTAGTCAGAATTGCCCATTGTCGTGGTACAATTCACTACCTATGTCTAGGTCGGTTCCACCATCGTAGTAACCTATACGCTAAACTAGGTGCATTAATATCGACCTCTGGGTATCCACCATTAACCTTACACCACTTTGTTCAAGGGATTTGTCAATTAATGTGAATTTTGTCTCTTTTCAACCATTAATTCTTCTTTCAAAGTAATTAAGGGCATTAGGTTATTATTATGGTGATCAAGCATAACAATATAATTGAGAAAATGAATTCATACCATGGATTTAAGAGATTAATGATGAATTACTATGATAAAATTATCATACAATGCTTCCCCGGGCTACTCCCAGTCCTAAAGACAAAGGGGATTAGCCCCGCATGTTCATCTCAAAGCAAAACATGGAAGAGAAAAGGGGAAACATGGGGGAAAATGTGATTAAGTAGTGAAACCCCTGAACGGAGGAGATACAGGCACTCCTTGGTGTAGAATACGCGTTCTCCCACCTTTCGGTGGTGGAAAACGTCTTCTTCGGCATCCGAAATGGCTGGGGCGTGCTTCTAGGCTCTGTTCTTCTCTCCACACCTTCTCGGGACGTGTGCATCAGCTAATGACGTGATAGATTGCTCTTGGCCGCCGTCATTAGGTATAATCACCGAGTTAGGTTACCAAAATATCACAACCGTCAGATTTAGAACGATCTGAAGAAAACTTGTATCTTACGGTGTCGATACTATCGACGCGGGTCGATAGTATCGACCTCGCGCGATATCGGCTGGTCTTCTTTTCTTTTCTTTGTCATGACTGATGCTAACTCGATACCATCGATGAAGGTCGATGGTATCAACTCTCTTAGGCGTCGCTTTTGTCTTTTTCCGTCGCTGAAGCTCCTCATGTCGATAGTATCGACTTTAAGGTCGATAGTATCGATTGTCTTCTTGCCAGCAACCTGATGGTATCTCGATACCATCGACTTTAGTGTCAATAGTATCGACTCTGTGACGCTTCTTGCAGCTGGCAACCTGTGGTCGTGTCGATGTCGACAGTAGTAGATACTTGTTTTTTCCTGAAATTACAACACGAAGCCACATAAGCCGAAACAAAACATATTCTTGTAATAATTTATGCTCAAAATACTGAAACAAGGGAGATTTGACATAGAGAAGGATCATGAACCAAAGTAGATGAATTATGCACTATTAACCACCAAAATGACCAATAAATGCATAGAACACAAGTAAAATATGTCTATAAATGCGACTCAAAATCATCGCATCAACTTGTATTTGAAAAAACCCTCCAAATTTACATACTTATCACATTTTATTGAAATGTGCACCTCTAAATTTATATTCAATACTACTATAGTATAACAATCGTTCAAAGTTTTTAAAGTATTTTCATATAATACTATTTGAAGAGTGTTATTTGGTTAACCAAATTAACTGGCTGAATTAATCGATAACCGATCAACCATAATCAAATTAAATGACATTAATATGGTTAGGTTAATGGTTAAAATCTGACAACACAAATTAACCATTTAACTGAACCAAATTAACCATCGCATATGAATTGACAATTCTAATCCAATTGATGCATGACATGAAGTCAGTACTAATCCTTGATACAATCAAATTGCATCTTGAACTGTGCATCTCATCACATGAGATAGTCGTCTAGTGACCATGAACCAGTCATTTCACTTAGTGAACTGATCGGGTTTCTCCCTACCCGTTCGGAACTAATTCAATTCTATATTCAATCAACCTGACACTCGAGCTGCTCGTTTCATCACATGAACGGTCATTTGGGAGTCCAATTAGTCAATTGATGTTTAAATCAAATACCTAAACACTTTAGTAATCAATTTAATTATCATTCATGATCAAATCTCCTCTTCTAGGTGTATCTTATGTGTTTGACCCTATAGGTCCCATATTACGTTGGTAGTGAATGTCCATAACATATTATGACATCACAAGCAAAGAGAGGTGCCTAGTCACACATCATCTCCACCTAAGTAAATGGAAAATTAGAGAACAACTTCAACCTACAAGCTGTGTTTTGTGTTGTAGTGTTTGTATAGTTCCTTTGTCACTGATATCCAGATTGAACTCAAGACATGGATCTGTCATCCTCTTCAACATTCAATCTTTGTTCCTTTCTATAGTAGATTGTCTGAGATATATGTAAGCTCAATATCACATATTGACTCACATGCACATGGCCATGATATTCTCAGTCTCTCTAATCAAGTGTCCATGATATCATACTCCTGTAGGAGGGACAAATCCTATCTACATCAATCACAATCATCCCCATGTCACAATATACCCAATCATTACCTTTATGGCAACCCTTATTCATATCATAGTGGATGATGCCAAAGTTCACCGAATGACATGTGATGAGTGTAGTGACTTCATGTCTAAGAACCACAATCACCACCAACACTATAAGAGATGATTTTGACGACCAATCATGGTCTCCATGTATCACTCTTATGGTAGGTCTATCTGATACACTATTCTCTAACAAGTATCTATGTGCTTGGTTTGATATCACATATCATGACTGATGAGATTCTGTTATCAACCAACACACTTTCTAGTCTTATGTGTTATTGTTGTCTATCAGCCTTCCACAATAACAACCGACTAGGGACATCACAAGAATGTATATACTCTTAACATCCACATGATCTAATTGATGTACTTGAAGACATACATCATTGAGTAATATCCTTCTCTAGATATTTATTATATAATTTCATTATCTCATAACAGAATCAAATAGAATGAACTAGAAGCATGCCTTTATTATTAATCAAATCATTTACAAGTTATGCCATTACAATCATCATATGATTGGCTCCCTGGGCACACATACCAATAGACTCCCACTTGTAGTTAGATCCAATCGCTCATGAATCTCAATCCAAGTGATCGAACATAACCATCATGCTTCTTTTATGAGAGTTCTTTAGTCAAGGGGTCAACAACATTGTTCTCCTTTGGTAATATGCAAATCTTCACATTTCCTCATCATACACTCTCTCATATGAGATGGAATTTCCTTTGTATATGCTTGGAACACTGATGTGATCTGGATTCCTTCGCTTGTGCGATAACCCCATTGTTGTCACAATATAGCTCAATCACATCCGTGATGTTTGGAACCACCTTAAGTTTTGTAATGAGCTTCTTGATCTAGATAGCTTCCTTTGCTTCATTTGATGCATCAATATACTCGACCTTTGTTGTAGAATCAACAACTGTCTCTTGCTTGGAACTCTTCCAGCTTACAACTCTATTGTTTAGGCAAAACACAAATTCTGATTGCAATTGACAATCATCTTTTTCAGTTTGGAAGCATGAATCTATGTAACCCTTTACCACCCAACTCTTCCTCTCTGTAGTAGACCAAGAATTGATCCTTAGTTCTTCTCTAGTACTTTAGGATGTTCTTGACAGACATCCAATGAGCATCACCTAGATCTGACTGATATATGCTCATCATACTTAAGGCACATGAAACATTCAGACGGGTACATAACATTGCATACATGATTGATCCAATTGTTGATGCATATTGAGTCATACTTATGGGTTCCCTCTCTTCACAAGAGATGGGACATTGAGCTTTAGAGATGGTAACTCCATGTACCATGGGCAGGTTTCCTCTCTTTGAGCTCTCCATGTTGAACCTCTTCAACACTTTGTCAATGTATGTGCTTTGACTTATGACAAGAAGCCTTCTAGATCTATCTCTATAGATCTTGATCCCCAAAATGTAGGATTCTTCTCCCAAATCTTTCATAGAAAACATATTTCCCAGCCAAGTCTTTACCTTTTGTAAAGTAGGGATGCCATTCCCCATCAATAGTATGTCATCCATATACAATATGAGGATACAATCATGCTCCCACTAACCTTCTTGTACACACAAGGTCCATATACATTTTGAGTAAAGCCAAACTCTTTGAATGTCTCGTAAAAATGAAGATTCCAGCTCTGAGATGCTTGCTTCAATCCATAGATTGACCTTTTTAGCTTACATACTTTATTTGCATCTTTTGAATTTATAAACCCTCAGGTTGTGTCATGTTGTCAGGACCCACTCTTTTGATAAGCATAAATACCAACCATTAGAGATAATCCCAAAACCTAAACCCAAATTATGAAACAAAACAATGGATTCTCAACAAAGGGAATTAAACAATATATGAAAAATACAAATAATTTTTTTCTTTTTCTTTCTTCACAAATTCATAAATCAATGTCACATCAAGGACATCACATTTAGATATCACAAATCTTATTCAACTCCATTAAAACCAGAATCAAATCTTGTTCTCATATGTGGTTCAGTTTACATCAGATACATGTACATTGATGAACAAACTTAGTGTACAACCCATCTCGGGAAAGAGAGAGTACATGGACATTCTAATCTATCTAGATTATGCTATTTATATCTTCTTTGTCATGACCTCTCTGTTGGATAGCATTATACCTAAAAACATTTGAAACAACCTCATGAGACTCATATAGAGCCCCGATGAGTGGATACATCCCACTCAAGCTAGGTACATGCATCAACATCAGATTAAGTATAATAAACTTAACAGAAACATGCAGATATTGAAAAGTATAGCATATAGTTCTATTATAAGTCATATCTAACTTACAATGGTAATCTAATCCAACAGATAAGGTAATCACTTAAACCAATTATAACTTTGAAACATCTTTTAGAGCATGTCTATGAACAAATCAGTAGATACCTCTTAGTTCAAATTAAGAACCCTACTGCATGAGAAATAAGTCAAGTTCTAATCATTTTGAATCAATATATACAATAACATTATCTTTGTGACACTCCACCAGCTGGACCAGGAACACATCCTGCAGTCCTGAAGCTGAATTACACATAATACATATCAACCAAAAAATACTATCAAATAGCAAGCAATCCAACTCATATTCAGAATGGATATAAATCTCATCATTTATAACTTATCAACATGACATATCATAATATGAAATAGAAAATGTCCATAGCAACATAATTACTTTCCACAACAGGAAGCATAATCAACAATGACAAATCATCAAGTAGCAGTACAAGGAATGTAATAACCATTCAAATTATGTTCTACATGGCTTATCATCTTTTATTCATTTGCCCTGAAACTACTTGTCTTCTACCTTACCAAGTAGATGCCACACATGATTCTCATGTCAACGACTCACTGTCACTATCTTAGGGTTTAGCCGGCCACCCTAAGATATCAACAACAGACCCTAGCCACCTCAGGGTTGCCTAAAGAGGCTCACGTCCTCATCTCAAGTACACGAGATAGGAACCAACATAACAATATATCACATATCACAATATCTCACATATTTCATTTCATCAGAGTCTATTCCATCTGGACATAGACTTTCACAGCAAGGATTTAGAGCCAGAGCCACTTCAGATGACTCACTCCAAAATCTTGGTAGTCTAACCTTTAAGGTCTCTATCCACACTCTAGAAATCCTTCTCATAAAATATTGATCACTACAAGGAGATCTATTTTGTTTCCCCAGTGTGGCCCTCGAGGGATACTCACGGTGTTTAGGGTACCAAACTAGATGTTTCATCATTTCACTGGTTATTAATCTCTTTTACTCATCTTAAAAGAATTCAAAGCATCCTATATCATATGTGTGTATTCTCATGTAACTAGAATAACATGAAACAAATTAAGTTTTTCAATAAGGAAAATGATCAAAGCAAGAAGCACAATAAATCTGTAGATTGCAACACATATGATTATTTCTATCTTCTACATCATCTTATAACAATCATCAATAGTGGGCTTTCAGCCCCAGACATAATCTTATTGTCCAACATTTACCCCATCAAGGTTTTATCATCATTAGAGGGCTTTCAACCCTAGACATAGTCTCATTATGCAACATTTACCCTTATCATGGTTTCTCAAATGTAAGGAGTGTATATTACATTCAATTTCAACATATTTCTTATTATTTCATTCTATATCATTGTTCTTAGAAAATATTAACAGAGGCATTAGAACTAGAAATAGTAAAAACATATAGATATCATGTATCATTTATCATACTCAAAATAGATTTATCATACAACATATGTTTGTTCCCTCCAATCTCAATAGATGTAAACAAATTTCAAGCATATACATGCATAAAAGACTTAGTTGTCTTCTTCTTTTATTTCACTTTCTTCAGATGGGGTTAGTAATCAACACATGTTCAGTATCATTTGAAGTTTGTACTATTAGTCCATTCTTAGAGTACAAGTCACAATTCAAGAACACATTCTTGTAAATCAATTCAAATACTTGCATTTCATCTTTTCGTTGAATTCAACTACAGTTATGTGCATCCCTTAATCCCTCATTTGAGATTGTCATTCACTAGCATCATCAAACTCATCATTTTAGGGTAAGAGTTACATTCTTAGAATCATCTACTAATTCCCATCTTTTTCCTTCAGATTATATTCAGTAGTCTCAACTTCTTTCATTTCATGTTCAATACGTTATTCAGTCCAATCTTTCTTGATTCACTTTACATACAATGCTTCTATTCTACTTAACATTTATCAAAGTCCAATTCTTAGTATATTTCATTTAATTTGGGTTAATCCACATGTAATTAAAATGAAAGATAAAATACTTCATCATACTAACTTCATTACTTTCATTTTAAACTTGCAATCACCATTAAGTACATCTTGTTCATATTGTCTCTTATATTTAGATAAGTGTACCATGTCATTGACTACTAATGTCATTTCCATAATCAACAATGATCATTCTTTATTATACTAATCACATTATCTTAAAAGAATGGTTTAGGTTACATCTTCTTACATTATAATCTTTGATCATCCTTCACAATCCACTATTATGCAACTTGTCTAAAGGACCCACATTCATATGAGGGCTACTCATTATTCCATAAATTGTACTAAAATAGATGCATTAGGCTTAGATCATATTAGTAAGACTCATCATCTTTAATTGAAGTACTAATACTTACATTCATCATTTCATCACATTTGCAACATCATATACAAGTTCTAGCTTCATCACTCATACTCATCTTAATACTAAACATCTAGGGTTTTAAAGAAGTCATCCTTGGTTCAACACATCATAAGATCTATATCACTAAGTAATTTCATAATGATGCATAAATGTTCATTAGGGCTATTTACACACATGGAAACCCTAGTTTCCATTTTCACACGTTCCATTCATCAATCATAAATATACATTGATTAATTGACTCATTTGATTCACTTCCTCAACATAAACCCTAATCAGGATATGTGGTCACCTCATACTGATCCTTATACATATATTATATTCAATTCCATTAACATTCGACAATATACTTGTATAATACAATCTAGTACATTCAAATATGATTTTATACATGTCAATTCAATTCCAAGCATATCAGCCATTGGGCTGATTTTTAGGAAAAATTCACATGAAATAGCGTAGTCATATACCCATAAGATTACCCATGGATACTCAATGATTATATCAGGAACTAATCAAGCTACAATCAATGAGAAATAATCAAAATTAGTAGAATTGGATCCCCCAATATCTTTTCCAAATCAATATCTAATCACATTTATATACAAGCAAGGTTTCTGATTATTTTATCCAGATAGAATTAGGCTTTCAACATGAATACATATCTTAGGAGGGAGAAAAAAACTCACCTCAGGTGCCAAGCACCTTAAAAACGTAGTTCAACCTCTAAATTTTTGGAAACCCAATCAAGCTCTAGCAAATGAATCCAATTCTTTGACCTCTCAACTCAGAAACCCTAGAAATGGGAATTAAAAGAGAAAGAGTGAGAAAAGGGGGAGATTTGATGTGATTTCAAATCAAATCAGAGGAGGGATGGAATCTTGACATGTGATATAATATTCACCATGAAATGCTATGCAAAGAAGCTAAATTTACTTGATTTCATCATATCTTGGATAGAGAAACCCTAGGTCAACATCTCCACCACTTTCTCTTCTCAAAACCCTAGCTCTCCTCTCTCTCTATAATTTTGTTTCTTTGATAGGAATGATGTGTTATGAGGCTCCTTTTGTGTTAGGTTAGTCATATACATGAATTGAGGTGCTTAGAACAATTGTGAACAAGCCCTTCATTGTATTTTTATTTTGCTTAGACGGGTTGGTCGGATGAGTTATAAACTCGACCGAAACCACACTTTTCAAAACTCAAAAATCATCCAAAAATTATGAAACTTTAACCCAATGTCTGAAATTTAGTTTATAAGAAATATTACAAATTTTAGTTGATTTGGAGTTACCAATAAATAACTAAAAATAAAATACTACATTGCTATATTTTAGTCTATAGCATGGTCAGTTGAGTTTGTCCTTCACAGAACTGGACTGACACCCCTCTCTGTAGAGATCAAACATCATCCAAAAATTACAAAAAATTAAAATTATGTCTAACGAAGTTTCCCAAACACATTAAAATTTGAGATCAATTGGATATACTAGAAAAAAGATAAAGTTCAATTACCACATTGCTATATCAATATGAAAATATGGTCGGTCGAGTTTTAAACTAAACCGACAAACATGTCAGACCATTCTTCAAAAAATCTGATACTTTTCAATAGTTCTCAAATTTGAGATATCCAAATCATATCCAAATTTCAATTAGATCAGAGTTACACATAAAATACTAAAAGTCATTTAGTGAGACACTAATCAAATTCTGTATTCATATGTCATCAAAACCCTAAGTTGGGTCGATTAGGGTTTCCAAATCTTAACCCTAATTATGTAAATCAAAGTATGATTAAACCTTCTCATTATATTTAAAGCATCAAAACATAACTATCATCATTAATCAAGCTTTAAACAATGACCAACTTAGTTAAGCATACAATCATCCAAGTAAACCCTAATTAGATGACTAATTTGAAATAGGTCATTACACATGTACACATATTCGAATTGATTCTTGTTAAGGAATGTGGTTTTAACATCCATCTATAAAATTTCATAGTCATGATAAGATGCAATAGTAAGCATGATCCTGGTGGACTTAACCATGGCCACTAGAGAAATAGGTTCTTCATAGTCAACACCTTGAACTTGTTTGAAACCCTTTGCAACCAATCTGCCCTTATAGGTTTGTACTTTACCATCCATGTCAGTCTTCTTCTTGGATACCCACTTGCACCCTATGAGATTTACCCCTTCAGGTGGATCCACTAAAGTCCATACTTTGTTGGTATACATGGATTCCATCTCAGATCTCAGGGCTTCAAGCCATTTCTCAGACTCTAGTCCCTCTACAACATCTTCATAGGTTATTGGCTTATCATCTATGACCAACTCACCACCTTATTGAGTCACAAGATATCAAAATCTTTCAGGTTCAAGGTGTGTCCTACTAGATCTATGATATCCCTATGTTACATGAGGAATTTGATATTCCACAACACTTTGTGATTCTCTTTGTTCCTCTTGTGCATCTATCAGTTCAATATTTTCTTGTTGGTCTTAAAATTCTTCGAGTTCCAGTTTCCTCCCATTGATTCCTTTGGAAATGAATTCCTTCCCTAGGAGTGCAACATAGCTCAACAAGAGGCACATTGGTATTGCACAGAAAATCACAGCTAGCACCTTTGATAAGGAAAATACTACCTTTCAAATTATTGAGCTTGAGGCCCGAGATGATACCAACTCAGAAAGGATATTATTGATACACGACATATTACTTTCATCAGCTTTAGCAAAAAGCAAAAGATCATCGAAAAAGATAAGATGAGAGACAGGGAAGGAAGAGTTCTTCACAGGATAAAGAGGAGTCAATAATTTTTTTCAACATGGTAGTCGAGCATAAAAGAAAGGCCATGCATATCAATTACAAAGATCTAGGGGGAGAGGAGATCACCCTTCCTAACCCCATTCGTAGCATAAAACCTTCTTGCTGGTGAACCATTTACAAGAACTTGGAAGGAGAAAGACGAGAAGCAAATATCAATCCATGACAGCCAGCATTGTGGAAAACCCATTTTCATCATTAGGAGGATAATATAGTCTCTTCTTACCGAGTCAAAGGCCTTAGAGAGATCGGCTTTGAAGCACATATTAGAACATCCTTTGCTACTGAAGGAACTAAGAATCTCAATGGCAAGGAGGATTGTGACACATGTTCTCCTGCCTTTAACAAAAGTGACATGGTTCATACTGATGATGTCTACTAGAACATATTTCACCCTATCAGCCAAAATCTTGTTAATAATCTTGTATATGATGTTACAAAGAGATATGGGGTGGAAGTATTTAATAGATTCAACTTACTTGACTTTAGGGATCAGAACGATGAAGAAGTGATTACATTCCCCTATCATCTTATAATTGTCAAAGAAGTTAAGAATAGCTTTAACAACATCATCTCCTACAATGTTCCAACATTCCTTAAAGAAATGCACATTAAAACCATCGGGCCCATGGGTCTTATAATGGTTCATATGTTTTATCACCTCCTCAATCTCACCTCTAGTCACCCATCTCCTTAGAGCTGCAAAAACAAACACTTTGTTGTTAAATAGGGAATAAAAGTAATATCCTCTTATCTCCTTAGGATATTCAATAAAATAACATTTATCAGATTTAGGTCCAAGTTTTTCAGGAAACATTTTCATCACATAAACTTCACATCCCCAAATCCTCATAAAAGATATATTAGGACACTTCCCAGTCCATGCCTCATATGACGTCTTTTGGATCGATTTAGATGGTACTTGGTGTAAACACGACGCTTTCAAGAGCATAACCCCAGAAGGTGGTCGGAAGTTCAGCTAAACTCATCATTGATTGCACCATATCTAGAAATTTGTGACTCCTTTTTTCTGATACACCATTGTGTTGTGGTGTTCCAGGTGGAGTCCACAGTGATATAATACCATAGTCTCATAGAAGGTCCTCAAATGCTTGGCTCAAGTATTCTCCACCTTGATCAAAATGAAGTGCCTTAGTACTTTTACCAAGTTGGTTATGTACATCATTCATAAACTCCTTGATCTTTTAAGAGTTTTTGACTTATGTTTCATCAGGTAAACATAATGGTACCTACTGAAGTCATCAATAAGGGTAATGAAGTATTGATACTCATCTCATGCAGTTGTTCTAAAAGGCTTACATATATCAGTATGTATGAGTCCTAATAGATCACTAGCCCTCTCATTGTTACCAGCCAAAAGGGGTCTTAGTCAGCTTGCCCAACAAACAAAATTCACATGTCTCTATTAATTCAAAATGAAAAGAATCCTGATAACCATCTTTATAGAGTCTAGATATGCGATTCTCATTTATGTGCCCTAGAAGAAAATGCCAAAGGTATGTTTTGTTTGAGTTGTTGTGTTTTAGTCTTTTGGTATTTACATTATAAAAATCTATCTTTAGATCTTGCAAATAAAGACCATGAGACATTGGGCATTGCCATAAAAGATCCCATCTTATAAAATAGAACATCAACCATTCTTAATATGAAATTCATATGCATCCTCTTTTTTTATGAACCCATCATGTCTCTCCTCTTTTTATTTCATAGAGAAAAAGAAAGATACGTACAAGGAAAGAAAAAGAAAAAGGGTAAAGAAAGGAAAAACTATACAAGAGACTATCTATCTATACGGAGGTTTAGAATCAGAAATTGTCCAATTCCAAATATGGGGGATCTTCCTTCTATTACTTAGGAAGACCCTATTGTTCCTCTCTATCCAAATGTTGTATAGAAGGAAGCATAAAAGAATCTTGCCTTTGCCCTTAATTTTTAGCATATCATCAATCGACTTAGGCATAATCTGCAAGACCTTGCTCGAACTATTATTAAGAAATAAAGTCCAAAGGCTAGCAGAGAAGTCACATTGGAAAAGATATGGTCTGTAGATTCAAAAGCCTTACTACAAAGATCACATTAAGAGGCAAAGGAAAACCCAAACTTCTATAGAACATCACATGCAACAAGCTTATTGTGAAACAACTTCCATATAAAAAGGAAAATACTCCTGGGAATTCTGCTATCCCAAATTCATTTACTCCATGAATCATGGAAAGATTGAGATCTCAACATACTCCAAATCACCCTACAAGGAATCTCCTATCTTCCATTATAAGAACCATATCCTTAACTTTAGTGTTGGGAGCAAGGATAGTATGTAGGTAGTTTATGACTTCAGTCAAACCCCTTTTATTAGGAAAATGCCAGCTGCCATTCTGGATGCAAGAAGAAACTCTGCATAGGTTGCCTAGACTCAACCTATGAATCATTTGATTCTCCACATTATCAATGACAGATGTTTTATTAGGGTGCCACAAATAAAAATAAAAATAAAAGAATTGCCATCGTATACTTTGAAGTCAACAATATCAATTAGAGCCTTTCTTTTAGAGAGGAGTCTACCCCAAAACCAGGAGTCACTGCTCTTATGATCAATGACCCATAAGGGGGAATTCTTAATATACTTCTCGTGAATGGACTTCACCCATAGAGTGGATTTATTGTTTGCCACATCCCACAAATTTTTGTCCAAACATGCATAAGTCCATTCAGATATAGGCTTGATGCCCAATCCGCCTTCCTCTCTTGGTTTTTAAACAAAATCCCAAGCTAAGAAGTGCAATTTCTTCTTCTTAACAATATCCCCCAAACAAAACTTCTAATGATTCTTTCAATGTCATTAATCACAACCTTTGGAATGGGGAATGTGATTGACCATAAGATGTGGTATGTATACAAAGTTGAAATGGCTAACTCAACCCTGCCTGCCATAGAGAGGAATCTAGACTTCCAAGAATCAAGCTTGATCTTAATTTTATCAACAATGGGGGCGCACATGACTTTGGTAAGCCTATCAGTGAAGAGAGGTAGTCTGAGATATCTCACACGTCAAACTGAGAAGGATTAATAGAAGGAAGAGTCCAATTATCACCCCAGGTTATGCTAGACCCTTCTACTGAGTTGAAGGTGAATTCATAGTAATAAGAAATATGTTCAAAGATGACAACATGGTCCGAGAAAAAACATCATCACTCTTAAGGTTTAGAATATTTTTCTTCATTCTTCTAGTCTTTAGAGAGGCATAGAAAAATTTAGTATTCCTATCACCTTCCTTAAGCCATTGGACCTAGGACTTTTGTCTCGAAAAACTTTTGTCATCCTTGGCTACTTTAAGCGCTTCAACCCTAAGTTTATTAGCCGGAGCTTGGATGGAGGCATTACCAACAACTTTTGAATATCTTGAGCTTGAGCTTCTAATTGAGTGGCCTACAAAGAAAGATTCTTATAAAAATCCTTATTCCACTTTATAAGAGAGAATCTTGTAGAATGTAGTTTCCTATACAGTCTGTACATGTGGGGACCATCAAGATTAATCACCCAAGCATCTTTAACAATGTCTCTGAAACCCTTCTAAGAATTCTAGAAGTTTATGAATCTAAAGGAGAAGAAACTTTCTTTTTGTGCACAAGATGAATACAGATAACCTTGTAATCACTAATAGTGCTAGATAGCACTTCCGCCCAAACATTAGGAAAGGTAATAAGAAAATCCATATTCGAAAAAACCCAATCAATATGGGATAAGGTGCTAAATCCACTCTTACTTTTACTATCATATGTGATGTAGGACCCTTTTGCAGGAAATTCAATGAGATCAATGTTATTAAGAGCAGCATTAAATTCATCCATGCTCACATGAGAAGGCAGAGACTACCCAAGTCTTTCACAAAAAAAACTAAACAACATTGAAATCACCAGCAATGCACCATTGTTTGTTAACAGAACTAGAGATAGGAATGAGGTTGTTTTAGAGACTCTTTCTCACAAGATCTTCATTTGAACCATAGATAGCAATGAATTGAAGAGAATAATTGTCATACTCAATATCATAATGTATAAATTGCTCTGAGGCCATATATTTAGAGATATTGATCTGCGGATTTCTCCAAAGAATAATGCAACTTGTATAAGAATAAAATTTAGAGTTGTTAATATACTGAGCATCATACCAGAAATCCTTCAAGAAAGATCTAACATTATTGACATTGATTCTATATTCAATCAAAACATTCCCCACCACAATCCATTGGCCTTCATCTAGAGCAGTTTCCATATCATCATCATTGGGAAAAAGGATGAGCAAAAAGCCTTTGCCTCTAGACCTAACCTCAATAGAACCCTTGACGTGCCAGATCATCACTAGATGGATAACTAAGGTCTGCCAGTGCGGTTTAAGACCTACAAAGTAGCCAACTATCACTCTACTCCATCTCTCCTTGTCTATCTCTACAATGTGGATAGGATAGATCAATTTGCCATTCATGAGATCATAAACCTTCTTTTCTAGATTCGTTTGAAGAGAAACCCTTCCTGTGACTGTGTCTTCCTTCCAATATTTCTTCTCCTTCTCTACAGATATTACAATGGGAGGAGGGCCATGCCCATGATCATCCTTCAGGAGAGTGGCACCTAGTCCGATGAATGATATCACAGCATCAACAGTTGCACTTGATGGTGAGATCATCTCTCCAGTCACCCCTCACCTTTGACGCACGCCATACTTGGTAGTGTCATATGATGATAATGATTCATATGCATCCTTGTCCATACAAGATACACAAATGATGTTTCTATTTATGGTAGGTACATAATAGCAGTTCACTAACTCTATTACAAGCCCTTTGGCAGAGATAGACTATAGGTTCTAACTGTAGTGACAACAACTCTTGCTTCATTTGCGACTCGCAGTTCAACCTTTCCCTTTCCCAAAAGCCTACTTATTTTGAGGTCCTGCATATTTGAGCATACGTGAGATCCACATCTAGTATCAAGTACCAATGATGAAGAAGTAGATAAGTTTATCTCTATAACATATATATCTGAAGTGGAGATCACCATCCCCATCTTCTTCCAGAATGCCTTCAAGTACAAAGGATAAATTCCTCTTGTACTTTTCTTTTTCCTCATCTTGAGTGTTGAAGATCTAGATTTGGGCTTGGCCTTAGATCTCTTCATGGCCTTGCTTTCATCCTTAGACTCAGCTCTGCTGATCACCATCACAGATTTGTCCTTCTTCTTTTTTTCTTCGACATTGATCAACATGACAAGAAAATCTGACAACGGTCTGGTCATTTTAGTCAAGTAGTAACACTCAATAAAGTGGTTGTATAATTCAGGCAATGGCTTTAATATCATATCTATGGCCAACTCTTGTCTCAAGGAGAGTCCCAATTCTTCTAGGTGATCCACATGTCCAATCATATTGAGCACATAGGTCTCTACTGAGTCTCCCTCTGTCATCTTACACTCAAAGAGCACCTTTATAACATTGTTCCTTTGTTTCTTTGTGAGATTATAGTTTACATTCCTAAGATGTGCTACCATCTAAAGAATCCCCAAGTCCTTGCATTGCTCATGCAACTCATAATTCATACAACTTAGCATAAGGTACTTTATGTCTAAGGCATCATTGGCATGCTTCCAGTAAGCATCCACTTTGGCCCTAGGCACATCGGGGGTAGGTATTTCTGGCACTAGTTTATCTAGGACATAGAGCCTATGCTCATCATTGAGAACCCTTCTCAAAGTCAAAAACCAGTTGTGGAAATTTGTCCTGTCAAGTTTTTCCTTCCTAAGGACCACTCGCAACAATGATTTGTTTGTCATTTGATTTTACAATAAAAATTTTGCATTTTTTCAATACCCATTTGATTTTATTTGATTTGAAAAATATTTTATGATATTGAATTAGTCCTTTAATTAATTATCACTCCCACAATTTTATTCAAATTGATAGCCCTCACATATCAATTCAGAAGATTGCAGCGTACAATCTTCTAGTGAGCCAAGATCTAATACAATTCAACTATTACCCGGCCAACGCCAACGTGTGTAGCCAATTATTAAGACAGACAACTTTTTTCAATTGCATCATATGCAATTCTTGGATAGATCATAGATCAACTCTTTTCCATATTCATCTGTATGCCTCTAGTGCTTAATCCCATTAAGTGTACCAGTTAATCCTGACCAGAAAGCCAACACGATATATATGCACCCAGCTTAGGAAGAACCTACATATCTACCATCACACTTCCACGATATAGATGGCACACCATGCTTAGGCGTAACCTACACTTGTCTGATCAAGATTTTCATGTGTTTTTCTAATGGAAAGCATCTTAGACTTAATATGTTAATTGAGGGAGTTTTATCTATAAATAAATATACTTTATCCAAAACCACATACATAGTATGTATCATATACATGCTATATCCCACAATGAAAACATGAAATAAACAAAAGGAAATGATTATTTCCATTTAATGTAATTCCTTTGAGCCATAAGAAATTACCAAAACCTAGGGTCTACATCTTATGCAGAAACTTGTTGTTGATGAAGACATGTTCTTGCCTATCTGGGTTGATCGGTTAAACCCTTGAGCCGATCAACTTGCCTCCTAGCCGGCCGGTTGGTCTTCTCACTGGTCGTCTGGTTTGCAATCCACCATCTTCTGGGTCCTCTAGTCGATTGGCTGGGTCCACCATCTGATCGGTTCGACTCATCCTCCTTGGTCCTCCTCAGTCCTCCATCCAGCCAGCTCGCCTATGAGACAGTCAGTTGGCTTGGTCTGAGCATCTTATTCTTCATTGTAACAAGAAGATAAACTATCCTACTATTACATGATTATGGAGAAACCTCAAGTTACATTCGAGGGGAGCAAAGGTAGGAGGGAATAATACTTTTACAATTGGAAGATAAGGTAGAGGCTTGGTATGCAAACTGAGATAGAATATGAAATAAACACACAACCACCATGCATAGATAATTAAGGTTATTGGCTATAACCGCGCTACACATCCATCATCAAAACTCACTTTTAGGGTGATGTGTGTAAACTATATATATATATTGAAAATAGCTCAATATCATTAAAAGAAAGCCATACGACATCTACAAGATAGACATCTCTCATCAAGTAACCAAGCAGCAACTCCTTCTACTGAAAGACATAGCACAAGGCTTAGATTGGGATGTGATAGGTACGCTTCTGCACCGTCCACCTCTTGTAGTGGTTGTCTAAAACAACTATCTGGGATGAAATTCATCAATCTACAAGAGCCTAAGAGTACATCTGGAGAGGAGTTTGCAAAGCCGCTGACAGAGAAAATCATCCTGAAGACAACGAAAGATCCCCAGACAAAGAGCTCGACCACAAAGTACCAACACATACCTAACAAAACAACGTCCCATAAAACAGGATGAGAAAACACAACTACCAACGACGAACACAAAGGTTACACCAACCAAGAGACCTAGGAAGGAGGACAAACCCCAGAGATGCAGATATATAGGAAGGACGGCTCATGCGGGTACAAAGGTGGGGATTAGAGGGTGCCGGGAACTCCACCACCACTCCCGACCACCACTGTGAAACAGGGGGCGGAAGACCCACACGAAGCCCAAAACCCATCTTTCTCCACCTCTTCCTAGAGCACCAAGGGGCGCCCGAGCCCACCATCCGCCCAAGAAGGAACCCAAGGCACGACGCGACCAACAAACAACCATAGAAAACAGTACTAAAAAGGTAGAGGATCTGCCCCAAACAAAACAACAACAAACCTACAATAAAATAAAAGAAACGGAACCAACGATGACTAGACCAGAGAAAGGAGAGGGGAAGAAGCTGGAAACACTGAGATCTACTGATGGCAATGGAGTCCACCTCCAATCCCCGCTACCCGACGGCAACTGCACACCCAAGCAGAAGTGAGGGCAGCCACCGAAACCCCCACCCTAAGGCACTGCACCAACTGGACCAGTGACCGAAACCTCAAGTTAGAGGGGCGTAGGGGAGAGAAGGGCACCTCCGGTCACCAACAAGAAAAAGCCCACAAAACGCCAGCCGAGGAAGTAGCCCTGGGGGAGAGGGGTGGCGTCCACCAGCCACAAGAGCCCCCCTCCCCCCGAGCTGAGAGATCTCCGCCAATTCGCCCTAAATCGCCAGAGCCGAAAGAAGACGGTGCTCCCGCCGATTCGCCCTAAATCGCCAGATTCACCATGGGGGAGACGGGCCCATCTTTATTGCCCGCGTGGGTAGCTACCCGCCCATCCTTCCGATCACTTTTTTTCAAAAAAAAATTTCTCGCAATTGTAGAGGACTATTTTTTCTAGCTCTCCAAAAAAAATTGCCAAAAATAATATCATTTGCCCCTCCAAAATAAAAAAACCCATCCTTATATATATCTGTTGTATATTTTGTACAGAGTTACTCTTTTATTCATGTTGTTACTTTCTGTTCACCATAGTTACTTTTTTGATAGCAGAGTTACTTTTTTGGCTGCCGGGTAGCGAAAATCCAGGCTACCAGTGCGGACAACGAATGAACGCCCTATATATATATATTAGTTTGGGATTTATGTGGTATTTGATCAGACATGAATATTCACATCTTATTCAATAGATAAACAATAAAAAAAATATGATCATATCGATAATCCTAAAGTATAGTGAATTGAGTGGCTCTAATACCACTATAGGGAAATATGGTATCAGGTAGGTAGCAGAAACAAAAACTTTACTGCCATATTCCCAATTAACCAACATATCACGTCAATAACTATATAATAGAAAGGATCGTTTTGAGGATATACCTGGTCCTGGAGCACGTCCAACAACATCTCCTCATTGTTGTAGTCGTGTAGCTCTCTTCTAGTTGCACTAGGATAAAGTCTATTGCAGTTCTTGGTCTTTGCCATAGAAAACACACTAACATCATCCTCCTAGCAAAAAAAGTATCCTCGCCTCTAGATAAGTCCACACATACTACCTAGAACTCCTATCATTTTGTTAGAATGGACAGGAAGGATTTGTAACCCCCCATTGATGTACTAGTCACCAGCCTACTCTCCCACAATTTTCCTCCCTTGCTATCCCTCCCTTTATTAGGTAGGACTTTCTCGGGTTCTCTCGGTTACCACAACTAGAGAACACAAATAATTGTCAGAGGCAATTGATGTGTCTGAGAAGCCCCCAGTACCCCTCTATTTATAGGAGGGTCAGGGTTCCCAGTCTGTGTGGGAGTAGAAGGGACCAAAACTCATGATTTTTCGCAACATGTGACAAGAAAAATATTCGATTCACTAGAGAACCAACCAGTTGGCATGCGAACCAATCAGTTCACCCAGTGAACCAATCAGTTTGTCATGTTTCCCAATCACATATGAATTGACAATTCTAATACAATTAATGCATGACATGATGTCAACACTAATCCTTGATGCAATTGAATTACATCTTGAACCTGGCATCTCATCACATGAGACGGTCATCCGATGATCATGAACTGATCATTTCTCTTAGTGAACTACTTAGTTTGCTCCCTACTCATTCAGAAATAAGTCAATTCAATATTCAATCAACCTAACACTCCAACCGGTCGTTTCATCACATGAATCTATTATTTGGGAGATCAGTCGTCCAATTGATGTTTAAATCGAATACCTAAATACTTTAGTAATCAATTTAATTATCAATCATGATCAAGACTCCTTTTCTAGGTGTATCCTATGTGTGTGACCCTATAGGTCCCATATTATCTTGATAGTGAATGTCCATAACCAATTTTGACATCACAAGCTAAGAGTGGTGCCTAGTCACACATCATTGCTACCCAAGTAAATGGAAAGTTGGAGAAAAAATTCAACCTAGAATCTGTGTTTGGTGTTTTAGTGTTTGTATAGTTCCTTTTGTTGGGTTTTGTGGGGCAGAACATGCAATGGAAATAAAAAATTTTCTCACCACAAACCCATAACCAGTAGACCGCATCGACAACTATGCAATAGGAAATATGGTTTTAGCGAGATGTACATGATTCTAAGGCTTGCTCAGTGACAACACCTTGTGGCTAGTGCGGTCTTCAACCACCTGGTCTTCGACGACGTCTGTGCATCTCATGTCCTTGACCTAGATTATGGTTGATCGTCATCCTCCTGAGCGATAGAAACCTCCCACCTCTATAGATAGTCCACACATACCACTGGGAACTCTAGTCATTCTGTCCTAAAGGACACTAGAAGGAGCCATCCCCCTGTATTGGCATACTAGTCACCGACTCACTCTCTCGCCACCAGTTGTCATCCTATAGTTGTCTTTACCTTGTTGTGCCTCCCTTGTCAGGTAGCACTTGCTTGGGCTCTCTCAGTCACCACAAATAGAGAGGACAACAACTTTGTAGAGCAACTGATGTTTTGAGTTGTGTGTTCTAAGAAGCCCCATATACCCCTCTATATATAGTAGAGGGCATGGTCAGGGTTCCTAGTCTATGTGGGAGTAGAATGGTCCAAATTTTCCACGAATTGATTCCACTACGACATGCAAACGAATTTTTTCACAAACGAACCCGTTGTTTGGACAGGTGAGCCGATCAGTTCACTTTTGAACCGGTCATTTGGGAGGGTGAACCGGTCGGTTCACTTAGTGAACTGGTTGTTTCACTTCCCAGGCTTGCCTCCAATTGATTTTCCTTATTTGTTTTTAATTAATGCAAAGATTAATTCTTGTCCCAATCAAATTGAACAAGTGAAATGAATTTTTTTTCTCACAAACTGGGAAACCCAACACCTGCTCAGTTGCTCCATGTGAACTGATCAGTTCACCAGTGTGAACCGATTGTCTCACTGACCATGATTTGATTGGTTCACCCAGTGAACCGGTCGGTTGGTGGTCCAGGTTGTGTAGAACTTAATCAACACAATTCTCAATCTGACACTCTAATCAATTGGTTTAACACTTGAACTTGATGATTCTGAGTCAAGTCTATTGATTGAATTTTTAATTGAGTACCTAAACACTTTAGTAATCAATCTAAACATAATTCATTGATAAACTACTCTTCCAGGTTAATCCTATGTGTGTGACCCTACATGTCCCATTTCACATTGGCAGTGAAAGTCCATAACTTACTTATGACTTCACAAGCAAAGAGTGGTGCCTAGTCGCACATCAATGCTACCCAAGTGAAAAGGAAAGTTGGAGAACAACTTTCAACCTACAATCTATGATTACTGTTAGCGTGATCATATAGTTCCTTTGTCACTGACATCCAGATTGAACTCGAGGCATGGAACATCATCCTCTTCCACATTCAATCCATGTTCCTTGACCTCTGAGCAGACTATTTGAGATGCATGTGAGTTCACATATCATATATTGAATCCCATGAGTATGGCCATACATTTATCAGTCTCTCTTATCAAGAGGCCTTGGATGTCATACTCCTTGTAGGAGGGACAAATCCCATATCTATCACTACAGTCAAAACCCCATGTGTCAAAGTCACCCAATCATCACCTTTATAACACCTATATTTCAGGAATACATTTGATGATGTCAAAGTGTACCTAACAACATGTGAAGAGTGCAGTGATTTTAGGTCTAAGAACCACTATCACCACTATCACTATGAGACATGATTTTGACTACCATTCCATGGTATCCATGTATCACTCTGACAGTGGGTCTGTCTGATATACTGTTCTCTAACATAAATCTGTGTGCTTGACTTGATATCATATATCATGACTAATGAGACTCTGTCATCAGTCAACACACACTCTAGTCTTATATATTATTGTTGTCTATTTTGCTTCCACAGTAACATCTGACTAGGGACATAACAAGAATGTATGTACTCTTATCATACATATGGTCGAATTGTTCAGGTCCTTAACCTGAAGACATATGCCATCGAGTCACATCATTTTTTAGACATCTATCATGTATGTGTCATCATCTCATGACTAATACAAACATAATAGACATAATTACTTTTATCATTATCAAATCAAGTATCATATGCCTCATTGCAATCATCATATGATTGGTTCTATGGGCATACTATACCAACAGACTCCCACTTACACTTAGAGCCAACCACCTATGAATCATATTCCAAGTGATCTTAACATGTCCATCATGTTTCTGCTGCACAAGCACTTTTTATAGAGGGTAAGCAACATTTTCTTCAAGTCAATATATTGCATGTTTCACATACCTTCGTTGTATGACAACTCGTATGAGATGGAAGTGCAGTTGTATGCTATCTGAGATTCCTTTGCCTAACCATTAGCTCCATTGTTGTTACAATATTACTACTGAGCCATCAATGGTCAGAACCTCCCACAAGTTCATCCATATGAACTTCTAGATTCATATAGTATCCTTTACAATGTTTGTAACACTAAGGTACTTGACTTCTTATTGTAGAATTAATCAATTGTCTCATGTTGGAACATTTCTAAGTAATAATTCTTATTCCAAGGTCAAACACAATTTGTCATTTCAGAAGCTTGCATCAGTGTAACTCTTTACACCCAACTCTTCCTTATTACCATAACTAAGGAACTAATCATTTTAGTACTTCACAAGTACACAAGATGTCCTTCATGGTATTCCACTAACTCTTACTGGGATTTGACAGATATCCATTCGTCATGTCCAATACATACGAGATAACTAGATATTTATATCATCTTGTCATACAAGATGATGATTTTATATCTTCTTGTCATGTCATACAAGAAGATAAGATCGTATATTCTTGTCATGTCCAATACATACAAGATAATTAGTTCATATGTTCTTATCGTGTCCAATACATACAAAATAACTAGATGAGTTCATACATGATAGATCCAATTGCGAATGCATATGGCATCTATCCATGTGTTCCTTATTCTTCATAAAAATTGGGACACTTTGCTCTTGAGAGACTAACTACATGGAACATGGATAGGTTTTCTCTCATCATGTTGAACCCTTTCAACATCTTTCCAATGTATGTTCTCTTTCTTAGGTCAAGAATCCCTTTTGATCTATCTCTATAGATCTTGATTCCTATCACATAGGATGCTTCTTTTAAAAAACTTCAGAATGCACTTTGTTGCCAGGTTTTAATATTTGCAGTATAAGGACATTATTCCCCATCAATATGTGGAATATACATATGCTCCCACTAAATTCTTGTAATCACACATTACTTCTTTATTCTGATTCAAGTCAAACACTTTGAATATCTTGTCAAATAGAAGATTCTAGTTCTGAGGTGCCTGCTTCAATCCAAAGATTGATCTATGCAGCTCTATGGCCTTTATTTGCATTATTGGATTTATAAAACATTTAGGGCTGTGTCACATACACATCCTACACAATATTCTATTTAAGGAATGCACTTTTATCATCCATATGCCAAATATCATAGTCACATTATGCTACACTAGCAAGCATTATCCTGATGAGTTTATCCTTGGTAACTACTAAAAAGATTTCATCATGTTCAACACCTTGAACTTATAATAAACTCTTTGTAGACAAATTACCCTCCATGTTAGTCTTCTTCTAGAAGATCCAAAAGTACCTATGGGTTTTACCCCCTCAATTAGATCAACCAAAGTCATACTTTGTTGATGTACATGGAGTCCATCTTGGATTTCTTGGCTTCAAGCCATATCTCAATTTCTGGCTCTCATTAGCTTCCAAGTAGACTGTTGACTCATCATATGATCAACTTACCACCTTCTTGTCCATAAGATATCATATATCTTTCAAGCTCTATGTGTTTTGTACTAGAACCATGAGTTCTGTGTATTACTTGAGGAACTTTGAGATTCTACAACATTTTGTGATTCCCAGTGTGCCTCTTTTAGTGTTAAGCATGTGCTCAAAAGGAAATTTGAAGTTTATCTAGTAATCAAATTATGATTCATCAAGGTGTGATTCCTTCTTTTTGATGCACTTATCATGATACACTATCATTGTGTTTTAGGTGGAGTCCATCATGATACATTATCATGATCTTCCAGAAGGTTCTCAAACTCTTAGTTCAAAGTATCTCCAAATTGATCATATCAAAATTTAATACTTATACAAGATAATTATGTACTTCATTCTGATCTTCTTGAACACTTCAAGAGATTCATGTTTGTATTTCACTAAATACAAACTATCATATCTACTAATGTAACGACCCCGCCTCCCAGTAACCCCCAATTAAGGGAGACCAAAAGGTCAGAGCCATTATCCCAATTAACAGGATCAAAGGTTTGACAAATAATCAATAACAATTATCAAATTCTACCAACTAAACTAAAAGTCTATAATAAAATAAAACTTTGCATACCTTTTTCAAAAACTTGGATATCTACTTCTATCCACATCTGGAGTCTATTCTAACTAATCCTCCCTTGTACTTTAACTCTTATTTAATTCTACATATGTCACTTTACTATTTGTCCTTTTCAACCTTGTACCTAAAACACCGACAAACAAAACATCGATCAGCATGATTGAATATGCCGGTATGTGGGGACAACCAAAATTTTGCAAATATGGCTAACAATCTAATTATCACAATCAAGTAATTAACAAGCCAATTTACATTTTCAATGTGTCATTCTCCACCACTTTTTCCCTAACCCTAGAATACCCCCTCTAGGGTTTCTCTTTTGCCATTGACTTAAGGCCACCTTCTCAATCCCGATCTTGGTGTCTGGGGTCACCCTTCATGGTGCCCTTTAGTCATGCAATATCATAGGCCACCTCCTCAATCCTGAGCTTGGTGCCTGGGGTCACCACTCATGGTGCCTGGGGTCACCACTCATGGTGCTCATTGGTCTTCCCTCCTGGGCTTGACCTTTGGCATCATCCATCAGGGTGGCATGTAGATGTGAGAATACACACTTCTAATATTATTGTGATAATCATAGTGACTTTATGATTTGCAAGTATGAATCATCCAAACTGATAAGTTGCATTCAATGTGATGAATCATCTGAGAAACACTTTGGGAAACTAATGTGATTAACCATAATTAACCACATACCTGTCAAGCTGACTTGAATGCAGAAATAATTCAACCAATCAAGAAACCAAGCAAGCACACCCAAGTTGATCCTGAAATAGGCATCCAATTTCCTATCATTGATCATGCCATCAAGACCTATTAAACCTAGCTCGCTTCCTAGGGTTTCTAGTTCGCTTTTATGGTTTCCATTGCAATTAGGGTTTCACTTCATTTTTACTATTTTAAACCCTAATCTTTATACAATTACTCGCAAACCCTAATTATCTCATCTATTATTCACAAAAGCTATTAAGGTTACCTTTTAACAACATATAACCTTAATTTCAGATTAAAGGCACAACTATCCATTAGAAAACCCTAATTACTATATTAAGGGTATTTATCCACAATTAGGAACCTTTATACTCAAACTAGCTTTGAACCATCATATCTCAGCCTTATTTGTGAATTCAAACAATTAAAGCCATTAAGAGTCGCAATTACCATCATTAGGGTTTCAAGGTCCATTAAAGCATATTTATGCACATGAAATTCTTAATTAAACCAATTACATGCAAAGTTCATCCTTTTTGTTCATAATGTACCATTTTACCATTAATAGATTAATATCAACTTTAACCATCCATTAAACCCTACTAAATACATTAATCATCTCAAAATAGGGTTTCTTAATCGTTAATACATTAAAGTTGATAACTTTCATTACTTTACAAATTTCAAGAGGAATTAGCTTCTAAAATTATTTTTATTGGATTTGCCTAATTTTTCTGAGCAACTTTCATATTTTATGTGCATTCATCTGAGCTACTAATAAGGAGATACGATTTTTGCAAATAAAACTTACTTGAGCCAATGGGAGGTCGCCACGTCACCAAACCCATGCAACATCGCTTGTTTGGGAAACATAACTGAATTATGGTTATACCCTCGGTACGTTAAACATTTCTTTAGCCCGCGGAGGGAAAAACGGTCCAATGACCAGCCCGTCTTCTTCAACCATGCGCAGCTCTGCTGCGTCGCCCTAGCCACGATCAGTGCGGCTTTTTCACCCCTTTCTTGGACCCGAAGGCCATCGGTGACTGTTGCTCTGCCTCTGACACCCTCCACCGCATCCGCCCAAGCTTCCACCCATGGCTCGGATGGCCGAGTGTAGGGTCACTGGATCTGCAACCCACGGCTGTGCTGCAGACCCCTCTGCAGCGCTGCGCAAAGGTGGGAGCAAGGTGGTGATGGCCGTTCACTCCTCGATTGTCATGGGAGCGTCCTGCTTCCTTCAAATCTACTTAACGGTCCCTAGTTGCTCCATGGTCGATCTATTCCTTTATCTTAGGGTTTTGAGTGAAGACTTCATGAAGAAGGAGATGGGAAAGAGAGAGGGAGATGTGGGATCTCTCCTAAACTCAAACCAAGGCTCTACCCTTTATATAGGGGTGGGTAACGAAGCCCTAGGTTGGCTATTTACAAATTAATAAGGCCTTCTCCCACGAGGAGTCATATTCCTTCAAGGAGAAGTAATCTTCTCACTCCTATTTATCTTCTTAATATTCCTTATTTCATGGATAATTAGAAATACGAAAATCCTCTCACTTATTCTCTTTGTACTTGCCTTTTAATCCATTGGCACAAAATTTCTATTTTTCTTTTAGTAGAAAATACCTCCTTTTTAACAAAGCCACCAAAATCATTAATTATGCATCACATTGTCCTCTTATTTTGTATTATTGGTATTTTCTCTTTCTTTTTCTCCATTGGGGCTCCTTGGACTCCAAGAAACTCTAATATTTCGAAATTCTTTGTAATGGACACTCATTATCCTTCTAGATGCATCTATGTCCATTATTTCTCATTATCTTGTTTATTTCTTTATTAAAATATCACTTTTCAAGGATTTCTCTTTATCTTTCTTTTTATTTTCCTCATTGTCATTCCTTTTAACATTAGGAATCCTTTGGATACAAAAATCCACCAAGGATAACTCAATTATACCTCTTTCCACTTATTTTCCACATTTTATCATTGTTTTCAATTTCTTTCTTAATAAAGAAATATTTCATTGATCTTTTCTTTTCTTGTTGCATTATCTTTGCAACTTTGGACTCCTTGGAACCCAAGGAACCCAAGAGGCATGAAATCCAACCTTGGATTATATTCTTTTGCCTTCTAGAGGTTTCTACATCTTCCTTTTCTCCATTTCTTATTACTAATGGAGTTTCTTTTGTCTTATCCTTGTTATTGGTCCCAATAGCCAATAAAACCCACAAAACAACCAAAAAGGCTATTGTAAACGAAATCCTTTTATTCAAAACAAATTATATCATTATTTGTTCAAATATATTTAATATGAGAAATTACATTTCTCACCAAAAGAACCCAAAATTTGGGGTTGTAACATCCTTCCCCTTTTATAGGAATTTTGCCCACAAAATTCCATCAAGTAAACCAACAAATAGGATTAGCCTTTCCTTATGTCCATCATGGCTCCCATGTGGCCTCACCCTTTCCATGGTGCTTCCCAAGAACCTTCATCATTTCATATTCTTTCATCTGAGTTCTTTCTTACCTTGGTATATCGTACCCTCATAGGTGACTCCAGAATTTTCAATCTCTCAAAAATATGAATAGGTTCAGGGCTCGGCACATGGCTTGGGTACCTCACATAGTGCTCTAGATCGGACTCATGGAACACATTACACATCATGTAATCTTGAGGGGTAAGGCTAAACACAACCATCTCCACCAATCCATATCAAATGGACCCATATATCGGGGACTCAGCTTCCTCAATTGTAGCTTAGAGGGGTCGGATTTTCACATCACATACTCTCCCACAATGAATTGCATGCCAGTCTTCTTTCCATCAGCTCACGACTCATGTCGCCCCTGGGCTCTCTTTCCATTGCATGATCAAAGTGACTTCATCTGCATACATTGTGGTTCGTTTTCTGTCCTTCGCGAGGTCCATTCACCAACAACAACTTAATGAAGTGGTGACCGACACAACCTCCCTTATGGATCCTCTTTACATCCCAATACTAGCTATGGTGGTTATTATCACATCTTGCTGAGGACAAGAATTGTCTCTATGTATCACCCTGAATGGGCACACATGCTCTCATTAGACCCTCTAGTCTGGATTATACTAACCATTAGTTAGGAGTGATAAACTGCACTAGCATCGAGTTCTTCATGTATCTACTTCCACCGCATGGAAGCAAATCTTTAGGTTATACTCAAGAACTTTTGATCTCACATCATGGCATAGTTGAACCATCTCTCTCATATGTAGCTCAATCGGATCCATCTCTGGACAACACTCTTTCTTTCTCATGTCATCTAGGTAAGGCGATCTACCATAACCCATATTGCATCTCGAGCTTCCTTGGTCCATGGGAGACTTACCACAACATCCATAGTGATGAACTCCCATTCCCTCTCGGGGACTCTTTATCCTTTATATCAATGCACTGGGTTACTGGTGTTTGTCCTCCTCCTCCTGACATGCATGGCGACGAGCCACGTGCATCTTTGTACACTTTTCATCTTAGGCATCAAAAGTACTACTATAACTTACTATCTTAGTAGTACCACAGTGTATGATGAACTTAAATCATGATCTCCTGTACGTCATGATTCCTCAGAAACCCTAAACCACTCTCATCAAGGTTTTATCACCTTCCTATCCAAAGAAGTACATCTGAGGTTCTACAACCATCCTTTTATCATGATAAGCCCTAGGTTGGCTAGCTAACCAACGACTAACTTGATCAACGATCTCATTACATCTGTGTGTTAGCCAAACATATCTCCTTTAGGGCTAACCCAATGATGCGATGATTTTGAGTCGCATTTATAGACCTGTTTGATATGTGTTTTATGCTTTTATTAGTCATTTTTATGGTTAATGTTGCATAATTCATCCACTTTTGCTACTATTTTATGTCAAATCCCTTTTATTTCATTGTTTTGAGCATTAATTGTCAAAATATTATTATTTGTGTGAATTTATGTGGTTTCGTGTTTGAATTTCAGAGAAAACAAGTATCTGCTTCCCTCGATACCATCGAAGGAAGTCGATACCATCGACCGGACCACAGGTTGCCAGCCGTGAGTATCAGCAAAGAGTCGATACTATCGACATGGATGTCGATGGTATCGAGCTACCATCAGGTTGCTGGAGAGGAAGCAATCGATAGTATCGACACCCAGTCGATACCATCGACGCACAGAGGCTACAATGACACAAAACAAAAAAACCGTCACTACAGGTTCGTCGATACCATCGACCCGCGTCGATGGTATTGAGATTACATCAGGTGCTCAGACGAAAGGAAAGAAGGGTTGCCGCTACCATACTGAGTCGATACCATCGACTCGCGTCGATGGTATCGACACCGTAAGATATGTGTTTGCTTTGGAATGATCTTAATCGGACGGCCGTGGTTAATTAGCGACCTAATGAGGGAGATATACCTAATGACGGCTGCCCGGACGTGAGGGAGATCTCATTAGCCATTGCACAGAGTACCGAGGAGCAGTAGAGCGGAGAACGGAGGCTAGAAGCTCATACTAGTTGATCTGGACACCGAAGAAGACATATTCCACCACCGGAAGGTGGGAGAGCACATGTTCTACGTAGAGGATCAACCGGTTCTTCTACGTTCAGGGGTTTCACCTCTCATTTCATGTTTTTCATATGATTTCCCCTATCTCTACCATGTACTTGCTTGAGATGAACATCCGGGGCTAATCCCCTTCGTCTTTAGGACCGGGAGTAGCCCGAGAATTCATTGTATGACAATTTTATAATAGTAATTCATATTTTATCTCCTAAATCCGTGGTATGATTTCGTTTTCTCAATATATTGTTATGCTTGATCACCATAATAATAACCTAATGCCCTTAATCACTTTGAAAGAAGGATTAACAGTTGAAAAGAGACGAAATTCACATTAATCGACAAATCCCTTGAACAAGGTGGTGTAAAATTAATGGTGGATACTGAGAGATCGTTCATAATGCACCTAGTTTAGGGTATAGGTTACTACGACGGTGGAACCGACCTAGACTTAGGTAGTGAATTGCACCACGACAGTGGGCAATTCTGTTTTCAGGCCACTACCCCGATAGAGAGATAAAATTGAGGCATTATATAAATCTAATACAATGAAAACTCACGGTGAAACCGCAATCCTAAAGATACCCTTTTGAATTGATTAAACCATCATTTAATCGATTATTTGTTTTGCTTTTATTTTCTTTTAATTTTAACAACAACTCTCAACTTGTTAATCAGCTTAGCTGATCATGAGTAGTTAGTAGGAGTCTCCAACAATTCCCAGTATCCCTGAGTTCGACTCGGGCCTCACAAAGGCTTGTACTACTCGACGCGTTCACTTGCGTTTCAGCGCACAATAAAATTGCGTCAAGTTTTTGGCGCCGTTGCCGGGGATACGGTGAATTGTTGACACTTTGAGTGCTACAAGCGACCACTCTAGGCCACAATTTTTTTTATTATTTTGAAATAACTTCAAATAATTTTAAATTGTTCAATAATTTTTATACTCGTCAAAGCACTGTACTGAACTCTAATTTTCCCATTTCAGGTACTGTGCATGGTGCAGACACATAGTACTGACTACGCAGATCGCGCACCCGAGGTTCCGCTGCCGGGACCTGAGGACGAGAATTACTACGAGCAAGAGCAGCAAGAGGAAGTCGATTCCGAACTCGAACAAGAACATATGGCCGAGCCACATACTATATGGGAGAAGATAAAGGCTTCTTTCGCATCCGCTTCAAAAGGGCCTATAAAGAAACAAGCAATCAACATACCTACATATAAGATTGATCCAGCTTTGATAAATCTGGTGAAGTCCAATGCTTTTCATGGGCTCAAGAATGAGGACCCCGTCGTGCACATAAGTCAGTTTGTTGAGAATTGTGACATGGTTAAAATCGACAGGTTTCCACAAGATGCACTTTATCTTAAGCTTTTCCCGAGTTCATTGGCAGGAGCCGCGCGAGAATGGCTACACAATTTAGATGATGAGTTTGTGGAGTCCTAGGACCATATGGTAGAGGTTTTATTTGAGAGGTTCTTTCCTCCTGAGAAGACCAACGACATGATCAAGAAGATCCATAACTTTACCCAACAGGCAGGTGAGACATATTCTGAGACCTAGGAGAGGTTTTAGGTCATGCTGAGACGGTGCCTGCATCACAGGCTGGATAAAGAAACACATGTAAAGATCTTCTATTTTGCTCTCTCCGAGCACGATACGAGCAACCTTGATTCAGCTGGGTCAGGATTCTTTTTGAACAACACGGACACCAGGTGTTGGGAGATATTAAAGAACATGGCCAGGAAGCAATCATGGGGAGAAAGAGGCGTCGTGGAACAAGTTCGAGTGGCAGGTGAATCAAAAGCTATGAAGGAGCTGAATGAGAAGATGGATCTTCTCGCAAAGAAATTGCTTGCCAAGGAGGATACTGAGTCCGAGGATGAGGCTCAAGTGAAATTCATGAGAAACCAACAAGGTTACCGAAACAATGATTATTCATGGAGGAAGGATAAGAAGTTCTCGTGGAAGGATACAAACAATTTCTTGCAGGATTCAGATGCCAAACCCCAGCCAGTAGCAGAGGATAAGAGCACAGAGCTGCTCAATCAGGTGATAAAGAAAAATCAAGAACTCATGACTACGTTTGGCCAGCAAATTAAACAGCAAGGGGAGTTTATGAATCGGTTTGGGCAAACACTGCAGAGCCATGGGGCGCAAATGAGGACCATTGAGACATCTATGGCACATATGGCAGTAGAGATAGCCAGTTTAAAGAAACCGGCACATCCAGGTTTTCCAAGAAACACCAATGTTCCAGGGGGAAACCAGCAGGCAAAGGCCATCTTGCTAAGAAGCGGCAAGAAATTGCTAAATCCAAGGGCTGAGGCGACAAGCACACCACAAGCTGAAGTAGAAGGTGAAGCCAATGAGGAGCTGCCCGCACCAGTTACAGGGCAGGTTGATGACACAGCCGTGGATGATACTGAAGAACATGTGGCAGAGGAGGAACCTCAGAAAAGGACACCCTATGTGCCACCTCATCAAAGGGCACAAGCTGTCTCGGTCCCGTATCCAAACAGTGCTAAGGCAAGGAAGATAGATGTGCAATTTAAGAAGTTCTTAGACAGTTTCAGGAAGCTTTCAGTCAATATCCCTCTATTGGAAGCCATTGAGCAAATCCCGTCTTACGGAAAATTTCTAAAGGACATCATTACTAAGAAGAGGAAAATTCCGGATACAGAGGTTGTCGTGCTCAAGGAGCAAGTGAGTGCCTTCATCATGGGCACTTTTCCGCCAAAGAGGCAAGATTCAGGCTGCTTTAATATTTCTTGTTATATTGGAAAAGTCAAATTTGGTGAAGCATTATGTGACTCAGGGGCAAGCATCAACTTGATGCCCCTTTCTACATTCAAAAAGCTGGGATTGAAGGAGTCACGGCCAAGCAACATGACTATTCAATTGGCAGACAACTCGGTGGTAAAGCCATATGGAATCTGTGAAGATGTGTTAGTGAAAGTGGACATATTTGTTTTTCCAGCAGATTTTGTAGTCATGGAGATGCAGGATGAACATGGCAACGAGCTATTACTTGGACGTCCTTTCCAAGCTACAACCGACATGATTTTAGAGTTGGAGAGAGGTCGTTTGACCTTGGGTATAGTCGATGACCGATTTGAGATGGTCATACCCTCTAGTACTGTGTCGTCTAAAGCAAAGGAACAATGCCGTGTGGTAAAACATCTAGATAATAATATTTCACTCTGTCTTCGGAAGCCATTTCTGGACATGGCTCATGTGATGAGCAAAGTGGACAATGGAACTTTGGATGTGGACATCATGGATCAGACCAAGGTAGTATCTCTGTGTAAAGCTGTAGGGTTCCCTAATGATGAGGATGAGGACATTCCGCCTTCTACGGAAGATGATGTTATTGCAATTTCTATTTTTGATGCATATCCTGAATTACCATTGGAGGCTTGTTTGGTAAATATTACATATGATTGGATGCAGAGAAAATCACTCAAGGAGTGCGCCAAAATGCTTCAGATGCTTCCATGCTTCTATGCGAGGCATTATGAAGATTTAGGTGAACTTCCCCCGCCACTTCAATCATCTCTGGTCAGCCCGCCGGAGTTAGAATTAAATCCGCTGCCACCGCATCTCAAATATGTCTTTCTAGCTAAGGAAGACAAGTTACTTGTGATCATTTCTGCTTATTTGAGCACGGATGAGGAGGAACAATTGTTGATAGTGCTGAAAAACCACCGGGGAGCTTTTGGGTGGTCCATTGCAGATATCAAGGGGATTTCCCCTATATTGTGTCAGCATAAGATTCGGCTCGAGGAGGGAGCCAAGCCCGTGATTCAACCTCAACGACGTCTCAATCCAAGAATTATGGAGGTTGTGAAGAAGGAGGTTATTAAACTTCTTGCTGCAGGTATCATTTATGCAATATCAGACTCGACATGGGTGAGTCCCACACAGGTAGTCCCTAAAAAGGGGGGAATTATTATCACCCAAAATATTTTAAATGAACCTGTCACCACCCGATTGGTAACCAGGTGGCGAGTTTGTATTGATTACTGCCGTCTGAATGCCGCTACGCTAAAGGATCATTTTCCTTTACCTTTTATCGATCAAATTCTAGAGCGTCTCGCCGGCCGATCGCACTTCTGTTTTCTTGACGGGTACTCGGGGTACAACCAGATTTCAATTGATCCTTCGGACCAAGAGAAATCTACTTTCACTTGTCCCTATGGGACTTTCACGTATCGCCGAATGCCTTTTGGTTTATGCGATGCACCTGCGACTTTTCAGCGTTGTATGCTCGCTATCTTTTCTGACATGGTAGAACACTGTCTTGAGGTGTTTATGGATGACTTTTCGGTGTATGGTGCATCGTTTGACGAATGTCTCTATAATCTGGACAAAGTTTTAGAGCACTGTGAGAACACACATTTGGTCCTCAAATGGGAAAAATGTCACATGATGGTGACTGGGGGGATAGTGCTAGGACACAAGGTGTCTAGCAAAGGTTTAGAGGTGGATCCGGTAAAAATTGAAGTTATTTCCAAGTTACCCCCACCAAATTCTGTTAAAGGGGTAAGGAGTTTCTTGGGACAAGCCGAATTTTATCGTCGATTTATAAAAGACTTTTCAAAAATCATGAAACCTCTATCCGAACTGCTTGAGAAAGACGCTGTATTTGATTTCAATGATAAATGTCTACATGCGTTCGACGTGTTGAAGGAGAAACTGATTTCTGCGCCGGTTGTTCAAACGCCGGATTGGACTAAACCGTTCGAACTCATGTGTGACGCTTATGATTTTGCGGTAGGAGCCGTGTTGGGGCAGCGGGTGGACAATAAACCTGCCGTGATTTTCTACGCTTCAAAGACTTTGAATGACGCCCAATTAAATTATACAACTACTGAAAAAGAATTACTCGCCATATTTTTCGCTTTTGAAAAATTTTGGCAATATTTAGTTGTATCTAAAGTAGTCGTTTGGACTGACCATGCCGCAATCAAATATTTAATGGAGAAAAAAGATGCAAAGCCTAGATTAATTAGGTGGATTTTTCTCTTACAAGAATTTGACATCGAAATCAAGGATAAAGCTGGGATTGAAAAAGTTGTGGCGGATCATCTGTCTAGGTTAGAGAGGGTGGATGAAAAAGATTTACATATACCCATAACCGAGACATTTCCGGATGAACAGATTTTGAAAGTTAATTCTAAAGACCCTTGGTTTGCTGATATTGTGAATTATTTGGCTTGCGGGAACATCCCGGAAGATTGGTCATATCAAGAGAAGAAAAGATTTTTCCATTCTTTATGATATTATTTTTGGGATGACCCGATTCTTCTTAAGCAATGCAGGGATGGTATCCTACGTAGATGTGTGCCTGAGGTGGAGCACGAGAGCGTTCTCCGTCATTGCCACGCACTACCTACGGGAGGACACCATTTGAGCTCTCGTACGACAGCTAAATTTCTGGAGAGTGGCCTTTATTGGCCAACCTTGTTCCGAGATGCCTACGAGTTTGTAAGGCAATGTGATTCCTACCAACGAGCAGGTAATATTTCAAAGAGACAGGAGATGCCCCTAAATGTGTTCCAAGAAGTGGAGGTATTTGATCTGTGGGGCATAGATTTCATGGGACCCTTTGTGTCCTCAAATTCAAATTTATATATTCTTTTAGCAGTTGATTATGTGTCGAAGTGGGTAGAAGCAATACCCACAAGGACTAACGATTCCACTGTAGTGTGCAGGTTTGTGAAAGAAAACATTTTCTGCAGGTTTGGAGTGCCCCGAATGATCATCAGTGATGGGGGTATGCATTTTCGGAATCAGAAGTTCTCGGCATTGTTGAAGAAATATGGGGTCAAACACAACATAGGTACCCCATATCACCCGCAGACTCAAGGACAGGTGGAGGTTTCCAATCATGAAATTAAGAAGATTTTGGAGCGTACGGTGGCGTCCACGAGAAAGAATTGGAGTGCCCTACTACCAGATGCATTGTGGGCGTACAGGACGGCTTACAAAACACCTATAGGCACCACGCCTTTTAGGTTAGCGTATGGTTGGGCTTGTCACTTACCGGTAGAGTTAGAGAACAAGGCACATTGGGTGCTTAGAAGGCTCAACTTGAGTTACGATGGAGCGGGGAGGAAGAGATTGCTTGAATTGAATGAGTTAGATGAGCTACAGATGACGACATATGAGGACTCGTGGATATACAAGGAGCGCACCAAGTTAATCCACGATCGCCACATCCAGTTGCGCACGTTCAAGAAAGGAGATAGTGTATTGTTGTTCAACTCACGACTAAAGTTGCATCCCGGGAAGCTCAAATCCCGGTGGAGTGGGTCGTTCGTGGTAGAAGAGGTCAAACCACATGGCGCAATCTTGGTGCGTGATGGTGAGACCACGTTTTTGGTGAATGGACAAAGATTGAAGCTCTACTTTGGTGAAAATTACAAGAGGAAGGTGAATGAGGTCAAACTCATTTCACTTTCGGATGCATGAGGTGCCTAAAAGTCATCTAGCCTAAGACGTTAAATAAGGGCGCTTGTTGGGAGGCAACCCAACCATCGGTACCTTAGTTTAGTTCATGTACATTCGTAGGTTGATTTGTTTTGGTTTAATTTTTAGTGTAAAAAAGATACCATGATCGGTTTGTTCTTTGTGCAGGCTGAGGCAGAGTCGATACCATCAACACACTGGTCGATGGTATCGACCATGGTACAGGTTGACGACTGTAAGAATCACACTACGTCGATACCATCGACGGCCTCGTTGATGGTATCGACATACCTACAGGCAGATCGCAAATATAAGGTCGATGGTATCGACATGCCAATCGATACCATCGAGATCTCTGGAGATTTATAGAAGAAATCGACTCAGGAAAGTCGATACCATCGACGGCCACGTCGATGGTATCGACACAACTACAGGTTGAAACGCAAAGCGGAGGTGTTGCAATGAAGAAAAGTTGATACCATCGACCCGCGTTGATGGTATCGACCATCCACATCACTGATCCGCGTGAACAAATCAACGGCGATCGCGGCATCAAGACGGTCGATCCGGGTGCAGGTATCGACACGTCAGCGATCCAGGTTTCAAGATCCAGCCATCGACGACCGTCGATACCAGCGAGGGGGAGGATAGCATCGACAAGTGTCGATACCATCGACTCGCGTCGATGGTATTGACGGGTCAACAGTGGCGCCGACCACATCTATTTAAGGGGAGTGATTGTGTCAGTTGACATCATGCTTTCAGAGCAATCTCCTTCTCTGGTGTTGAGCAATCCCCCGAGCCGTCCAAGCCTGACGACGAGCAGCACCGAGCGAAGGTCTTCATCGAGTGGAGATTAAACTCTCCAATCTTCATCGAGCTCTCTTTCTGATCCCCAATTCTCGTCGCAATCATGATGCATGTGGCCGAAGCTTCCTCCTCGCGTGCGAATTCGATGGACATCTCGGAATTCGTGCCACCACCGCCATCGTTGATCGCACATCCCCGACTTGTCCATCCTTCCTCAGAGGTCTGGAAGATCTATGAGGATATCATGCGGAGGAAGATAGAGCCCACCAGGTATGTGGACCGGGAGATGATCCAAGATCTCGGATTTGAGGCCAACTTAGCCTACGTTCTGCAGGGGCAAGCCCGTCACACGGGGCGAAGGCCCGATGAGTTGCAATTCCATGCTGATGGTCAGCCGTTCTTCAACGACTGGCCGACGTACAAAGAGTTGGTGGCAGAGTTCATGGCGTCGTTGGACGTCTGTGTCGTGCCCAACGACATAATAGCTACCGATCGTGAGTGGATTAAGGGCCGGGTGTCTTTCCAGCTGTACAACCACGACTACACCCTCACGCTCAAGCAGTTCAACAGGATATTTAACTGGAACCATTCGCAGTACGACTACCGGCGGCCGGACAACCGCACCGATTACGACGCCATCTTCTTCGAGCTGGTGACGGTGCCGCAAGGGAAGTCGGTGAGCTACCACAATGTCGCGGTAGCCGATTTCGAGCACCCTTTCGTCCGGATCTTGCACCGGATGCTCAGTTCCACAGTTTTTTCTCCGGGTGATCTGGCCCTCAGCAAATTTTAGGGGTCAGACCTATTCTTTCTGTATAAACTCCTAAAGAAACAGGAATGCAATTGGGGTTCCTTCTTTCTACAGTGAGTATTGGACGTGAAGAGGAGTACGAGGAAAGCCCCAATTCACTTTGGCGGGCTTATCACCAAGTTGGCCATCTACCTGGGGCTGAATCTCGAGCAGCTGACTCCTCTCTCTACAAGAAGCAAGGTGAACTTGCAGCATCTACACCGGTCCAATCTGCTACTTCTCCGAGATGGTGTGGCGTTTGCGCACTGCCACGTCAATCAAGCATATCAAGAATGTTCTCTTCCAGATCCCATTTTCAACATCGAAGGCGCACAACACTTCCGGTGGCCAATCATAGCCATCACCGACTCCGATGAAGAAGGCGGCAATGATGGCGGCGAAGACGGAAATGATGACGAGGCTGAGGAGGAAGAGGAGGCATTTACACCTCTTCGGGCACGAGTGGCACCACGGAAGCGTCCTCAGATGCATCCAGGTGCATCTTCATCATCACAGCCTACGCCTCCACCACCACCGCCCTCGCAGCTGAGCGAGGATGTCTATTCGATGCAGGGCATGTACGCGATGTTGCAAGACATCCAGCAGACCCAACATAGCCACACAGCCATCCATGCCAGTATTCAAGATACTACCAACCGGCTCTTTGTCAATCAACAGGCGATTTTTGAGAATGAGCACCTTCTTTTCGAGAATTAGCAGAACATCCATGATAGGTTGCACAGGATGGAGGTGCAACAACAGCCGTTCTTCGATCAACTCTGGAGCCAGAATTATTTTGGGGGGTATCCACAGCCTCCACCGATGCCCCAGTACGATCCGACATTCCAGGGGCAGTACCCATCTTGGGACCCCACGGCACCGCAGTACCCTACTCCACCACAGGAGTGATCCGGTATCCCTGTTCCAATCTTTAAGTTTGTTTTTGACTATGAGGCCATAGTCAAATTCAAGCTTAGGGGGGTAGATGGAACAACTTTATCTTTTATTTTTTTAGTTTTTAACTTTATTGTTTTTGTTGTTGGTATTTGTTTCTTGCAATTTTAGTTTTTGTAGGATCCACATGCTATCTAGTGTAATCGTGGATGTCATAAAGTTTGTGTCATCTCATTAATTGTGCATGGGAAAATCAAGGGAAATTTAAAAATTTTGTGTGTTTGGAAAGCTTGTCTTGTTTAACCTTGGGCACATATCCTACGAAAATGATTGGTTTTGTCAACTTTAAAATAATATTTCACAACTGTACTCCTAATGATTCATGAAAGTGGACGGAAATGGTTGTTTGAGCCTAAACTGACCAAATGGTAATGAGACTCTAATTGGATGTAAGAGAGAGAAACCTCTTAACTACTACACAAGTCAGTAAGGAGGGACACATAATATCTTTCTAAGGTTCAGTCATCTAGTCTTGTGATCTTTCCACCTCTTTGTTTTTCACAATCCACGACAAGAATTGGAAGTACTTTACATTCTTAACTTCTTTGACAGCATTTCATATAGATAGGTCCTGCATTGAATCTATTTCCATATGTTTGCACAAAAAGAAAGAAAAAAATTAGAATAGTGATAAATGCACATTACCCTTAGGTGCATGCCATGTAGTTGCATTCATAATTTTCATGCATAAAGTATATCATGTATCTCAATTTTTCTCCAATGGTGAATTAAATTGTTCCATACCTTCTAAATAGTGCAAATTTCTGAGTATGAAGAGAAATAAGCCCAATAAAATATTCATTATCAATTATGGATATAAGGGTTGAAAAATGAAAAAAAGGAAAAAGAGAAAAATCTGAAAATCTGCATAATGAGAAAGAAGCAAAGAGTTATTTAGAAGCAATTAGAATAAGAAGGAGAAAGGAACGTAATATCACCTGCATTTCAAGATAATTGAGTACATGATGTAACTTAATTAGATGTCCATCTCGTTTTGAGATGGATGGTTAGTACATGCATCATTCCACCCAATTTTAGGCATTAGGGCATTTTTCATGTGCATTTGCATCATTTAGGACATTTTTGTTTTATGCATTTGAAACTGTACAATACTTCCACTTTCTTCCAGAACCACCCATCTTCATCCACCCATTGCTCGGATTGGTAGACCACCATGAATTTGTCCTCACTAAGGTATATCAGGAGAACTGCTTCCATGTAGATGGTAGTTAGGGCGAGCAACGTAGTATAGGAGATCACAAGATGCACCAAGGCTGAACCGACAAGTTTTATTATGTTAACTGCCTTATGTGATAGTGTTCATCAGTTTTGAGGTCAATTTCTTTTATGGATGATTATTGTCGCCTTCAGGGTAATTACCATTCTGTGGTTAGAGAGGGCCGGTATGTGAATGTCTGGTGGGAGTCATATGGGATGTTGGTTGTGGTGTGTTGTTCTTCAGTTGACATTAGCAATTCTATTCTAAGGATTAGTTGCTCGAGGGCGAGCAACGTTCAAGCTTAGGGGAGTTTGATGCGATGATTTTGAGCCGCATTTATAGACTTGTTTGATATGTGTTTTATGCTTTTATTAGTCATTTTTATGGTTAATGTTGCATAATTCATCCACTTTGGTCTTTGCTACTATTTTATGTCAAATCCCCTTTATTTCATTGTTTTGAGCATTAATTGTCAAAATATTATTATTTGTGTGAATTTATGTGGTTTCGTGTTTGAATTTCAGAGAAAACAAGTATCTGCTTCCGTCGATACCATCGACGGAAGTCGATACCATCGACCGGACCACAGGTTGCCAGCCGCGAGTATCAGCAAAGAGTCGATACTATCGACAGGGATGTCGATGGTATCGAGCTACCATCAGGTTGCTGGCGAGGAAGCAGTCGATAGTATCGACACCCAGTCGATACCATCGACGCACGGAGGCTACAACGACGCAAAATGACAAAACCGTCGCTACAGGTTCGTCGATACCATCGACCCGCGTCGATGGTATCGAGAGTACATCATGCGCTCAGACGAAAGGAAAGAAGGGTTGCCGCTACCATACTGAGTCGATACCATCGACTCGCGTCTATGGTATCGACACCGTAAGATATGTGTTTGCTTTGGAATGTTCTTAATCGGACGGCCGTGGTTAATTAGCAACCTAATGAGGGAGATATACCTAATGACGGCTGCCCGAACGTGAGGGAGATCTCATTAGCCATTTCACAGAGTACCGAGGAGCAGTAGAGAGGAGAACGGAGGCCAGAAGCTCATACCAGTTGATCTGGACACCGAAGAAGACGGATTCCACCACCGGAAGGCGGGAGAGCACGTGTTCTACGTGGAGGATCAACCAGTTCTTCTCCGTTCAGGGGTTTCACCTCTCATTTCACATTTTTCATATGATTTTCCCTATCTCTACCATGTACTTGCTTGAGATGAACATGCGGGGATAATCCCCTTCGTCTTTAGGACCGGGAGTAGCCCGGGAATTCATTGTATGACAATTTTATAATAGTAATTCCTATTTTATCTCCTAAATCTGTGGTATGATTTCATTTTCTCAATATATTGTTATGCTTGATCACCGTAATAATAACCTAATGCCTTTAACTACTTTGAAAGAAGGATTAACGGCTGAAAAGAGACAAAATTCACATTAATCGACAAATCCCTTGAACAAGGTGGTGTAAAATTAATGGTGGATACTGAGATATCGTTCATAATGCACCTAGTTTAGGGTATAGGTTACTACGACGGTGGAACCAACCTAGACATAGGTAGTGAATTGTACCATGACAGTGGGCAATTCTGTTCTCAGGCCACTACCTGGATAGAGAGATAAAATTGAGGCATTATATAAAATCTAATACAATCAAAACTCGCGGTGAAACCGCAATCCTAAAGATACCCTTTTGAATTGATTAAACCAACATTTAATCGATTGTTTGTTTTGTTTTGTTTTGTTTTTATTTTCTTTTAATTTTAACAACAACTCTCAACTTGTTAATCGGCTTAGCTGATCGTGAGTAGTTAGTAAGAGTCTCCAACAATTCCCAGTATCCCTGAGTTCGACTCGGGCCTCACAAAGGCATGTACTACTCGACGCGTTCACTTGCGTTTCAGCGCACAGTAAAATTGTGTCACCCAACAACCTCTTCTAGCCTCTAGCTAAACTAAGCAGTTGCATCTCAACCAAAGCATCCATCCTTAAGTATAAGGTAATGTCAAAGACATACACCTCCGTGTATTCCACTTATTATCTCACCTCAAACTCTAAGTCTATCTTCATCAAGAGAACTCTGATCTCATTCTCCTAGTTTTCTAACTCAACCTGGTATAACTCATAGCTCATGATAAAAACATCCTCATAAGATGACTACCTTATTTCTCTTTAGTGTTTGTAAACCATCCACCTATCATTCCCTCCACAAGGGTATGTTATCATCTCTATCCTTATACCTCATAGCAACATTCCAACTCACATCATCTTTATCCTTGGTGTATGGCATGCGTACTGTCCTATCTCTCACTCCCATAACAAGAGGAAATAAGCATTTGGCTGCAGTCCAAATACAGAGTTCTTCCCATTCCAAGAGTAGAGATGGTACATCCCACCTTGCCAATACACCTTTAAATCTATATTGAAACGTGCAACTTATGTCTCTACATCACCATCATCTCGATATCAAGGTTAGTTCCATGGAAAACTGGTTTCGAACCTACTTGGGTCACCACACAATCCTTGGTCATATCCTCTAGGTCTATAGGGTGCCAGCACTTTTGGGGTCATCCCTCTTCCCCTATGCATCTAGAGAGTTCCCTCATCATCTACCCTTTGGGTCCCATGAGTTCATGAAGGTGATCAATCTCCTAACCCATGGCCCTCATACAATGATAGTTGTTACCTCCCGACCCTATGGTCATGTGCAACTAGGGAATTAGGCAACTCCTACTTCCATCGGTCTTATCCCTACCTGACCCTAGAATAGACCTAGGATAGTACATGTCCAACTTAGAACCTTACCCAAGCCTTCATCATCTCTCTCTGTATTCAAGGGATGACTTTCATCCATTCACAGGGGTCATGACGACCTGCCTACCTTGGTCAGGCCCCACACCAGTTACCTCCATGGTAACACATCTACATGCACATAGAGATGGTTAACTATGGGTCAACAAGTTCATTCTATTACCATGTACTCTTCACTTAGCTTCTCAGGATCCTATGAGATCTCTTTAGGTTACCTCCAAACCAACAAAACTAGTATACACCCTATAAAGGGTCCTTCTCCTAGGATGGAAGGAAACTTCATCTCTAGATAACAAAGGTCACAAACGTCCCTATGTTTAGGGTTTACATCCACATGATCATGCTTAACCTTAGCAAGCTACTAAGGCACAAGCAGACTACCTACTAAACCATGCTCGGTCATACTTGTTCTCATTCCTCAACATTAGGCCAAGAGCATACCTTCCTATGTCACCAACTTAGATGTGAGGAGTTCATCAAACACACCTTAAACTTAAGGGGTTTCCCTTTCCTCTAAACATGAGGAGTACCATGCTTGAATCTCAAATCTCATCATGAGCATCAGGTACACCACTTCCCCTCTTAGGCCTAGGAACCCTAGGTTCACTTCTTTATGCAATAGTTGTCCAACTGCATGCTCAACCTTTTAACCACAAACCAAACATGTACAAGGTATGACATGCACTTCCCATGATCCTTCTACTTGAACAACACTTCAGAGTGGAGTCCTCCTCAAGGACAACCAATAAGATATAAGGCATCACAACTAGTTACTCAAACCTCCTCAGGGTCTAAGGCACTCTTTGTCTCATCTCAGTAGGTAAACACCTATACTATAGGCACATAGGTACCATAAGCATCATCCTCTATCTAGGGTTTGGTTCCTCTAATGGAAACCAAGATATCATCAGCCTCCAGGGATCAAGTACAAGACAACCACTATCATCCACTTAGGTCGCATCATCCTCAACTCCCCATTGTTCCTCATATCACAGAGTCTTCCAACCTTCTTGCTTGAGTCTGCTCTCTCTCTCTAGAACTAACTCCACATCCAGCCTTACTACTAGAGGTCCTCTCTCCATGAAGGATCAAGCTCACAAGCATACCCCTACATGGGTGAATCCTATGTTCAAACTTATGTTTGCTCAAGATTATCCAAAACTCTTCTTGCTTCTCTCATAAGCTATCAAACATACTCTCCTGGATAGGGTTTTAGCCTACTGTCAGCACTACTGACGTTCCATGGGTGCATACTATGCCATGCCCATAGGGTTTCTATATGTTATTTACTAACCTCATCATTGAAGGAGCTATCCTTCACTCTAACATGCATGACCCTTCCCATGGTTGGGTCGCCAAAGGCACTAGGTCATCCAACCTCACATGGCTCATATCAACATCCAAAGGCATGTCCATACACCTGGTCTAACATGACATCTAACTCATCATGCCATCTCTCTCTCTCTCTAACCACCACTTAGGGTTAGGGTTAGCATCATCCTCAGAGGATGTGCCAGGTCTCTACTTATAATGGAGGTATCTACCTCCAAGACTAACTTTCTCCACTCATCCTCTTGACAAGGAGGTCTAGCCTCAAGTCTCTCTTTAGGGCATGACAACATATGTCATATGATCTAAGCATGTATCTATTCTTTAGTTTATGCTTAAATTATTAAGCTTATGTCCATGACATCTTATTTACATGGTTTTCATTAATTTGGTGGAGGATTCCTTAAACCTTATCAACCTTACCCATCCCTTAGGAAGGTGAGGAAAAGAGAGAAAACCCTAATCCTTATAATCCTTAACAACATTTGAGTTGAGAAGGGATGAACAAGATGAGAGAGTCCTAAAGATATCTTATTTTGAGTCAGATCCTGAGACATTGGCCAGGCAGTCACACTAATAAGGGAGTCCTCATATTCCGACTAGCGGTGCAGAGGAAAATCTTGCCAGCCTCCGGACGTGATCCTTTTCTAGACGCCTCTATCTTTTGGAAAATCCTCTAATAACTCCCTCAGTTCTATGGAATTTGTAAAATTTAATAATTATTAAAGATTAAATGAGGAACCTATGCTCTAATACCAAATGTAATGACCCCGCCTCCCGATAACCCCCAATTAAGGGAGACCAAAAGGTCAGATCCATTGTCCCAATTAACATGATCAAAGGTTTGACAAATAATCAATAAAAATTATTAAATTCTACCAACTAAACTGAAAGGATGTAATAAAATAAAACTTTGCATACTTTTTTCAAAAACTTGGATATCTACTTCTATCTACATCTGGAGTCTATTCTAACTAATCCTCCCTTGTACTTTAACTCTTATTTAATTCCACATATGCCACTTTACTATTTGTCCTTTTCAACCTTGTACCTAAAACTCCGACAAACAAAATGTCGGTTAGCATAATTGAATATGCCGGTATGTGGGGACAACCAAAGTTTTGCAAATATGGCTAACAATCTAATTATAACAATCAAGTAATTAACAAGCCAATTTACATTTTTAATGTGTCATTCTCCACCACTTTTGCCCTAACCCTGGAATACCCACTCTAGGGTTTCTCTTTTGCCATTGACTTAAGGCCACCTTCTCAATCCTGAGCTTGGTGTCTGGGGTCACCCTTCATGGTTCCCTTTAGTCATGCAATATCATATGCCACCTTCTCAATCCCAAGCTTGGTGCCTGGGGTCACCACTCATGGTGCCCATTGGTCTTCCCCTTGGGCTTGACCTTTGGCATCATCCATCAGGGTGGCATGTAGGTGCGAGAATACACACTTCTAATATTATTGTGATAATCATAATGAATTTATGATTTTCAAGTATGAATCATCCAAACTGATAAGTTGCATTCAATGTGATGAATCATCTGAGAAACTCTTCGGGAAACTAATGCGATTAACCATAATTAACCACATACCTATCAAGCTGACTTGAATGCAGAAATAATTCAACCAATCAAGAAACCAAGCAAGCACACCCAAGTTGATCCTGAAATAGGCATCCAATTTCCTATCATTGATCATGCCATCAAGACTTATTAAACCTAGCTCGCATCCTAGGGTTTCTAGTTTGCTTTTATGGTTTCCATTGCAATTAGGGTTTCACTTCATTTTTACTATTTTAAACCCTAATCTGTATACAATTACTCACAAACCCTTATTATCTCATCTATTCTTCAAAAAATCTATTAAGGTTATCTTTTAACAACATATAACCTTAATTTCGGATTAAAGGCACAATTATCCATTAGAAAACCCTAATTACTATATTAAGGGTATTTATCCACAATTAGGAACCTTTATACTCAAAATAGCTTTGAACCATCATATCTCAGCCTTATTCATGAATTTGAACAATTAAAGCCATTAAGAGTCGCAATTACCATCATTAGGGTTTCAAGGCCCATTAAAGCATATTTATGCACATGAAATTCTAAATTAAACCAATTACGTGCAAAGTTCATCCTTTTTGTTATTAATTTACATTTTTACCATTAATAGGTTAATATCAACTTTAATCATCCATTAAACCCTACTAAATACATTAATCATCTCAAAATAGGGTTTCTTAATCGTTAATAAATTAAAGTTGATAACTTCCATTACTTTTCGAAATTTAAGAGGAATTAGCTTCTAAAACTATTTTTATTGGATTCCCCTCATTTTTCTGAGCAACTTTCATATTTTATGTGCATTCATCTGAGCTACTAATAAGGAGATATGATTTTTGCAAATAAAACTTACTTGAGCCAATGGGAGGCCGCCACATCACCAAACCCATGCAACGTCACTTGTTTGGGAAACATAACCAAATTATGGTTATACCCTCAGTACGTTAAACGTTTCTTAAGCCCGCATAGGGCAAAACGGTCCAATGACTGACCCGTCTTCTTCAACCTTGCGCAGATCTACTGTGTCGCACTAGCCGCGATCGGTGCAGCTTCTTCACCCCTTTCCTGGACTCGAAGGCCACCAACGACTGTTGCTCTGCCTCCGACACCCTCCACCATGTCTGCCCAAGATTCCACTCATGGCCCATATGGCCGAGTGCAGGGTCACTAGACCTGCGACCCGCGGCCGTGCTGCAGACCCCTCTGCAGTGCTGCGCGAAGGTGGGAGCAAGGTGGTGATGGTCGTTCACTCCTCGGTTGTCGTGGGAGCGCCCTGCTTCCTTCAAATCTACTTAACGGTCCCTCGTTGCTCCATGGTCGAGCTATTCCTTTTTCTTAGGGTTTTGAGTGAAGACTTCATGAAGAAGGTAATGGGGAAGAGAGAGGGAGACATGGGATCTCTCCTGAACTCGAACCAAGGCTCTACCCTTTATATAGGGGTGGGTAACAAAGCCCTAGGTTGGCTATTTATGAATTAACAAGGCCTTCTCCCAATAGGAGTCATATTCCTTCAAGGAGAAGTAATCTTCTCACTCCTATTTATCTTCTTAATATTCCTTATTTCATGGATAATTAGAAATACAAAAATCCTCTCACTTATTCTCTGTGTACTTGCCGTTTAATCCATTGGCACAAAATTTCTATTTTCTTTTAGTAGAAAATACCTCCTTTTTAACAAATCCACCAAATCATTAATTATGCATCACATTATCCTCTTATTTTGTATTATTGGTATTTTCTCTTTCTTTTTCTCCATTGGGGCTCCTTGGACTCCAAGAAAATCTAATATTTCAAAATCCTTTGTATTGGACACTCATTATCCTTCTAGATGCATCTATGTCCATTATTTCTCATTATCTTATTTATTTATTTATTAAAATATCTCTATTCAAGGATTTCTCTTTATCTTTCTTTTTATTTTCCTCATTTTCATTCCTTTTAACATTAGGAATCCTTTGGATACGAAAATCCACCAAGGATAACTCAATTATACCTCTTTCCACATTTTATCATTGTTTTCAATTTCTTTCTTAATAAAGAAATATTTAATTGATCTTTTCTTTTCTTGTTGCATTATCTTTGCAACTTTAGACTCCTTGGAACCCAAGGAACCCAAGAGGCATGAAATACAACCTTGGATTATATTCTTTTGCCTTCTAGAGGTTTCTACATCTTCCTTTTCTCCATTTCTTATTAATAATGGAGTTTCTTTTGTCTTATCCTTGTTATTGGGCCCAATAGCCAATAAATCCCACAAAATAACCAACAAGGCTATTGTAAATGAAATCCTTTTATTCAAAACAAATTATATCATTATTTGGTCAAATATCTTTAATAGGAGAAATTACATTTCTCACCAAAAGAACCCAAAAATTGGGGTTGTAACATCAACAACTAAGGTCATCAGTAAATACATTGAAGTGCTAGTGATTACCTTTGGCATTTATTCTAAAAGGTCTATATACATCAATATGTATAATCCTTAATATAATAATCATCCTCCCACTACATCTAGTGAAGAACCTTTGTCATATTGCACAATGAATGAGATTAGCATGTCTCTATTGGTTCAACAACCAAAAGACTCTAGATATCCATCACATGGATTCCATAAATTCAATCCCATTTATGCACTCTAGATGACATCTCTATAGGCATTCAAGTTTGAGTTATCATATCATTCATTACTTGTGTCACACACATTTGTCTCTTTAACTATCAAGTATAGTTGATGAGACATAGGCATTGCCATCAATTCATTACACTCTTGTCCAAACAAGATGTATGGTGATTTCATTGATGGCAGATGTATAACAACAATTCACTAATTCTATTATATGCCCATGAATGTCATATTGTAATGGTAAAGGCAGCAACTCTTACTCCACACAGTTTTTAGCTTACTTCTTCTCAGGTCCTAAAGTAGAGATCTCTATCTCTTTCATCTTCCCGAGATCCTCTATAAAGAGGTTATTTCCCTTTCCTCTTTACCCCTCTCCATATCTTGAGTGATGAAGACTTGAACCTAAGCTTGGCTTCAAAACACTTTCTTGACCTTGCTTTAGTCTATGGACTTCACTCTGTTGATCATTATCACAAGTTTTGTCCTTTCTTCATTCATGCTTTGGCATCAACATGCCAAGCACTTTAGACATCGGTTTGGCCAAGTTTCTGAACATTTGATAAAATTCTATATGATTCATACAATGATTTGTAGAATCATATGTTTGGTCAACTCTTGACCTATAAGAAATCACAGTTAATCTATATGCACAATCACATTGAGCATATGAGATTATACTTAATCTCCATTGGTCTATTTATACTCAAACATTGCTTTGAAGACATTATACCTTTCATGCTTTACATGATTCTTAAGATGTATAACCATCTCAAGAATGTCCATGCTTCAAGCTATTTATGCAACTCATAGTTCATATAGCTCAGCATAAGGTTCTTGATGTCTTAAGCATCATTGTCATACTTCAATTAAGCATCAAATTTTAGCCTTAGGCGTATTTAGAGTGGTTCAACTAGCTCTGGTCTTTCAAGGACTTAAGAGCTTACACTCACCATTGAGAACATTTCTCAAAGGTCCTAAACTAGATTTGAAGTTTATCTCATTTATGAACTAGCCACAATGATAATGTATTTGTGTTTGTCATTTGGATTCTACAAAATAATTTTGCAACTTTTCAAAACATTTTTGATTTGTTTGATTTGATAAATTTGACGATATTAATTAGGTATTTAATTAATTATCGCTCCCACTATTTTGATCAAATTGATAGCCCTCACCATCAATTAGAAATATTGCAACATACAACCTTCTAGTGAGCCAAGATCCAAAATAATTGAGTTATTACCCGGCCAACGCCAACGTACATAATCAATTATTAAGGTAGGTAACATTTACCAATTGCATCATATGCAATTCTTAGATAGATGATATGCACAACTCTTTGCCATAGTCATCTCCATGCCTCTAAGTGCTTAATCTCATTAAGACACTTAGTTAAGCCTGACCCAAAAGCCAACACGATAGGAGTGCACCCCGCTTGGAGGGCCCACACTACTACAATCACACTTCCACGAGACAGATAGTGCACCGCCCTTGGGATGCCCATGCTTATCGATCAAGCTTTTCATGTGTTTTGCTTATGGAAAGCATCTAAGACTTAATATTGTATTTGAAGAATTTTATATAAGTACATATACATATCCAATCACCACATATATATAGTATGTATCATATACATGCTATAACCACATTGAGAAAACATGTAATATCGATAAAAGCTATGATCATGGCCATCCTATTGTAATTCCTTGAGCCACAAGGAATTACGGTCATCTAGGTTTACATCATATGAAACAACCTATAGAAGATGAATTCCAGTGCTTTAGTCGTTCTGGGTTGATCAACTCATCTCATGACTGATCTGCTCGCCTCCCAGCCAGTAGGTTGGGTGTCACCAACCGATCGTATGGATCCTCTAGGAGATCGGTCTATCAGGTCGTCATGCACCTCGTCAGGCCACCGACTACTCATCTCGTTCCATGAGATGGCCGTCTTGATCCACCAGTCGATTGTCTTACTCCATGAGACGATCGTCTCAATCCTCCAAATGCTCATATGGGCACCCACCCTTCTTCGACATAATAGGAAATAAACTACCCTACTTTACATATCTATTTGGGAAACCCCGAGTTACATTTGGGGGGAGCAAAGGTATAAGAGAAGGCTTGAGTTATCTCTTATATCGGGATAGAAGAAAGGACTCGGTATGCAGACCGAGATGCAAACAACTACAACCAACCAAACACACACATAGGGGCTTATAGGCCATAATCATGCTACACATCCACATCAAAATGGTTTTGGGGTAGCGCGTATCGATTGCATATATATACCATAGCATATATGCATATTGGAATTTGTGGTGTTTAATCAGATATGCATAGTAGCCAATTTAAGTATTTGCATCGCATGCAATAAATAAATGGCAAAAAAACAAAAACTGATCATATTGATTAATCCTAAAATATGGTATGTTGACGTGGCTCTAATACCATTGATTGGGTTTTGTGGGATAGAACAGGCAATGGAAACAACAATTTTTCTCACCACAAACCCATAACCAAAGGATTGCATCAACAACTATGCAGTAGGAAATATGGCTAGGTAGTGTGGTCTTCAACCACCTGGTCTTTGATGGCATCTATGTAGCTCTTGTCCTTAACCCGAACTATGGTTGACCATTGTCCTCCTGAGCAGTAGAAACCTCCCTCCTCTATAGATAGTCCACACGGACCACCAAGAACTCTAGTTGTCCTATCCTGAAGGACACTAGAAGGAGTCATCCCCCTTTGTCGGCGTACTAGTCACTGACACACTCTCCCGCCACCAATTGTTGTCCTGTAGTTGTCTTTCCCCCGTTGTGCCTCCCTAGTCGGGTAGCACTTACTTGGGATCTCTCGGTTACCACAACCAGAGAGGACAACAACTTTGCAGAGCAACTGATGTTCTGAGTTGTGTGTTCTGAGAAGCCCCCTATACCCCTCTATTTATAGTAGAGGGCAAGGTCAGGGTTCCCATTCTATGCAGGAGTAGAAGGGTCTGGATTTTCACGAACTAATTGCACTGCGGAAGGCGAACCGACCATTTCACAAATGAACCTGTCATTTGGGCAGGTGAACTGATCGGTTCACTTTTGAACTGATCAGTTGGGAGGGTGAACCCGTCAGTTCACAAAGTGAACTGGTCATTTCATTTCCCAGACTTGCCTCCAATTGACTTTCCTTATTTGTTTCTAATTAATGCAAAGATCAATTCTTGTCCCAATCAAATTCAACAAGTGAAATGAAAGTCTTTTCTCACAAACCAGGAAACCCAACACCTGCTCAGTTGGTCCATGTGAACCGATCAGTTCACCAGTGCAAACCGCTCATCTCACTGACCATGAGCCGATCGGTTCACCCAGTGAACCGGTCGGTTGGTGGTCCAGGTTGTGCAAAACTCAGTCAATGCAGTTCTTAATTAATCTGACACTCTAATCAATCGGTTCAACACTTGAACTTGATGATTATGAGTCAAGTCTATTGATTGAATGTTTAATTGAGTACCTAAACACTTTAGTAATCAATCTAAACATCATTCATGGATAAACTCCTCTTCCATGTTAATACTATGTGTGTGACCCTATAGGTCCCATTTCACGTTGGCAGTGAAAGTCCATAACTCACTTATGACTTTACAAGCAAAGAGTGATGCCTAGTCGCAAATCAGTGTTGCCTAAGTGAAAAGGAAAGTTGGAGAACAACTTTCAACCTATAATATGCGATTATTATTACCGTGATCATATAGTTCCTTTGTCACTGGCATCCGGATTGAACTCGAGGCATAGAACATCATCCTCTTCAACTTTCAATCCATGTTCCTTGACCTCTATGTAGAGAGTCTGAGATGCATGTGAGTTCACGTATTATATATTGAATCACATGAATATGACCATATATTTCTTAGTCTCTCTTATCAAGGGGCCCTAGATGTCATACTCCTTATAGGAGGGACAAATCCCATATCCTATCACTCACAGTGAAAACCCCATGTGTCAAAGCCACCCATTCATCACCTTTATAACATCCATGTTTTTAGAATGTGTTTGATGATGTCAAAGTGTACCCAACAACATGTGATGAGTGTAGTGATTTTGGGTCTAAGAACCACTATCACCACTATCACTATGAGACATGATTGTGACTACCATTCCATGGTATCCATGTATCACTCTCAAAGTGGGTTTGTCCGATATACTATTCTCTAACATATATCTGTGTGCTTGACTTGATATCATATATCATGACTAATGAGAATCTGTCATCAGTCAACACACACTCTAGTCTTATGTATTATTGTTGTCTATTTTGCTTCCACAGTAACATCTGACTAGGGACATAATAAGAATGTATGTACTCTTATCATACATATGGTCTCATTGTTTAGGTCCTTAACCTGAAGACATATGTCATTGATTCACATCATTCTTTAGACATCTATCATGTATGTGTCATCATCTCATGACTGAGACAAACATAATATACAGAATTACCTTTATCATTATCAAATCAAGTATCATATTCCTCATTGCAATCATCATATGATTGGCTCTATGGGTATACTATACCAACACCTTTGTCACTGATATCTAGATTGGACTCGAGACATGGATCAATCATCCTCTTCAACATTCAATCTCTGTTCCTTGCTATAGCAGACTATCTGAGATATATGTAAGATCAATATCACATATTGACTCACACACACATGGCCATGCCATTCTCCGTCTTGGTAATCAAGTGTCCATGATATCGTACTTTTGTAGGAGGGAAGGATCCCATCTACATCACTCACAATCATTCCCATGTGTCACATTGTACCCGATCATCACCTTTATGGCAACCCTATTCAGAATCATAGAGGATGATGTCAAAGTTCACCGAATGACATGTGATGAGCGTAGTGACCTCAGGTCTAAGAATCACAATCACCACCAATACTATAAGAGATGATTCTGACTACCAATCATGGTTTACATGTATCACTATTATGGTGGATATGTTCAATACATTGTTCTCTAACAAGTATCTATGTGCTTGGTTTGATATCACATATCATGACTGATGAGATTGTATCATCAACCAACACACACTCTAGTCTTATGTGTTATCATTGTCTACTAACCTTCCACTATAACAACCGACTAGGGACATAACAAGAATGTATATACTCTTTAACATCCGAGTGATATCATTGTTCACGTACTTGAAGACATACGTCATTGACTAATATCATTCTCTAGACATTTATTATGTTACTTCATTATCTCATAACTAAATAAAATAGAATAAATTAGAAGCATGCCTTTATTGTTAATCAAATCATTTACAAGTTATTCCATTACAATCATTAGATGATTGGCTCTTCGGGCATACACACCAACACAATCATGGTGAGAAAAAGATACTCTGGAGTTTGTTTTCCTTACTCGAGTATAAGGGGATGATTTTTAGAAGAGATTAGGGTTGGGAGAAGAGGTTCAAAGGGGTTTAGAGTCTCTACAGCCATGGGAACTTGGTTGGAGATCGGGTGAGGGAGATAATGGTGTAAACATATCCTCACTTGGACCTGACACCCGAGTCTGTATGGGACTCAATTCCCCTGCTCTGATTTTCTTCTATATTCTTCTCTTTTCGATTAAAGTCCTGATTTAAAAAGTACTTATTTAGATCACGTTGTAATTCCTTTTTATACAAAATTTTGAAAAAACCCTCACGTTCCTATTATACTCTCTTAGGCAAGATATTTGATCCAAACCGATACATTAGATATTCAAAACTTGGTTTCCAAGAAAAGATCAAATAATTCTTTTAATAATAACCTAGGTCTCAAAATAATTTAGAATATTTTGTATTTTCTCATATGCTCTTACATGTACTTTATCATTCAACAAAAAATTGTAAGGATGTATACATCTATTTCTCAAATTTACAACTATGTCTTAGGGACATATTTGTAAACTAAATATTTATCCATTTGGTCTTATATTGGACTGAGGAGACCGCAAGTAGAACCTAGGCCCTACAGTGGATCCAAGAATTTCATTACATTCTTAATCATTCAATTGAACATGAATTTCATAATCTCTCAGTCAAATTCCAAGATTCAATTTAATTATTTGAGAAATTTCCATTATGTCCCTAAATTTATTTTACTTAAAGTTTGGGATATTATATATTGTCTATTTGGAATAGTGTTGAGACATGAAAAGGGATAATTGTCATCTCAAGAAAAGGGTTCTTATTTTTTAGCCCCAACAAGCACAAAAGGTTGACAATTTCGTTCATGTGATCGCTTGTCTTGTGGTTTCAACAATGAATGGGGGTGGAGGGACTACAGACTAAAAAATAAATGAAGGCATGACTATCATCGGGGACTGGAGAGAGGGGGTGGAGAAAAAGATGAATAGGACAAGTCACTGTAAAAGTAAAAGAAATAAAGAAAAAAAGAACAAGATGAAGAAAGGGACATGGGTGGAGAGAAGAGGACAGATAGCTGAAAGTGAAAAAAGACAATTAGTAAAATAATGGATAGGAATGGAAAACTTTAAAAAATGAAAGTTTGGAAAAAAAAATTAAAGAGAATAGCCAAAAAGAAGAAAGAAAATTGGGTCAAAAAATATATATGAATAGAAATAAAATGTGAAGGAATGAAAAAGAAAAGGAGAAAAAAAATGAAGTAGAAAATGATATTGACCAACAAAGAGAATAGAAAGAAAGAAATGTTGACACATAACAGTAAGAAAATGTTGAATAAAAAAATGTTGGTGGAAGATAAGTTCCAGCGTTGTGAATTTTATATGAAGAAAGAAGAAGGGAGGAGATGTCTATGGAGGTTGGGATGGGGTATGTAGGTGGCCAAGTGAAAAAACATATGGGGGTCCCTTGTAGGTGGAGTATTTCTCTATTTCTATCTAGATTTAGAATCAGTGCTTTGATACCATGTGAGATAAGAAATAGGATTAGATTAAGATACCAACAAATGATTACAAGCTTACATAAATAGTAGTCTAAACAAGATAGTACAACTATGCTCTATTGAGAACAATCGTCTTTCTTATATCACAAAAGGAGTACATCCCTCTCCTACAAATAGGAGGAGAAACAACAAGGAAGCACATAACTAACCCTAATGGGCCTATTATACTTAGGCCCATATTACATAAGACTTAAGTAAAAAGAAGAAAAATGGAATAAAACAATTATAGATAAATATATATCTCAATACTCCCCCTCAAGCCGGAGCATATATATCAATCATGCCTAGCTTGCAACATAGCTTTGCAACTCTTTTTCCATGGAGAGGCTTTGTAAAAATATAAACAACTTGCTCATTTGTAGGCAGGAAGGAAGTAGTGATCTTCTTATACACTGCATCACGGAGAAAATGACAGTCTACCTTGATATGATTGGTCCTTTTATAAAACACATGATTACTAGCAATGAAGGTGGCAACACAATTATCATAGTACATTGCAATAACATGAGTAATGGGAAATCCAAAATCAGACAAAATATATTTGATCCATAATAGCTCACAAGTAGTATGTGTCATAGCACGATACTCAACTTATGCAATGGATCAGGCAATGACATTTTGTTTCTTACTTCTCCAAGTAACCAAGTTACTCCATATAAAGGTACAATAGCTAGAGGTGGGTCTCCTATCAGATTTTCATCTAGCACAATCAACATTAGAATATCCACTCACATCTAGATTCCAATTTCACTTATAAGATAGTCCTTGTCTATGTGAATTCTTTAGATATCTCAAGATTCATCATGCAACATCCCAATGGCACTGCCTAGGAAAATCCATAAATTGGCTAAGAACACCAGCAAACAAAACATAGATCTGGCCATGTAACAGTAAGGTATAGAAGTTTGCCAAGCATTTATAACTAAATTTGTCCTCTAATGGTTGAGTGGATTCTGCCCATAAATCATGAGCTTGATCCGTAGGAGAATCTGCAGACCTACAACGAAGCATTCCAGTTTCACTAAGTAAGTCCAGAGTATACTTCCTATGTGATAAAGATATTCCATTCTTGTTATGTGCTACTTCAATGCCAAGAAAATACCGTAGATACCCAAGGTTGTTGGTAACAAAATGTTTCATAAGATAGTGCTTTCTAACAACAATTCTAGCAACATCGCTTCCAAATAGGATGATATCATCCACATAAACAATAAGAAAAATAATTCCAAATGTATTGGTTTTGATAAACACAGAGTGGTCACGTTGAGACCGCATGAAGCCAAATTTATACAACATAAGGGATAACTTGTCAAGCCAAGCTCAAGGAGTTTGTTTGAGGCCACAAATGGCTTTCTTTAGAAGGCATACTTTCCCACTATGCTCCCCCTTAGTAACATAACTTGGAGTTTGTGACATAGAGACAGTCTCCTGCAAATCACCTATAAACAAGCATTCTTAACATCTAGTTGATGCAAGGTCCAACCTTTTTTAACAATAATAGAAATCAGAATGCAGACAGAATTAAGATGAGCAACTGGGAAAAAAGGTTTCAAAGTAATCAATCCTAGATTCTTGTGTATCCCTTAGCAACAATTCTGACTTTTAGACGTTCAACTATCATCTCAGGCAAACATTTCACAGTAAAAACCCATCTGCAGCCACATTGCGGAATATCAAGAGCACACCAAAGATGAAGATGTTCCTTTGGCGCATGGGGAATGACTTTGTGGTGACAACACATAATATAAAGAGAAGACACATTCTGTAAAATGATGTCTACTCTATATGACATCAACCGGATGAGGATACTTTTCACTGTCTGTTTGACTGTGTGATAGCGGCAAATCTATGGTCCAGAAGCAAGCATATGAGACTTGTAAGAATAATGACTAGAATTTCCTTCTCTCAGACCGTCACCTAGCTCATTGAGAAACTTACATCCAAGGATTTTAACTCCTTTTCTACGGCCTGTATGTCCATCTGGGCGGCAAGGAATGATGTGCTGTTCACTAGAAAATAGCCTAACATACACATGCTTAACATTGGATTTCAGAGCTGGTTGGATGCTCACAAAGGCAACATCGGAGGCAGTATTCAGAAGACGTAGACATCTAGAAATAGAACTGAGTTCCATTGGTTGCCTCTGAATAATGGCGTAACCAAGGTTAATACTGATGTGGCTATGGTTGGAGAAGTGCAGATTTGCAGCGGGGCCATTTACAGGGATGACACTGGGAAATGTCTGCTCACAGCAGCGAGGTCATGGGATGGCAGTTGGAACGTGATGATTGCAGAATCTTACACTATTCTTTTCAGTCTTGAAATAGCTGCTAAGATAGGCATTAAAAGAATCTGGGTCAAATCTGATGCCCCGGGGGTTGTGCAAAGATTGAAAAAGAAGGAAGTGGGTCGAGGACCTTTATCACAGATTACAAAACCATACAGGAAATGAAGGGGCATTTTAACTATTGTGAGATATACTTCATAGCAAGGGAGGGAAATTGTTGTGCTCATGAGCTAGCTAAAATGGGAATGAGGTATGAGGGGGATGTTATTTTCTTTGAGGATGTTCCTGCTCTTTGTAAGGAATCCTATTGTTGTAAGGGCAATATATAATATATGATCTTTCAAAAAAAAACGGCCCATGTCCCACGAGAGTGAAGTGTATCCATCTCCTCATCCATGGATTATTTCCATCCAGATTGTAGTAGTGCCTCTTGAACATTCTTAGGAATGAAAATTGCACATAAAGCAGTAGTAAATTTAGCCTTGGAAGTATTTAAATGATCTGTAGACACCTATTGAGAAATACAATATCTAGCACCAGATGGTCACCCTTTCGTTCATGCAATGGGCATGTTAGAATCAGAAATTGTAAAAGAGTCAGTAGCATTACGATTGTATTGAGGTGGATCATCAGTCTCAAAAGATGTCAAAGTAGGGGATACTTCAGGTAAAGTGTTAAACACATTAGGTTCAGGAATGAGAATAGTTGGAAGTGGCACCTGGTTACTTGGTTCATAAAAGAAAGAGGTATCTTCAAATAATGTGACATCCGCGCTGACATACAAACAACATGCTACATTATCTAAACATTTATACCTATTTTGTATACGAGAGTAACCAAGAAAATGACAGTGGAAAGCACAAGGTGATAGTTTGTCGTTCCCAGGTTAGTGATTGTGAACAAAACATAGAAAAGTAATTTTTTTTTTGTGGTAAAGCAAAGATAGGTTTGTGGGGAAAAAGAATATTGTAAGGATCTTATTTTGAAGCACAGAAGAAGGCATCTGATTGATGAGAAAATTTATTAAAAGAATTACATCAACCTAATAAAATTTAGGAACTTTCATTTCAATTAAGAGAGTTTGAGCTACATCGAGAAGATGCCTATTCTTCCTTTTGGAAACTCCATTTTCTTGTGGACTATAGGGGCATGAAGTTTGGTAAATGATTCCTTTGGCAATACAGATCTTTGAAAAGCCATGTTGCACATATTCAGAAGCATTATCAGTGCGGATAAATTTGAGAGTAGCAAAAAATTGAGTTTTTATCTCAATAAGAAAATTTGAGGAAACATCTAAAACTTCAAAATGATCTTTTTACAAGTAGATCCAAGTGGCGCAAGACTAGTCATCAATAAAAGTAACAAAACATCGTACTGGTACGACATGGTACCCAAACATTAGAATGAACTAAGTAAAACAAACTTGGACTTCTATCATTATGGAGATGAGGAAACACTGCTCGATAATGTTTTCCAAGTTGACAAGACTAACATGAAATTTTTTTGGTAGACAAAGTTGGAAATAAATATTTCAATTTGGAAACACAAGGGTGACCAAGTTGCATGTTCCCCTTATGAAAAGAGTTAGTCTAGGCCACAAGAGAAGCGGTAGCTAGGTTTGACAAGGTCTACAAGTAATACAGACCATCTCCGCCTTCATATCCTCCACCAATTGTATTCTTTCATCCTGAGATCTTTCATAGAGATAGTGTAAGGAAAGAAAGTTACACTGCAGTTTAAATTTTTGGTAATTTTACTGACAAACATCAAGTTTAATGGGAATTTAGGCACAAAAAAGACAAATTTAAGAAGATGGTTGTTGACATCCCCTCTCCCAATAACTGAAGAGGTGGTCCCATATACTAGACGCATTATAGGATGGCAAGTAAATTTCTTCGGATAAATAAACAATTTCTTATTGCCAGTCATATGAGTTGTAGCACCTGAATCAATAACTCGATTATCTTTTAATGACGAGGAAAACGCATGAAGGGTCACCTGAATGTTGGGAAATGATTGCTTGAGGAGTAATGGTAGCAGAAGAAGCAACCTTGATTAATTTATTGAGGTCAGAAGAACTTAGTGTCACCATCTGAGGAGTAGTGACACGAGGAACATAGGTAGAATCTCCATTCAATCAGGAGTTGACACTTTATTTTCCCATTCAGGTTTTCCATAATTTTTTTAGCATTTGTCATCATTGTGATTAGTGTGCTTCCAGAAATTACAAAATCTGGGTTGGGATGAGGTAAAAGAGGATCCTCTCCAACTATTGTTGAGAGTTTTTCCTCAACCACGACCAGGATTGCTTCATCGGACAACAATAAGGGATGCAAGTTCTTCAAAAGTAAGAGTATAAGATACATAGCAAGATAGATGTAGACATACATCATCTAATATTGACAAGGGTTCAGAGGCAAGAATTTGATGATGAACATCTACATAGCTAGGAGGTAGAGATGCCAAAAATTGATAAAGTTGTATTTTATCTTGCTATTTTTGCATCTTGACAAGATCAGATGATAAGGGGTGATGAAGCTTGAGTTCACCCCAAATCCCCTTAAAGGCGTCGAAGTGTGAAGTAAAGGCTGAGTTATCTTTAAGTTTAAGAGAATGTAAACGTTTGTATATATCAAAAACTCATGATGCATTTCCTTTGGTAGAATAAACTCGGGCAAGGTAGTCCCATGCCTACTTGACAGTGTTGGTGAAGAGAAGATTAGCAGAATTATGTGATTCACAACTATTCAAGATCCAGGAGAGAACAAGAAAGTTACGTTTGGCCCATTTTTTGAAATCCATTTTTAATTTCTCAGAAGTTTCTTTAGTAGCTTTCTTCTTATCAGATGTGTCTTCCTTTGGTGGAGGCAGATTTGTTAGATGTTCTAGTGTTCTTGAAGAGTGAGCATAGATATGAAATGAGCATGCCCATAATACATAGTTCAAGCCATTAAATTTTACAGAAGTAACACATTTGGAGTGTGTTTTGAACATCCCAATTGCAAAAGGAGATGACCTCATAATATACCAATGGAGAAACAAAGAAAAGAAATAACAATAGGGGCAGACAGTCACAAATACGCCGTGTCAAAAAGAGGACACGACGTGTCACTCGCAGCATAAAGTCTTCCTTATGCCGTGTCAAAAGTTGACACACCATGTCACTTATAGCAAACCAGAGCAGAAAGTCTTCCTTACGCACTGTCAGAATTTGACACACCCTGTAACTTGTGCAAACTTCAATCAACAGCAAATTCACCGTAACAGCTAGCAATGACATGACATGTAAGTAAGAAGACACACCATGTGGACCGAAAAACAACAGATCTTGCTCAGAAAAAGTTGAGATTAGGTGGTGAACCTTATCAATCACCAAGATAAACAAAGATATGTTAGAAAGATCCAATCATATCCAAGAATATGTGATAGATCCAATCATATCCAAGAATATGTGAACAATGCCCGTTAGAAGGTGGTCATAGATGACCACAAATAAGATGCCATACGACTTTTCAAACATCGATCTTTAGGGCATAAGACCAGACGTAGACAGTCTTCTTGAATCCTCTTGTTGAAGAAAGAAGATAGAGATAGAAAGGAGACTAGATCTCTCTTAGTGTAATCAACAGTGGTGGAAAAGAGAGAAGATGATGGGTGTGGATGGAGGAAGAGATTACATCTCCATCGGCTTGGAAAAGAGAAGTCTTGCGGTGGCTACATGTTGAGAACAACCATCTTTCTTATATCACAAAAGGAGTACAACCCTCTCCTATAAATAGGAGGGGAAACAACAAGGAAGCACATAGCTAACCCTAATGATCCTATTATACTTAGGCCCTTACTACGTAAGACTTAAGTACAAAGAGAAAAAATAGAATAAAATAATTATAGATAAATATATGTATCTCAATATAATCCATGTCTCTTCTTCTTAAATAAAAATCACATCTTTTTTATCCCTACACGAACACTCTTCACCCCGACCATCACTTACGTTTATCTACCTCCCCCAAAACCATATGTCTAGTCGTTGCTTCCCCCATATCCTCCCCATCTCCACGGCCTTTAACATAAAAAACTTCATCTTTCTCTTTAGTACCTCGAACGCCATCCGACTCTCCTCGCCTTCAATACGATCTCCGTTATCTTCTATAGGTTCGGCCTTTATGTTTTCATTCTACGTCAAGGATGCGTTAAACAGAGCCAATTCTCCCTATACGCCGAGATGAGTTGTTGCCGAGTTCTCCCAACATGCTTATCATGTTGACCATCAATTAGACGACCACGTGTTGTAAATCAAGCTTGTCCGCAATACAGGTTGTTGGAATTTTGGTCAGAATTGTTGACTGAGTCCAAGAAATTTATTACTATGTCCATAAGGCAAATGAAATCTTGTGTCTGCAATACAACTTGATAATAAAAAGTCATCTCATTTAGCCAACATATGATGCATGGATCTTTTTAAAGAAAGAGAAACGTGCATCATTATACAAAAGTACATGAGGCAAGAATCGACAAAAAAAGAGAGGACAATAACATATGTGTTTTTCCTCCTCAAATAAATATATGGTCAATATGAAAATCTGGCCTTCAAAAGCTACAACAACCTCTCCATTGACAATTTTATTTCCCATACCATTCCTCATGTGTGAATTCTTTTCTACGTTTAAGGGGTATTGTTTCTTTTCTACAGAAAATACTCATTCACTTCGTATGTTGTGTGGGGTATAGAGGGGAGAGAGAGAGAGTATGAGGAGGGAGAGCATGTATGAAGAAGAAAGAGTATGAGAGAGATTATATTTATCAGTCTTGTATATTTTGTTCTTTATTGAGTTTCTTATTATTCAACACATCCATTTGTTTATGTCTTTGTGGCATTTTATTTCCGCTAAGGATCATTCTTCCAATACATCATTGGTGTATCTCTTTTCTAATGACACTGTGCTTCTTTGTAATTCCAGTGCATTAGTGGTATATCTCTTTCCCAATGACACTATGATATATGTACGTACGTTGGCTATCTATGCTTTGCTTATTCTAGTTGGCTATCACTTTCATACAAGTTGAAGAATCTCAGTTATGCCATTAACACACACTAGTATAGAGATTCTTGTGCTTATTCCATCCTCTTGTTCCCTTTTGTGCTAGTCTGTGACGATCCTACTACATCTCATAAAATAGATGGTTTCTTTTCAGGATCCCATCAATTTCAAGCCTACAATACTACATCTGCAAGTTTGATGATTTGTCTAGATTTTATATTCACCGAGCTATTTTATTCATGTCTTCTCAAATTTGCATATGTTGTTTCTCAAGATGGTTCTTCTACTAACCTACTTGAGCTTCCTTGATGATGTCTTTCATTCCCGTCAAGCTCCCGAGAGTCACTCTATGTATTGACCCGCTTTGACAATCTCATCACCTCATGATACATGTTTTGAAGATACATCTACCGCTACATCATTGGATCTGTTGATTGCACTTATTACAATCTACATTCCTTTTTAGTAAAAATGGCATGGTCATTGTATTTTGATCGTGTACTCTAGATTGATGGTGATGTTCATCATGCACTTCAGAAGACCTTCTCCAAAGCTCATGTTTTTCATCAATCTTCTTTTTGGAGAGTCATGTTTATGGGGGAGTGAAAATATTATAGGGGGTGTATTTTATATTTGTTATCTATCATTTCATCTAGTTGAGTCTTACAAGTCCAAGTTGAATATGTGTTTCACTCATACTCTAGCTTGAGGTGAGCATTATAATTATTGTTTTTATTTATTATGTTATATGGGCCTTCTTGTCTTGTCCCATTACAGTTAAGTTTGCTTCCCTTGTAATTGTCTCATTTTTTATATATAGAAAAGGAGTGTTTTATCTATCAATAATAAATATTCCATTAGCCCCCCACTTATTTTTCCACAATGTTAATGTTGGAATAGTCCCACACATCTGAGTTCTGGGGGTGATCCTTGGGCTTATATGGTGTGTGGTCCCTTCAATCATTTTCAATGGTTTGAGATGAATATCACATGTTCTCATACGGTATTATAGAGGACCCCACAAAATAAGTCTAATGACCACACCCTATCTAAAATAACAAGTAGGAGCACACAAAAATGACACTTAAGGGGGCGGTGGAATTGTAACAGACTGGATTTTAGGGTCCTTCTTGCAATATATCCATTTTCAAGCTTTTATTTTCTTTCAAGTCCTTTTGGACCATTTTCCTAAATGTTCCCATCTTTTGTATCCTTTTTGGACTCAGTGTGGAATTTAAGCTTTACTTGAGGATGTAAATCATATTTACCCACATTCATGCCAATGAATGGGGTTGTGCACAAAAATAACAATTTATGTGATACTTGGGGACTAATAATGCAATATGACCATTTATGAGAGATAATTGGTGGATAATGTTAATTTGGAGCTATTATATCTTTTTGGATAAGATATGAGCAATAATGTATATTTGAATTAAGTTATGAGAATAATTAACCCCTTTACTTTCTCTCTCCTCCAAATGGACCATAATACATTAATGAGAGGATAATATGGTGGGATATGACTCTTAATATTAATATGTGACGCCTATTTCAAATTTCACCCTAATATTGCATTTAAAGATTCTCTTTATATTAACTCACTCTTTTATGCATTAATAGTCAATATAGAAATTAAGGGCCAAAGTTTGTGTAAAACAAGAAACTAAATGTATAGCATTGATCTAGGAGTTGTAATTAACCTATGGTTGAAATTTGGTGTCTTTTGGACTTGATTTGACCCTTCAAATTGATTTTATAAGCTTTGGATATAGTGTAACTATAGTAGATGAATCGATTTCATTCATTTAATGTGTAGCGCTATCGTCTGCTCGATTTCTCTGTCATGTGCTCTTGGCCCACAGTGGCCCCCGATCTGACGGCTGCTATCTGATCTGCCCCGATCCAACAGTCAAATAGTCGTCTCCTTCCTCTGACTATTCGTGAACCGATGAACAATACCGCCTCCTCGCTTCCTCAGCCATGATCTCTCTCTCTCCTCTCAACCTGTTCGGGGTGATTTCTCTTGCTTTGAGTTCGTCTCCTCAAGCTGCTCATTTTAAGTTGTGTCTCATTATCTCTCTCTCAATATACATGAAATGCCCATTTGGGCTCTTCACCTCTTCTCCGTAGCAAGGTTACAGAGGGCGCTAGAACCCTCCTTCGGCCTATATAAGGCCTAGTCGAGTACCCTCATACCTTGTGTGGTCTTCCTCCTCCTCCAATTGGTTCCCATTTTGCCCCGATGACCCCTACCTTCTCTTCCTTCTTCCCCAGTGATGGAGACCTGCTGTACACATCCCCGATCACCATTGGGTCAATTAGGCCGAGGGTAAGCATCGCCCCCATCCCTTCATCGTTATCCCTTTGTCTATTTTCCCTCAAGATACCCCTACCAATGGGTCCTATAGACTCACCGAAAGTTTGTCACTACCATCATGCTATTTTGGGTTTCCAGTGCTTCTCTAGACACGGTGAGATGTGCATCCAGAGCGTTGTGCCTCCATGAGTGTGTCAACAACTTTAACATGGTCTTTCCTCCTCGTTTTTGATGGGTTCTAGTTGTTTTCTTTTCCTCTATTTCCAGCCATGTTAGGCTGGTTCCCGCAGTTCTGGTGCACGTGAGGACCATCGTTGATTATCCTTGCATTCGAGTTATATTGGGGAACTCATACCCGAGCTTTGTTTGAACTGTCTCGCGGGAATGACACCGAGAGCCATCGACCCCCAACCTCCAGGCTATGCGCTCGAGCCATGGCTCGCAACAACAACAAGCCTGGGGAAGGAATGACCAAGACGACCATGCCCGGTCAATGTGACAATCTATCAGCCATAGGCTTATCGGTAATTTTGCTTTTGTTTTATTTTCTCACCTGTGAAATGTGATATACAAGTTTGACTCTTTTGACCTTGTGGTTTTAATCGACCGATTTATGTAGCATGGGCAAATGGGTCTTTTTCCCCTTAGTCACTCGCCCTTGACCGAGTCCATGTGAGCACGGACCGGTTGAATGAGCCAAATCTGATTGGCCCATGTCAGCACGGGCCCGGCCCCGTGGCACACTCTCTCTCGCAAACAAAATTGCCTATGTGGCATTTTGGTGATCTCTGATTGGTCTATTTTATTTAATTGTTAATAAATCGAGGCCATGTTAGAAAAATACTTATAAATAATTGATGGAAAGGATTTTTTATGTAGAATCTGATTTTGTAGTTTTTGAGTCTGGGTTTCCAATACTTTTTTGAAGTTTGCCTTGAATGCCATTTTGAGTATGTTAAATGTTCTAAAATTAGTAATTATTTCATTTTAACTCCAAATTGTAAAATAAAAGTTGTTTTCTTAATCAGTGAATTCTAACTAAGATTTTGGTCCTAGTTTTGAATCCTAAATCAAAGGTTTCCATAAAAGGTCTAAAAGTGGTATTTCTTTATACATTATGCCTTAATACATACTAATATACGTGAAATGTTTGTAATTAGGGAAAATGATCTTGGATACAATCTAATCAGTGATAATGATGGGTTTTGAATCTACAATAAGGTATGTGATTCCTATGTATGATGTATGTGAAATGTATATGTGAAAATACACCTATTCTTTAGTTGGGATTTTATCCAACCCCATTTCCTAATGAGGCAAATTCTAGCCTTGGAATCTCTCTCTATAGTCTTTATTTGGCTCTTTATTTATTTGAAACTTCTATTGCCAATGTTGGCTCAATTATGTGATTTACTTCTTGGGTTTTGAAACTCCATTTGCTATGATGCAATATTATTTATATTTTCACTACTGCCAAGTGAATTATCTAGCATGATGTATTTTTGGCCAAATGACAATGTAGTGTACATGAGTATAAACCAGCCATAGTGGGCATGAGCCCAGGGGAATGTTAAAATTCTCCCCAAATGAGCGTTAAAATTCTCCCCATTTTATATATATATTATAGGTTAGGCGATGTCAAAATTCCCCCTTTCCTCTTGGTGTAGGTCTGATAGGTGCCTCACCCTACATTGGTATGATTTTGTGTCATAATATTATTCATGCTACGTTGATTATTATTGTTGTTAGACTATGGAAGATTTCTGTTTCTTATTTGATTATTTGCCTCATAATCTCAAAATCTCTTAGTGTAGTGAATTTTTTTATTATACAATGTTGTATTTTATTATTGTCCTTACTTCTCTTGAATAACTGTTGACTATTTACGCTAACGAGTTTCAATCATAAGAATGATCTTTTACTCAACTAGCTATATCTCGCAAGTATATGAGAGTAGTTGTAGTCAAGGTTGAACACAAGGACTGTTAGTTAGTTAGGTGCAAGAGTTATGATTTTTAATAATCTAGATCGGTGTATACAAGATGATTGGATTAGAACAACTAAATTATAGATTTAAAACAAAATAGTAAATTATCACTTAAGAAAGGTTAATATTCAGATATGGAAGGATCTTGGACCTAGGATTTCACCAACATATCATAGCATAAAATAGGAGCATGAAATTTAAACATACTAAGCACTTGTTTTAAAGTAGAGTTGTATGTTACAGTTCACCTCTCGGTGCAAGTACAACGATCCTAACTCAATACAACATTCTCATGTATGAATTTCATTTTGGATCACAATCCTACTCCTCAACTCCATAATTTCCACTCTCGTGGTAAAGAAGGAGTTGCCAAGAGAGTACCTCCTTACTCTCCTACTTATCTTCTCAGAACAAGCAAGAAAGCATAAAACATGCACATAAAGTGGCCATCCATAATGAGTAATTGGATTCACATGAATGTACATAAATGCCTAATGTAATGTCAAATATAATGTGTAGTGTAGTAGTAGAAAATGATTAATGATGACATTAATATGGGTATGAAAGATAATGCGAAAATGTGTGATATAGAGATAAATAAGTTATGTGACATTATTTGGAATTATTGTAGACTTAATATCTTGTTGAATAATATTATCTATTTCTTACAAAGTAATCTATGATAATTCCATATGATGGTAATATAAGGATAATGGAGAATGAATTTATGTTATTAAGGTTTGTGACCTAATACATTAATAATGTTGGGATTACTTAGTAAACCCTAATTGTGCTTAAAACCCTTAATGGGATAAATAAGGGTAATACATATGTGCATAATGAGGAGATAAAATCCTTGTTAAAACAATGTGAGAATAATATGGCACAAGTAATGGAATAATAAAGATGATGCTTTTTCATGATGGAGATAATGCTTATAAGCCAAAGTGTTAATTATGTTATGTTTGATAAAAGGTAATATGTGTGGTGGAAACCTTAGTGAGACTTGGCTTATGTATAGAGCTTGTGAAGTACCATAGATTTGAAGTAACACCTAGTTACCTAATGTTTGGATGTTACACACTCACCCTCTCTTCCCTCTTATTGTGATTTTGGGGACAAAATCCTCTTTAAGGGGTGGAGTGTTGTAACATACTGAATTTTAGGGTCCTTCTTGAAATTTACCCATTTTAAGCTTTTATTTGCTTTCAAGTCCTTTTGGACCATTTTCCTAAATTTCCCCATCTTTTGTATCCTTTTTGGCCTCAATGTGGAATTTAAGCTTTACTTGAGGATGTAAATCATATTTACCCACATTCATGCCAATGAATGGGGTTGTGCACAAAAATAACAATTAATGTGATACTTGGGGACTAATAATGCAATATGACCATTAATGGATAATGTTAATTTGGAGCTATTATATCTTTTTGGATAAGATATGAGCAATAACGTGTATTTGAATTATGTTATGAGAATAATTAACCCCTTTACTTTCTCTCTCCTCTAAATGGACCATAATACATTAATGAGAGGATAATATGGTTGGATATGACTCTTAATATTAATATGTGATGTATATCTCGAATTTCACTCTAATATTGCATTAAAAGATTCTCTTTATATTAACTCACTCTTTTTATGCATTAATAGTCAATATAACAATTAAGGGCCAAATTTTATGTAAAATGAGAAACTAAATGCATAGCATTGATCTAGGAGTCATAATTAACCTATGGTTAAAATTTGATGTCTTTTGGACTTGATTTGACCCTTCAAATTGATTTTATAAGCTTTGGATATAGTGTAACTGTAGTAGATCAATCGATTTCATTCATTTAATGTGTAGCGTTATAGTCCGCTCAATTTCTCTGTCACACGCTCTTGGCCCATAGTTGCCCCCGATCCAACAGCTGCTATCTGATCCACCCCGATCCAACAGTCAAATAGTCATCTCCTTCCTCTAACTATTCGTGAACCGATGAACAATATTGCCTCCTCACTTCCTCAGCCCCGATCTCTCTCTCCTCTCAACCTTTCTGGGTGATTTCTCTTGCTTTGAGTTCATCTCCTCGAGCCCCTCATTTTAAGCCATGTCTCATTGTCTCTCTCACAATTTACATGAAATGCCCATTTGGGCTCTTCACCTCTTCTCCGCAGCAAGGTTAAAAAGGGGGCTAGAACCCTCCTTCGGCCTATATAAGGCATGTTCGAGTACCCTCAAACCTCGTGCGGTCTTCCTCCTCCTCCAATTGGTTCCCATTTTGCCCCGATGACCCCTACCTTCTCTTCCTTCTTCCCCGATGATGGCGACCTAATGTACGCATTCCCGACCACCATTGGGTCAATTAGGCCAAGGGTAAGCATCGCCCCCATTCCTTCATCAGTATCCCTTTGTCTGTTTGCCCTCAAGATGCCCCTACCAATAGGTCCTATAGACTCACCGAAAGTTCACTGACGCCATCGTCCTATTTTGGGTTTCCAGTGCTTCCCCAGACACAGTGAGATGTGCATCCGGAGCGTTGTGCCTCTGTGAGCGTGTCGATAACTTTAACATGGTCTTTCCTCCTCATTTTTCACGGGTTCGAGTCATTTTATTTTCCCCTATTTTCGGCCATATTAGGCTGGTTCCCACAGTTCTGGTACACACAAGGACCATCGTTGATCATCCCTACATTTAGGGTGTCCTGGGGAACTTGTCCCTGAGCTTTGTTTGAACTGTCTCGTGGGAATGACACTGGGAGCCATCGGCCCCCAACCTCGAGGTTGTGCGCTCGATCCATGGCTCGCAGCAACAACAAGCATGGGGAAGGAATGACCAAGATGGCCATGCCCGATCAATGTGACAATCAATCGACCATAGGCTTATCGATAATTTTTCTTTTGTTTTATTTTCTCGCCTGTGAAATGTGATATACAGGTTTGACTCTTTTGACCTTGTGGTTTTAATCGACCAATTTATGTCGCATGGGAAAATGGGTCTTTTTCCCCTTAGTCACTCACCCTTGACCGAGTCCATGCGAGCACAGACTGGCTGACTGGGCCAAATCTGATTGGCCCATGTCAACATGGGCCCGACCTTGTGGCACATTCTCTCTCACAAACAAAATTGCCTATGTGGCATTTTGGTGATCTCTGATTGGTCTATTTTATTTAATTGATAATAAAATGAGGCCATGTCAGATGAATATTAATAAATAGTCGATGAAAAGGATTTTTCATGTAGCGTTTGATTTTATGGTTTTTGAGTCTGGGTTTCCAATCCTTTTTTGAAGTTTGTCTTGAATTCCATTTTGAGTATGTTAAATTCTCTAAAATTGGTAATTATTTCATTTTAACTCCAAATTGTAAAATAAAAGGTGTTTTCTTAATCAGTGAAATCTAACTAAGATTTTGGTCCTAGTTTTGAATCCTAAATTGAAGGTTTCCATAAAAGGTCTAAAAGTGGTATTTCATTATACATTATGCCTTAATACACTAATATATGTGAAATGTTTGTAATTAGGGAAAATGATCTTGGATACAATGTAATCAGTGATAATGATGGGTTTGAATCTACAATAAGGTATGTGATTCCTATGTATGATGGATGTGAAATGTATATGTGCAAATACACCTATTCTTCAATTGGGATTTTATCCAACCCTATTTCCTAATGAGGCAAATGCTAGCCTTGGAATCTCTCTCTATAGTCTTTATTTGACTCTTTATTTATTTGAAACTTCTATTGCCAATGTTCAAATATGTGATTTACTTCTTGGATTTTGAAACCCCATTTGCTATGATGCAATATTATTTATATTTTCACTACTACCAAGTGAATTATCTAGCATGATGTATTTTTTTCCAAATGACAATGTAGTGTACATGAGTACAAACCACCCATAGTGGGCATGAGCCCAGGTGAACGTTAAAATTCTCCCAAGCAGAATGTTAAAATTATTCCCATTTTATATATATTTTAGAGGTTAGGTGATGTTAAAATTCCTCCTCTCCTCTTGGTGTAGGTCTGATAGGTACCTCACCCTGCATTGGTATGATTTTTTGTCATAATATCATTCATGGTATGTTGATTATTATTGTTGTTGGACTATGGAAGATTTCTATTTCTTATTTGATTACTTGCCTCATACTCTCTAAATCTCTTAGTGTAGTGAATCATTTCATTATGCAATGTCATATTTTATTATTGTCCTTACTTCTCTTGAATAACAAATACTTTTATCTCTCTCTTGCTGGGTGATCCCAACCACCCAGGTATAGGATCAGAGTGTGCATCAAAATCATGGTGAACTGATGAATGCATATTCATCTTGGTCCAGTCGCCTTGTTTGGCCCAGTTTTTCTCCGTTTATTCGTTTTTATTGCCTTAATCTCCTCATACACAGTTTTACTTAGCTTAATTGATTCATATTATTTTTAATTAGATTTCTTTGCATTTTTGTGCATGCTAATTAGGGCCGCACCAGCCTAGTTGGGCCCAAGAACCCAAGAAGCCATGGCCCATCCTCTAATCACTGGCCCTTTTCTCCTTCAGGTCAACTAAGGGTCAACACCCTTTTTAGCAACAAGCCGCGACACCTTCTGCCCTAAAACTCTACAGACCGCAGGCCTCTTCATTCCTTTCTCAAATGTGGTCACCAACTCTCAACACCATGACCCTGCCAGCAAATAACTGCGATCACAGTTTGGTGCCCGTGATCATCCTCCAGAGAGAGAACTGCGGACACCTATCTGCAATTCCTAGATCGCAACCTCCCCTGCTGTTAATCGTGGTCTCTTCTCTCTTCCAACAATCACGACCTTCCTTTCTCTCCCACAGATCGTGACTATGATTACACATAACCGTGACCTGCTACTCCTACCCTACACCACGATCGTGGTGTCCCTCTCCATCGATCGCGATCATCACCCGTTGTCCTTTCCTCAGTCATCGCAACTTGCAACGTCGATGTTTCCTTCTTCGTTCATGACTTCATCGCTTCCAGCAACCATCATCAACACAGCCACCTTCAGGTCATGATCACCGCCTCCCATCATCAAGTCACGATCCAACCATCTCTCCTGTGCATCCACCTACTGCCTACTCGCCGAGACCGCGATACCAAAGATTGTGACCGCGATTCCAAGATCACGACCACTTCCTCTAGCATCGCCTGCAACTTCGCAATCATGACCTGTATCCTACACCCACACCCTCTCCTCAACACCACAACATTGACATCCTACAGATCGTGACCTGGTCTCTTCCTACAGCAGCGTCAACCTGCTCCTCCACACCACCACATCCATCGATCGCGATCAGCTCCTGCTGCGATCATCCTGCCTTCCACCAATATCATGACCTCCTTCATTGTTGACGCCAACGGCCATCGTTGCGACCAGCCTCGAACCACGATCACGGTTTCCATTTACAATGACCTCACAATTACCGCGATCTCAATCAAACTATGTCTACGGTCCCCTGCCAACAAATAGACCGCGACCCATGCAATGCAAACATACTGCGGTTTGTGCTCCAGGAATCGCAACCATCCAGTGCAAAAAGGGAACCGCGACTGAGATTCTTATGACCTCAACCGAGGTCCTAGTTGTGCCCAAGTGGGCCAATAAATAGGACCACACCCCCTCACTCAAGGAATCATCTCTAGATGACACTAGGTTGTAGGAATGCCCTGAGCCTAAGGAGACGATCTTCATATCCATATGCCTGCCTCCGTGGTGGTCTTGTGCCTCATTCACCCAGATCTGATGTGCAAACCCAAATCTGCAAGCCACTCCATTTAGATCTAGATCTAGATCTAGATCCAGATCTAGATCTGTTGCATCTACGTCGTTTCTACACCACCATCACGTCCACAAGCTGCTCCTCCTAGTACGAGCGAGGACTACAAGAAGAAAGAGAAGGTGGAAAGAGAAGATCTGCCCCATCTGTCATGGTGTTCTCCCCTCATCTAGATCTGCCTCGATGATGTATAGAAGATTGTTTCTCCATCGAGCTATGATCTTCTTCTTCACCATGCTCATTGTGAAATCTTCTCTCTGTTTTGTTATTCTTATTTCTCTTACTATGAGCGAGTAGTTTCCTTTTGCTGGGGTGCGGGAACTAGCACCGCTGCCCATGCTTACATGTTCATTTACTAAACATTCCATGGCATGTATATAACTTTTCGTTTCATTGTTAATCGTCATTGTGTGCTTGTGGATTGATCACCTACTTGCATTTATCTTGTTCGTTTCCTATGTTGCGAGAACTTCAATGTGTAGGTTTTGAATGTCGATTAACACGGTTGACTCCCTAATGAGAAATCAGATGGGATTCCCTGAAGTTGTTAATGTGTGATCTGTGAGATGACAAGACATCTAGCCCACGATGATGCTTTTATGTGCCTGACGCCTGTAAAGGGGGGACCACAACTTTAGTTGGATATCTATATCTTCGGAGCTGTAACTATGTGATATGGATGGTGACGAGACATTTGATACCTAAGGTGTGCTTACGTGAACCTGACGCACGTATGGGGGGTTTTGCATCAGCTCTATTTGAATGGTTATATCTTGCCTGGATGTTTGTATTTGGATATGTTTGCATGTGTAGTGGAAGTGAAACTCAGGACCATCCCAGCTATTCTCATCATTAATCTTTAATCAACTTTTAAGCCTGCTCTTTACTTTCCTTGCATTTAGTTTAATTAAACTCAAATCAACCAACCTTGTTCTAAATATTAGTCTTGATTCAACTAGATTCTACTAGTAAAAGATTCATTAAAATGTTGTCCCTAGGGATTCGATCCTTAACTATACTATGATAAGACCCGTCCGTTTGCGGGTGGTATTATTGCACAAGGTTTTTGTTAAAAACTCAGGGATTTCAGCCTTGGGTGAGTTTGTTAGTGCGATAATATTCCACGTCAAATTCTGGAGCCGTTGTCAGGGATAATGGAATCAGTTAGTTAAATCTAGTTCTATTAAGGCTAATGTAGGATTTTTATTTTACCTTTTGATACTATCGATCATATATACTTGAATCTGGTTCTACTCTGTCCATCTTACTACTGAAAGATCTTTCCATCCTAGGTACCCACTAAGTCTAGTGTATCTGCCATTCGGACAGTCTCGGACTCTCTGCTAACTTTGACCCTGAGATAGACAGAACCTTTCATCGTCAGAACAGAGAGAACCAAGCAAGGATGGCACTAGAGGAGTAAATTGCCCGAAGGGTAGCTCATGCCCTTAATGCGCAAAGAGATAGGCTTATGCAAGAAGCCCAAGCTACAGTTCAAGAAGAAATCCAAGCAGCCCAAGCAGCAGCTCAACAAGCTGAGTTACAAAAGGACCTTAGAGAATTCTCGATCCCTAAAGCTACTGACATTTATCACCTATTTCAACCTCCTCCCATCAATGCTCCTAATTTTGAGATAAGAGCGCATTGGGTTACACTACTTCAGAATAGCCCTTTCTATGGTAAGCAAGGAGAAGATAGTCAAGAACATCTTCTAAGGTTTATAGATCTATGTGATATGACAAAGCAAAATGGAGTCACAGATGATGCCATCAGACTCCGTCTCTTCAAATACTCTCTTGCCGATAGAGCCATGAGTTGGTATAACTCCTTGCAATGTGAACCTATCACCACTTGGGAACAACTTCAAAATGTTTTTCTAGAAAACTTCTATCCTCCTTCTCTCACCTATGAAATTAGGGGCCGAATAACACAATTCACTTAGGTCCCTGGTGTAACCCTTGCAGAATCATGGGAAAGATATAAAGAGCTCCCACGTAAGTGCCCAAATCATGGCATTCCTAAGAATCAACTCATCAAAATCTTCTATAGAGGTGTGGATGATGATATCAAGAAATTTTTAGACTCCTCATCTGGAGGAAACTTCATGCGTCAAAGTTATGATAGCGCATGGAAAGTTGTCACCCTTGGAGCTAAAAACCAAGCCAACTGGGGTAGGCTCGTAAGTAAAGGAGTGGTGAAGGTTGCTATGGCATAAGCTACTCCTGAGTACAAGTCTATTGCTGAGTCTCTAAAGCTTCTAGTTACCAAGCAAGGCCAACTTGAATCATCTTTTGCCTCCTATGAAAGAAGATGCTCGCCCCCTCGACAACAAGAACAAGTCAAGTCAGCTTCACTCTTCTGTGAAGCATGTAAGGGAACTGATCATTCTACTCTAGCCTGTAACATTCTCTATGATGTCGTTTTGGGTAATACTTGTACCCAGGGAGATAATGGTCAAATGGAAAGTTTGAATGTCGTCAACACTATCCCTGATCAAGGATATTATAACCCGAATCAAAGCAGGAACCATCTGGGTTTTCAATATGGAAATCCTTCAGGAGTAGAAAACTCGTGACAACTTGGTTCAAATAATCAACAACGAGGCCCACTAGGATTCCAGTATAACCAACAACAAAATTTCGGAAATCAAGGGAATTATAGGGGTAACTTTTAGAACAGGAACTACAACAATTATCATAATAACTCTCAGTTCCAGAATCCAAACCAAGTCCCTTACCAGAATCAACAACAAGGGTAACAAGTCATTCACATCTCTCCCGATGACAAATTACCAGCTATTGACAAGATGTTGCAATCACAGCAGACTATGATAGCTAATAGCAAGCCCATCAGAAGGCTATTGAATCTCAACTAGCTCAACTTTCAGCTAGCCTCGAGCCACCTGCTGGAACTTTTGTTGGCCAACCAGAGAACAATCCTAAACATCTAGAACAACTGAAGGCTATTACCACCAGGTCCAGGAAAGACTACTCTAACCCCCCTGCCAATATACCAATAGTAGCAACAAACGATGATGACTTTGTGAACATCCAAGACTCTACAATACCTGAGTCTCAACCGAAGGAACCACCAACCGCTGATAAGACAGACAAAGCAAGTTTAGAAGAACTTGTTGCTACCGAAGTTGAAGAAACACATGAGCTAGATGTGCCAGTGTACAAGCCTCATCCTCCTTTCCCAGCTCGTTTGAAGCAGACCAGGCTTGACACATGTTTCAACAAGTTCAAGGAATCTATGAAGAAGCTTCATGTTGATATACCCTTTTTAGATGCACTGGCTGAGATACCATCCTAGACAAAATACTTAAAGTCTCTCCTCACAAGAAATTATATAACCGAAGAATATGAGACAGTGAAGTTAGCAACAACCACTTCTGATATCATTCAGAGCAAGATGCCCAAGAAGCAGAAAGACCCAGGATCCTTTGGGATTTCGTGTCATATCAGTGACTCTTCATGTAAGAAGGTATTGGCCAATCTTGGATCTATCATCTCTATCATGCCACTTAGCCTTTGTAATAGGCTAGGGTTTGCTGAGCTTCATCCAACTAGCATGACCATACAGCTTGCAGACAATTCTATGACTCTTCCCTTGGGAATCATTGAAGATGTCCCAGTCAAGGTAGGAAAAGACTCTTATGTCCCATGTGACTTTATCATCATGGACATAAAGGAACATGCCAGATACCCTCTTATCTTTGGCCTTCCATTCCTTGCCAGTGCAAGAGCTCTGATTAATGTTGAGGCAGGAACCTTGCTGCTCATACTAGGTCAAGAAACCCTTGAGTTTAAAGTTTTTGAAAGCATGAGAAGACCGAGCATGCAGGAAGAAGTCTATTTGATTGATTGCATAGAGCAAATGTCACTCCTCACACAAGAGGAATATGAACAAGATGATCCTTTAGAAGTGACTCTTACAAACCCGTCAGCTGACAAATCCATTGACAAACAAGTTAAAGATTATGTTCTTCACCTCAACACTGCCGAAGAATATCCGAAAGCCAAATTCGAGGAACTCAAGGTTGTGAACGTAACTAAAGAGCCATGAGAGAAGCCAGAAGCCGCTAAAATGAAGCCCATTCCTGAGGGACTAAAGTATGTGTTTTTGGATAATCTCAAGGTTTGTCCAGTTATTATAAATTTTGATCTAACAGTCGAACAAGAAGATAAACTCCTGGAAGAATTAAAAGAAAGAAGGAAAGCTATCGGCTATAAGATAAGTGATCTCATTGGGGTCAGTCAAGCACTTTGCATGCATAAGATCCCTATGGTGGAAGACCACAAGCCGACTTTTGAACATCAACGAAAGCTTAATCCAAATATGAAGGAAATAGTCCACCGTGAAGTCATTAAATTGCTCAGTACTGACATCATCTACCCTATTTCTGATTCATCATGGGTGAGTCGGTTACATGTTGTCCCAAAGAAAGGTGGCACTACTATGATACGGAATGAAGATAATGAACTCATCCCCACTCAAACAGTTACCGGGTGGAGGATGTGTATCGACTATAGGAAGTTAAACAAGGCCACCCGTAAAGACCATTTCCCTATGCCTTTTCTAGATCAAGTTTTAGAGCGATTGGCTCACGAGGAATATTTTTGCTATCTTGATGGTTACTCTAGATTCTATCAAATTCCTATACATCTAGATGACCAAGAGAAAACTACTTTTACTTGCCCCTTTGGAACCTATGCATTCAGAAGGATGCCATTTGGACTTTGTAATGCTCCTGCTACTTTCCAACGTTGTATGGCAGCCATATTTGTTGGACTAACTGAAACTATTATGGAAGTTTGTATGGATGATTTCTCTGTATATGGAGATTCATATGATTCATGCCTAAAGCACCTCTCCCTCATCCTCAAATTATGTGAAGAAGCACATCTAGTGCTAAATTGGGAGAAATGTCATTTTATGGTAAAGGAAGGCATTGTCCTCAGCCATAGGGTCAGTAATCGAGGAATCAAAGTTGACAAAGCAAATATTGAAGTAATTTTCAAACTCGCTATCCCAACCAATGTAAGAGAGATATGTGCATTCCTCGGTCATGCAAACTTTTACATAAGGTTTATCAAGGATTTCTCCAAGATAACCAAGCCCATGACAAACTTGTTGCTAAAGGATGCTGATTTCCATTTTGACGAAGAATGTATCAAAAGTTTCAACAATCTAAAGCATGCCCTTACAACAGCACCCATCATTCGAGCTCCATATTGGGAGCACCCATTTGAAATTATGTGTGATGTCAGTGATTACGCTGTGGTGCCATTTTAGGCCAATGTATAGAGAAGAAACATCATGTCATTTACTATGCATCGAAGACCCTTGACGAAGCTCAGAGGAATTATGCAACTACTGAGAAGGAACTCCTAGCAGTCGTGTATGCCTTTGACAAGTTCAGATCCTACCTCATTGGTTCAAAGGTCATTGTCTATACAGATCATGTTGCTATTCGTCACCTCTTGAAAAAGAAAGATGCAAAACCTAGGCTGATAAGATGGATTCTCCTCTTGCAAGAATTTGATCTAGAGATAAGAGATAAGAAAGGTACAGAGAATGTTGTAGAAGACCACCTCAGTCGTATCCACACTCTGGAAATTGAGAAGATCTCAATTAACGACTCTCTTCCAGATGACCAGCTCATGAAAGTCTCTAAAGCTACTCCTTGGTACTCAGACTATGTGAACTACCTTGCAGCCGGTGTCATCCACCCCGAATGTATTGGCAATGCATTGAAGAAATCCATGAATGATGTGAGACAATATCACTGGGATGAGCCATACCTCTTTAATATATGTATTGATGGTCTGTAAAGACGTTGTATAGATGAGGAAGAAGCTCATCTTATTTTAGAACAATGCCACTCAGGCCCAGTTGGAGGCCATATGAGTTCTAAGAAAACCGCTCTGAAGGTTTTGAAATGTGGTTTCTTTTGGCCAACCACATCCAGAGATGCTTACAACTTTTTTTTTATCATGTGACAAGTGTCAGAGAATGGGAAACATTATGAAAAGAGATGAGATGCCACTTAAGCTATGGCAAGAAGTTGAGATTTTAATGTTTGGGGAGTGGACTACATGGGTCCATTCCCATCCTCACATGGATTTTCCTACATCCTAGTCACGGTTGATTATGTCTCCAAATGGGTAGAGGGAATACCAACGGCTACTAGCGATTCAAAACCCGTCATCAAAATGTTTAAAGATATTATTTTTCCTCGTCCATGAACTGTGATATCTGACAGAGGTTCTCGTTTTCTGGAAAGAATCTTTGAAGCACTATTAAGGAAATATGGTGTTACGTATAAGGTAGCCTCCCCCTACCACCCACAAACAAGTGTTTAGGTAGAGGTTTCAAACCGTCAACTCAAAGCTATCTTGGAAAAGATAGTAGGACGCAACCGAAAGGATTGGTTAGTGAAAATCAATGACGCTTTATGGGCCTACCGAACCACGTTCAAAACTCCTCTTGGAACAACACCCTTCAGACTCATCTATGCAAAATCATGTCACCTGCCCGTGGAACTAGAACATAAAGCATGGTGGGCAATAAAACAGCTGAATTTTGACATTAAGAAAGCTGGCGAAGCTAGGATTCTGCAACTTCAAGAGTTAGAAGAACTTTGGATGACAGCTTATGAGAATGCATGAAACTTTGGCATGATGGTCATATCAAGAGGAAGGACATTCAAGTGGGAGACCAAGTTCTGTTGTTCAACTTGAGACTGAGGTTATTCCCAGGGAAACTCCATTCTCGATGGTCTGGACCATACATTGTCAAGAGCATCTTCCCACATGGTGCTTTTGTTTTATGGAGTGAAAAGTTAGGTGATTTTGTGGAAAATGGCCAACGCTTGAAGAGATATTTCACCACAACTGATACTAACACTGATGAATCAATGAATCTTTCCAAATCAACATATCTAGTAGAAAATTGAAGGAATCACGTCGAGCCATCGATGTAAAATAAAGGCGCTTGTCGGGAGGCAACTCGGTCAATAATTTTGTTTTTACTTTTAATTTTGAATTAGAACTTTTCCTTAATTTTGTTTTTACTTTTTAGGAAATTTTACACCCGGTAGAAAATGCATCGCAAGATGCAGTCTTAAGTTCTGATAGTTTCCATTTTTGAGATTTCAGATGGAGGGCGTGTTGCCAAAAGGAATGCAACCACATCTGGTGGACCAACCGGCATGAGTTTTCCCCTCCATCTCGAATTTAGAGTTTGCTCAGGACAAGCAAATTTCTAATTTTGAGGTGGAGGGTGGGTGGTAAGTACTTTACTTTCCACCCACTCCTATCTGTTTCAAACTTAAGATTTTATCGTTGCAATTTTGAGCAAATTTTTCAAAAAAAACAAAAATTTTGAAGTTTTCAAAGTAGTTTGTATAGAAACTTGATGAAGTTTTGATCAAATTAGTTTGTATAGTCCTAGCTCGGGTGGTGCGGCTCGCAAGCCCCTTGCGAGGGGGCACGGGTTCGACTCCCAGCTAGGCTCTGAAGTGAATTTCCCATCGCATCGGCCGGCCAACGATGTGGCTAACTGGTGGGTCCCTGTACGGGTCGGGGGTCCACCTGGGGGTTTATGCTGCCTGCGGGGGTCACAAATGTGGCGCTCGTGTGGGAGTGGTTCCCTCGTCACCAAAAAAAAGTTTTGACGCTTTTTGTTTTAATCAAATCCTTTATCTAGCCGTCTATCCCATTTTTCCATGCAGTTTTGAATCATTATACCCTCCCTATCCAAAGTGAAGCCTCAAGGGGGGCAATTTCTAAAACTAGCCAATGGTTAGAAATCACTGTGTGAAGCTTATGAATCCTAACATCATGATCAGTAAAAATGACAAGTATCTGTCAAACTGAGAGGGATCAAACACATTGTGCTTCCTAACTGACTAGTGAAACAATAGCATGGAATCTCCACCGGATCCTTATCAAGTCATTATTTGAGCAGAGTATGATAAGGAGAACAACCCGGTGCACTGAATTGTAAATCAAGTTGTATTCTGATCTGAACCCTCTTCTATGATTCTTCTATCATCTTCTTACCCCTATGTTCATCAAAAGAAAACAAAATAGCCAATATAGTGCCAATCCCTAAGTTCGGGGTGTCACACCCTCTCTCTCTTTTCACTTCTTCCATACCCCTCGCTATGTAATAGGGGTGTATCACTAAGAAAAGATGTCAATGTGCATAAAAAAATGCAATCTCGAGTCGAATAGAGGAGAGATTCGCACACAAAAAAATGTAATCAATGAAATTGCAACCATATAATAAAAATCTCGAGTCGAATAGAGGAGAGATTTATTTCTTCCTTCCATACCACCCTTCACTCCCATTTCCACCTATCGGCACAATGAATGCCCACTTTGCCAATATCTTGAAAAACACCAGTGTCAGATCAGGTGCACACTTGTTGTTCTGCGGGTATCTCCAGATTCTTATGAAACTCTTAGACATGCTTGATGTTGGAAAAAGTAGGGAGGAAGTAATGTTGGAAAACAAACTCAGGAACAAAGATATTATAAGATGTGTTCTGTGATCTCAGGATGTTGAGATGCTTAGTCATATCGAGCAGAAAAGAAACAATCATGATGTGAAGATGAGGCAATCGCACGAGTTGAAAGTATCCATTTGGCGACTGTTTCAAATTTTGTGTTACACGAGGACGAGCAACATTTAAGTTCGGGGTATTTTGATGAATGCATTTTCATCTTGGTCCAGTCGCCTTGTTTGGCCCAGTTTTACTCCGTTTATTCATTTTTATTGCCTTAATCTCCTCATAAACGGTTTTACTTAGCTTAATTGATTCATCCTCATTTTAATTAGATTTATTTGCATTTTTGTGCAGGGTAATTAGGGACGTACCAGCCTAGTTGGACCCAAGAACCCAAGAAGTCATGACCCATCCTCTAATCACTGGCCCTTTTCTCCTTCAGGTCAAATGAGGGTCAACGCCCTTTTTAGCAACAAGCCACGACACCTTCTACCCTAAAACTCTACAGACCATGGGCCTCTTCATTCCTTTCTCAACTGCGGTCATCAACTCTCAACACTACGACCTTGTCAGTAGATAACCGCGATCGCGGTTTGTTGTCCTGTGACCATCCGCCAGAGAGAGAACCACGGACACCTATCTGTGATTCCTAGATCGCGACCTCCCCTACTGTTAACTGCAGTCTCTTCTCTCTTCCAACAATCGTGACCTTCCTTTCTCTCCCACAGATTGTGACTGTGATTACACATAACCGCGACCTGCTACTCCTGCCCTACACCACGATCGTGGTGTCCCCCTCCATCGATCGCGATCATCACCCACTTTCCTTTACTCAGTCATCGCGACCTGCAACGTCGTCGTTTCCTTCTCCGTTCATGACTTCATTGCTTCCAACAACCATCATCAACACAGCCACCTTCAGGTCATGATCACCGCCTCCTGTCATCATGTCATGATCCAACCATCTCTCCATTGCATCCACCTACTGCCTACTCACTGAGATCGTGTTTCCAAAGATCGCGATTGTGATTCTAAGATCACGACCACTTCCTCTAGCAGTGCCTGCACCTTTGCAATCATGACCTACATCCTACACCCACACCCTCTCCTCAACACCACATCATTGACCTCCTGCAGATCGCAACCTGGTCTCTTCCTATAGCAGTGTTGACATGCTCCTCCGTAGCAGCACATCCATCGATCGCGATCAGTGCCTCCTGCGATCATCTCACCTTCCACCAATATCTTGACCTCCTTCATTGTTGACGCCAATGGTCATCATCACGACCAGCCTCAAACCACGACCACAGTTTCCATTTATCGTGACCTCACAATTACCGCGATCTCAATCAAACTATGCCTGCAGTCCCCTGTCAACAAATAGACTGCGACCCATGAAATGCAAACAAACCACAGTCTGTGCTCCAGGAACCGCGACCAGCCAGTGTAAAAAGGGAACCACGACTGAGATTCTTATGACCTCGACTGAGGTCCCAGCTGTGCCCAAGCGAGCCTATAAATAGGACCACACCCCCTCACTCAAGGAATCATCTCCATACACCATTAGGCTGCAGGTCTGCCCTGAGCCTAAGGAGACGATCTCTACAGCCAAGAGCCTGCCTTCGTGGTGGTCTTGCGCCTTGTTCACCTAGATCTGAGGTGCAAACCCAGATCTGTATGCCACTCCATTCAGATCTAGATCTAGATCCGGATCTAGATCTGTTGCATCTACGCCACCATCACATCCACGAGCCCCTCCTCCTCCTGCGAGCGAGGACTACAAAAAGAAAGAGAAGGTGGAGTGAGAAGATCTACTGCATCTGTCATGGTGTTCTTCCCTCCTCATCCAGATCTGCCTCGACGTTGTGTAGAAGACCGTTTCTCCACCGAGTTGTGATCATCTTCTTCATCATGCTCATGGAAGAATCTTCTCTCTCTTTTTATTCTTGTTTCTCTCACTATGAGTGAGTATTTTCCTTTCACTAGGGTGCGGGGACTAGCCCCACTGCCCATGCTTACATGTTCATTTACTAAACATTCCATGTCATGTATATAACTTTTCATTTCGTTGTTAATCATCGATGTGTGCTTGTGGATTGATCACCTACTTGCATTTATCTTGTTCATTTCCTATATATGTTGCAAGAACTTCAATGTGTAGGTTTTGAATGTCGATTGACGCGGTTGAATCCCTGATTAGAAATCAGATGGGATTCCCTGAAGTCATAAGTGTGTGATCTGTGAGATGATGAGACATCTAGCCCACGGTGATGCTTCTGTGTGCCTGACTCCCGCAAAGGGGGGCCCACAACTTCAGTTGGATATTTGTATCTTCAGAGTCGTAAGTATGTGATCTAGATGGTGATGAGACATCTGATACCTAAGGTGATGTTTACGCGGACCTGACACCCGTATGGGGGGTTTTGCATCAGCTCTATTTGGATGGTAATATCTTATCTGGATGTTTGTGTTTGGATATGTTTGCATGTGTAGTGGTGGTGAAACCCGGGACCATCCCAGCGATTCCCATCATTAATCTTTAATCAACTTTTAATCCTGCTCTTTACTTTCCTTGCATTTAGTTTAATTAAACTCAAATCAACCAACCTTGTTCTAAATACTAGTCTTGATTCAACTAGATTCGACTAGTAAAAGATTCTTAAAAACGTTGTCCCTTGGGATTTGATCCCCAACTATACTGTGATAAGACCCGTCCGCTTGCAGGTGGTATTATTGCACAAGGTTTTGGTTAAAAACCCAGGGATTTCAGCCCTAGGTGAGTTTGTTAAAGCGATAATATTCCACGTCATTAACCAACCTAAGGCTAAGAGAAAAGAGTTCAACCTTGTATCTTGGACATAGTTTCCTATATATTACGTTGTTTTTCCTTGGAGACAATATTGATTTGGTTTTAGTCTTCCTCTACCTAGATCCTTGTATATATAAAGATTGTACACCCATTTGGGAATTTTGTGATGCACTCTTTATACAATTGAATATAGTCAAAGTTTAAAATTCCGCTGCTTCACATTGGTGTTTTTGTTTACCATAACCCAGCTCTTTACAGGAATAGTCCAAACTCTCTAAGCTCTATGGTGGTCTTTGGGAACACACAAAAGTGGCACTTAAAGGGGAGTTGGAATAGTCCCACACCTCTAATTTCTAAGGTGGTCTTTGGGATTATAAGTTGTGTGGTCCCTTCAGTCTTTGGCAATGGGTTTTAAGTTGAATACCACACATTCTCATAAACATTAATCATATACAAGATATAAAATAAATTTATTTTTATAACAATTTATAATGCTTTAGAACAAAATTGCACGAATTGTTTTATCATAGCACGTGATGTGTCCATTTTAATTGTTCTTACTCATATGATCATGTAACACTTAATGGAATAGTTAAAACAACATTAATAGGAAGCACGGCGTTTGTCAAAATAGGTTTACATAATACCCTTGGGCCAACAATCTCCCTTTTTCTAATGATGAACAATATTTCCTAAGTAATATAATATATGATCAAGTGAATTTGTAGATTGACGTTAGAGATAATACCATGTCCTTAGCTAACTCAAAATTTGAGAATCATTCAAACTATTTGATAAAAGTCTAGATGACTTCATTAGGAATCATAATTCCATGTCTAGTGGATAATGCACTTAAAGTATTATTTAAATAAAAATTTCCTATCCCATCAAGAATATAATTTTTTTTCATACCTTACTTTTGAGAAGTAAAATCAAAGGATATTTATGATGAAAATATATTCTTCTAAATATAGTTTCTCCCCCCCCCCTTCAAAACAACAAAGAAAAAAGTGGATATAGAAAATAAACCTAATAAGCACCCCCTCTTGATATGGGATTCCCTTTATTAAAATCAAGTAGGGCCATGGGGATGGTCAAAGGAAGCAAAAGATAATCATGACTGAGTAATTTATATGAAAAACATTTTAACCAAAAGCATACAATTGAGGATGTAGGAATATCAACTTGGATCGAAAGATGTATCATTACAAAGTCAAGGCAAAATATATATCAAACTCATAGATAGTTACAAATAGCTCATGAGACAATATGCTCCAAAAGAGAAACAAAATTAGCACAATCAAATATGAAAATATAAATCCTTGAAAGAGTTTTTAATAGGGCATACACATCTAGATCTACATCTATATGTTTTTCTTTACCATAGTAAGTAAGTTGTAGTCCTAGTTGAAAAACCTTGTAACATGAGTTCATAGGCTTGCGAGAAGGTGGTTTCTCTATCAAATTTTATATATGAAAAGCAAAATCTTGATATTGACCAAAAGAGAACTGGAAATAATTTGAATTTGGATGTGCTGGGGGTTAATCATAGTTGTTGTTATGGGTTGAATGGATGAATTTTGTCAGGATACACATGTTTAGGATATTCTTCCAGTAGAGGGGGATTGGTTTGAACCATACACGCAATGACATATTTGACGGATTGGTGGTTATTCTAATAGTGATGATCAATTGTATAGCTTAAAAAATGCATGTATTCAAGATCATTTGCATGGTTATAAGGATTATAAGTTTGAGGTGCTTGGTCACAAGTTGGTTTGTTCTCTTCATCCTCATCATTTTCATAAAATAACTTTTTCTCAAATATGCTCATCTTTTTAATGTTAGTTTGGCACACTTTATGTGTACTGTGATCAAATTTATAATGGAGTTAGGAAAGTGATTTAATTGTGCAATAGGTGATGATTGAGTGATGGAGGATTTCCGTGAGAATCCACCATTTCTTTTAGAACGAGCCTAACAAAATTCACGGGTATTTATTTAGAAATGGCACATATAAATATTTTAGGGAACTCTAGAACCTCAAATTTTTCTATTTAGGAAGAATTTTGTGGTAAAAAATAGGTTGATGAGTCTAGATGGAGGAATAATATATGCTCTCATATGAATACCATTGTATAGTTTCAAATGGTGATATATTTTGGCTATTTTTTTAGGAGAACAAGTCTTCAAAAGGACTCTAAATAAATATATCATGATAGTGTAAATAGGTATTGGAATCAACATGCCGACAAGGAGTGGCTCAAGTGGTCAAGCACGGTGTCTCCTCATGAAGGGACCCGGGTTCGAATCCCAGTTGCCGCCTTGATTTACAACCCTCCCGGGTGTTCGGCCTCCGCCACGGGCGTGGGAGAGGGGGGAGAAATCTTTCTCTCTTAATCCCAGGTATTGGAATCAACACCAAGAATATAAAAGGGATTATCTTCTCTAAAAAGTAATTACATTACCAGAAACAAGTGTGGTGATGGAGCGAGAGTCTTAATCTTCTCACTAGACATTGTAGTAGAACCCCCAAACAATTTTGGAGGACCAGAAGAGACTTGATGGTCAAATCATGTCCTCCATCATTTGAATATAAAGAGAGATTCAATGTATAATTAGATGATGGATGTCTATGAGGCAGCGAGGAATGGGATTGCGGCAAGACAATTTCTTTAAGAAAATGTGACTTATTTCACAAAAATAACAATTTGAAGATAACAATTTAACATAAAAAGTAATGTGATATACTGATTGCTTTATACTAGAATAGATGATTTGTGAAGATATTCCCAAAGATAATAATTATAATATTTAAATATTTAGAAAGTTTATTTTACGCCATTTATTTTAGCTTATCATAAGTAACATGTAAAATATTTTAGGTAATCCTTAGAGTTTTTACCACGTAGGAATCATAAATGATGTAGGAGTCCCCATTAACCATTATACTGGTACAGAGGAGAGTATTTCCAGCACCCGAGCTTGATCCAACCTTTAAAACTATTACTTTTTAGAAAATCTAAATACAAACACATACCTTTAATAATTGATAAGCAAACTATAATCTTGGTTTTGGCATAAAATTAAAATCTTCATAAGTAGATTCCAACATGTATGTAGTTTTATCAAAATGATCATGGAAAATAAAGTAAATTAAATAGCATGTGGTCATATAAAATGATTTAGCACTATGATATTGCTAGTCTACACAAATGATGATAATAGAGCAACTAACAAGCGAATTCAAAAGAATTAAGTTGTAATAGAGAAAGCATTTCTGTCAATATATTTGCCAATTCATTTTCAGTGTCCACATGCTCAAGGTAACTTTTTTCTTTCTCTAGTGATCATGAAGAAAATTATGTTTGACCTTTATGTGTTTAGCATATCCATTCAATATAAGATTTTTATAAGTTTAAAACACTAGTGATATCATAATATGTGTTTGTGGAAGATGTATTAATAAGGAAATCTTTCAATACTTGCTTTGTCTAGAAATTGGAGCACAAAAACTTCCCACAACCAAATATTTAGCTCTGGTCATTGATACTAAAACAACACTTTTCTTCTTGTTGAACCAAGAGAATAGTGAATTAGAGAAAATAAAGCACGCAACACTAGTGTGCTTTTGATCAATTCTACATCAACCATAATTTGCATCGGTGTAAGATGTAAATCCAAAATATTCATATTGTGGATACCATAGGTCATAATCAAGAGTTGTAGTTAGATATCCTAAAGTTTTTTTCAATGTAGAGAGATCAGATTTCCTTTGACTATCTTGAAATCTTGCATAATGATCTATAGAAAAGGACATGTCAAGCCTAGAGGTTGTAAGATAAAGTAAGATAGCAATTATTCTCAATATAGGTTATTATATATTGATTATGCCTCTTCATCTTTATAAAGTTTAGCATATTTAGCCATAGGACTGTCACATGGATTGCAATTTTCCATGTAAAATCTATAAACAATTCTCACTATATTTTTCTTGGCAGATTCTTTTTCCTTCCAATGTTTCTTTACTTTGGAAATTGAGGAAGAAATTGACTTACCCAATTAATGTCATTCTAAAACCATTCTTCATTAATATAACAAAATAACCACAAAGTATATCATCATTGGATACAAAATAATATCATCAACATAATTTTGTACACATATACAAGATACATCTACAATTTAATAAATAGTGTATAATTGATGTGTTTGATAGAAAAACCACTATTTACAATAAAAAAATTGAGTTGCTTGTACCACGTATTGGGTTGTTGTTTTATGCCATAAAACTATTTCTATAAATTATGAACATATTCATCAAATTTTACATCTTCAAAACCAGGAGGTTGTGTGACAAAAACTTCTTCTTCAATTATTCCATTTTAAAATGCGCTCTTGACGTTGATTTGGTAAACTTTAATCATAATGTGGCCAGATATTGCAAAAAAACATATTTATAGACTCAAGTATAGCTATCAATAGTTAGGTTTCATCAACATCATTTCCTTCTTCTCGATTATAGCCTTGGGCAATGAGAGATGTTTAATTTTCAAATGTATTTATTATTAGCTTCATTGAGCTTGTTCTTGAGGACCCATTTGATTTTGATGATGGTTTTGTTGGGCGGTTCAAGAACTAGATCCCATACTTCATGTTTAACAAATTGATTTAGTTCTTCATGGATAGCTATCTTCTAATTGTCATCTAAAAATATCATCATATAGAATCTTTGGTTCCAATTTGGTTACAAAAACTATCTTGGCTTATTCTTTAAACAAATACTTAGTCTTGAAATTATCTCTAGCATCTTGTAAGACTAAATCAATAGGATGATATCTAACAAGAATAGGAGTAGATTGATTAGGTGAGAGTTCATTCAATTCATTAACACTTTTATATTTTATCATATTCTTGATTTACTACAAAAGGTGGATTTACTTCATGTGTGAGATCCTAAATTTGAATGATCAAATTTGTATAATTAGTATTGGTGAATTTTTAGCAAATCTTATATGAATTGATTCTCCAACATTTAAATAAATTATATTGAAAACCCCTATATGATTTACTTGCTGGAAAAGTATCCTATAAGGAATGATTTGGAGGATTTTGCGTTAACGTTCACCATTTGTCTTTAGAATATAAGAAGTGGTGCTAAAGGTACGGAAGTAGTAAACCTTAGTTTTTTCTATAGATTATCTAATAGGAGTCTTCTTAATGCATGAATGGTTGGACAACTTATCTTGAATGTAACAAGATGTGCTCACTTCTTCTGCCATAATTATTTGAAGTATAATATTCAAGAAGCATCACTACTACAGAAATAGCATTCATTGTCACTTTTCTGGGCGTCGGTTATTAAGGAAAACCGATGCCTTATATGTTAGGCGTCGGTTGTTTAAGAAAACCGACGTCTATATTCGAAGACCAGCCAGACACGGGTACCGCTTTGTATTCAGCGTCGGTTGTTTATAACAAACCGACGCTGAAAGTCGGCCGTGAAATCCAAATTTTGATCAAAAAAATAGTGTCATTTTCAGCGTCGGTTATGTAGGTATAAACCGACGCCTATGTGCGATGAAAATTTGCGTGAAAAGTGTCACTTTCAGCGTCGGTTATCCTTTTATAACCGACGCTGAAGGTGGTTCCCGCCAAACAATTTCATGAAAATATCGTCCAATTGGACGTCGGTTGTTTAAAACAACCGATGCTAAAGATGTTTAGGTGTCGGTTGTTTTAAACAACCGACGCTATTGGGGAACTTATAACCCGCGATCGCCCGACTCTTCCCCTTCCTTCTGTTTCATTGCAAGCAATTACCTTCTCTGCTGTCGGCGATTTCTCTCCGGCGATTTCTTCTCCAGCGCCATTTCTCTGGCTATTTCTTCTCTGGCGCCCCCTTCTCCGGCGCCCCCTTCTCTGCCACCACTCATCCTTCTCCACGCCCCCTTCTCCGCCGCCCCTGCTGCCCGCCCCTGCTTCTCCAAGCGCCTGAGAACCGGCGCCGCCTGGTGCTTTTCCACCGTTGTCGCGCCGCCGCAACCACCGCCAGAGCCACCGGAGTTGCTAGCTGCTCCTCCACCGCCGTCACTGCTAGCTACTTCTCCAGCCAGAGCCACCAGAGCCTCTGCCTTCTTCCCTCTGACAAGGTTGGTCTTCCCGCTGCTAGCTGCTCTGCTTTTTTATGCATCGATCAAATTGTTGTGATAAAAATGCATGTAATGTATTTGATTAGAGTTAATCTTATCTGGATGTTCATAATAATGGTATGTCAAATATGATGATTAGGGATAAATATAATGTCTAGTACACAAATATTAGCTGATATTCAAGAAAACCCTAGTTTGATGAGCATGTTGTTAATCATGTTAATTATGATTCTTCTATATATTCTGATGTCATTATATAATTATGTGATCCCAACATATTAAATTGAATTAGAATGATTTCATGAATTATAGGGTTTTAAAGTTGATAAACATGTACCTGCGGAAATAGGGTTATTAAACCAATGGTTATAACATAGTATGATCTTAATCTGATCTGGATGTTCATAATAATGTAGTATGTTAAATATGATGATTAGGGATACATATAATGTCTAGTAAAGATTCCTAGACCTTTTGTTTGAAACTATTGATTTCTTGATTTATTATTTAATAATGCTCTGTTGATTAGGATTAACCATGTTGCCTGTACTTTATAGACATTTATTATATATAAGAATGACAACACATGTATTTGTTGGCCTAGAAACCCGTCCAAGATTTACTCATTAGGAGTAAATCTTGGATAGTCCCCGGTTTGGGACTGTTCTTGAACACCTAATCTCACTTAGGATGTAAGTGTATAATGTGTATTGGGTTTTCGAGAAAATTTCGGTAGCATTTCCCCGTTTGTTCTCTAAGTACATATGTACTTAGAGAACAGCGGGGAAATGCTGCCGAAATTTTCTTGAAAACCAAATACACATTATACACTTACTAGTGAGATTAGGTGTTCAAGGATGGGATAGGTGGTACACATTTATTATATATAAGAATGACATCAAATGTGTTTGTTGGCCTAGAAACCCGTCCAAGATTGACTCATTAGGAGTAAATCTTGGATAGTCCCTGGTTTGGGACTGTTCTTGAACACCTAATCTCACTTAGGATGTAAGTGTATAATGTGTATTGGGTTTTCGAGAAAATTTTGGTAGCATTTCCCCGTTTGTTCTCTAAGTACATATGTACTTAGAGAACAGCGGGGAAATGCTGCCGAAATTTTCTTGAAAACCCAATACACATTATACACTTACTAGTGAGATTAGGTGTTCAAGGATGGGATAGGTGGTACACATTTATTATATATAAGAATGACATCACATTATATGCTTAGGTTGTAAGTGTATACCCTAATCTTTTCCTAATATATACTTGTTTCCTAATATATACTTGTTTTCTCTGATCATAGAATGGATAGATCATGGATGTCCATTCGTAATCGTTGCACCCCAGAGTTTATATCTGGTCTTGATCAGTTTATTAGATTTGCCGAGGAACGTAGGAAAAAACCTACAGATAGGTTCTACTGTCCATGTAGGCATTGCGGTAACAACTTGAAAGTCAACACTGGTGAGGAAATCAAAAGTCATGTCATGTGCAACGGGATTGTACAAGGCTATACAGAATGGCACTGGCATGGAGAGATTTCAAAATCGAAACCAGTAGATGTCGATAGCAGTGCTTGGGTGGAAGAAAAAATTGCCTCTGATGACGTAAATGTGAACGAACCAGTTCCAGCAGACATCGTTGATGTGATGCTGGATAGTTGTAGGGTAGAGCACACCGATCCACCTCCTATCTTTACAAACATTGTGCATGATGCTGAGATACCGTTATACATAGGTTGTGCTAAGTTTACGAAGCTTAGCGCTGTGTTGAGATTGTATAAGTTGAAAGCTAACAATAGATGGAGCGACAAAAGCTTCACTTCATTGTTGACTTGGTTGAAAGAAATGCTTCCTGAAGGAAACGAGCTTCCAATCTCAACATACCAGGTAAAGAAAATGTTGTGCCCAACGGGAATGGAGGCCAAGAAGATACACGCATGCCCGAATGATTGTGTATTATTTCAAAAGGACTATGTAGATTTGAAAGATTGTCCAAAATGTGGTGCGTCATGGTATAAATTGACGACTTTGGGGGAGTCCAAAACTGGTTCTCCTGCCAAGGTGTTGTGGTATCTACCTATAATATCACGGTTTCAACGCTTGTTTGCAAATCCAAAAGATGCGAAGAATTTGACGTGGCATGCAGATGTTAAGAAAAATAATGATGGGATCCTACAACATGCGTCTGATTCCCCACAGTGGAAGAAGATTGATCTATTGTACCCCAAATTTGGTGAAGAAGATAGGAATCTAAGACTTGGGCTTTGTACAGATGGGATGAATCCGTACGGGACATTGAGCAGCCAACATAGCACTTGGCCAGTCATGCTTGTTATATACAGAATTAACAGAATTATGTGAAATGGGTAGTAAAAGAACATACTTACCTCCCTCTTGTTACACGTTGTCTAGAAAGGAGAAAAAAACTTTTTGTGAATGCTTGGTAAATGTTAAGGTGCCACATGGTTACTCATCCAACATCCGTAGATTGGTATCAATGAAAGATCTGAAGTTGATAGGTCTTAAATCTCATGATTGTCACACTCTAATGCAACAAATATTACCCGTGGCAATTCGATCTATATTGCCGAAGCATGTAAGGTTTGCAATTACCAGACTTTGTTTCTTTTTCAACAGTCTATGCAGTAAAGTTATTGACCCTGATACTCTCGATAATTTGCAAAGAGAAGTGGTTGTTACCCTATGTCAGCTTGAGATGTATTTCCCTCCTTCGTTCTTTGATATCATGGTACATCTTGTTGTCCACTTGACTAGGGAAGTGAAAATGTTGGGACCAATTTTCTTGCATTGGATGTATCCCTTTGAACGATACATGAGTGTTTTTAAAGGTGATGTTCGAAACCGTTATCGACCTGAAGGGAGTATTATTGAAGGTTATGTGGCGAGAGAGGTTATGGATTTTTGCAATGACTTTCTCAGTGGTAATGACACTCCTGATAATGACAAGAATTTTGAGGAGGGCAAAGGAATTTTGGGATCACGGGTGAAAGTAATCAGCCGTGAGCAGTTGGAACAAGCTCACTTGTATATTTTACACAATATGGACGAAGTGAGTGTTTATATCAAGGAACATACCAATTTCATAAAGAGACAACATCCTCGAGCAAGTTCAATGTGGCTTGCTAGAGAGCATAATAAGACTTTTACTAAGTGGTTTGAAGATAAAGTCTTACATCAACTATCTCAAACACCAAATGATATTACAGAAACTATCAAATGCCTCGTCTTTAAACCAAAACCGAATGTTATGTCTTATGAAGGGTTTGACATTAATGGATTCACATATTACACAAAGCGCCAAGATGATAAGAGTGTCGTCCAAAATAGTGGGGTCACTCTTCAAGCGTCGACTATGTACTTTGCAAGTGCAAAGGATAAGAGTCCACGTGAAGCTAAAATGTCATATTACGGTGTCATTGAGGACATTTGGGAGTTTGACTACATAGATTTCAAAATTCCGCTCTTTAAATGTAATTGGGTTGATAACACCAAAGGAGTTATAGTGGATGAATTGGGTTTCACTTTGGTGAACTTTGAAAAGATTGGCGAGAAGGGTGAACCATTCATATTGGCATCACAGGCGAAACAAATATTCTATATCGATGATCCTGCGAATGATAAATGGTCGGTTGTTCTTCATGGTAAAAGACAATTCATTGAAGATCCTATAGATGAAGAAGAGTACTATGATAAGTATGATGACTCCAGTCCATTCTCAGTTGGGTTGCCAACTCCACAAAATATTGAAGCTAATGATGACTTATATGTGCGCGGAGATCACAATGAAGGATTGTTAATTGATAAAAGATCACTATTTTAGAGACATGTATGTTTATACAAATGCTAAATGTTTGCCTTTTTCTAGTTAATACAAATGCTAAATGTTTGCCTTTTTCTAGTTAATACAAATGCTAAATGTTTGCCTTTTTAATGACATTTTCAGATGGCTGACCATGATGAGCATGATGTCCATGATGAGCATGAAGTCCATGATGAGCATGTTGTCCATGACGAGCATGGCGAGGATACCAATGTAAGTTCTAAAAACATATCCTATATTTCTATAAAATTCATTATCTTCTAGTTATGTCATATATCCTATATTTCTATATTGGGCTAATTTAGTGTGTTTATTTTTGTCAAATTTTAGGTTGATGATGTACATGTACCCACTGAAGCACTGGAGCAACTTGATGCGCAGAACCAAACACTTAAGAAGAAAAGGGGCATCACTCTGTTGAAGAAGTTATTAGCGCTAAGTGGCAGTGGATCCAAATTGGTGGTGGAGTTTGATAATGGAGGAAATGCAATTGGAGTGAACCGCAATAATTTTGTAAACTATCTTGGGTGTACCACTCGGAGCCATTGTGGTGTTAAGTATGATAATTGGCATAAAGTTCCTCAAGGGAAAAAAGACTTGATATGGAAGGATTTATGCGTGAGTTATTATTATTTGCAATTCTATTTTGTAGATTACAAATTCTATTATTTGCAATTCAATTTTGGATACTAGTTAATAACATTTCTATTTTACAGAATCTGTTTGCATTGGATGAGAAGTTGCATCGTAAAAGTGTGATGCAACGCGCTGAAAAGATGCTTAGGAATTATAGGACAAATCTGAACAGAGAATACATAAAAGAGGGTGATAAGAAGAAGAAGTCAGCCCTTGAACAATGGAACTTCTTGGACAAAGAAGATTGGGACAATTTTGTTGCTTCAAGAAAATCTGAAGAATTCAAGATATTAGGCGTCACTCCCAATTTAATTAATATACATTGTATTCACCTATTCAAGATTAACATTTAGTGCTACTAACCAAATCATTAATGTGCATACTAACTAGGCCCTCAGTGACGCACAAAAAGCAAGGCGTGCACTGAATGTGCATAACCACACTATGGGTCCAAAAGGCTATGCAAGCGTTCGCCAAAGACTACAGGCGGAGTCTGCGGCTACTCAGCAGTCTGTTGCTACTCAGGAGTCTGCTCCTACTCAGGAGTCTGCCAGACCCATTCCTCGCCATGATATCTGGATAGCTGGTAGGCAAAACAAGAAGGGTGAAATAAAGAAGCTTGTAACTGCTGAGGCGGCTGCAAAAATGGTAAAATGCAACTCTTAGAGAAATCATTTGAATATTAATTATTTGTGGTGTTAACTTACCAATTTCTGTTTATGGTGATTAGCGGGAGCTGCACGAGCAGAGGAAACAAGGCACGTTCATCCCTCAGGGCACAAGGGATGAATTGACAGTTGCTCTGGATAACCCAGAGCATCCTGGACGTGTTAGAGGTGCCGGCGCTGGTGTTGGCATCAAAGCATTCTTTGGGCCATCCCAGCGCAAACCAAGAGCGAGACTTTCTCAAGAAGAGGTAACCTATTCTTTTTTTAGAATGTTACTGCAAAAGGAAATTCATTAATAAGAAGCTAATGTTTCTTTTATCCATGTATAGGAGAATAAGAGAGTTGAGGATTTAGTTGCTAAGAAGGTCAACGATGTAGTTGTTGAGAAGGTCAAGGAAGAATTGTTGCGGTGGCAGGCATCTCAGGCTTCCAATCAGCCTATGGTGACCCACTCTTCTCCTGATGCACAGACTGTGAGTAATCCTGGAGACCCATCGCCTAGCACGTCTGCTGTAAGTATTGTTTATGACATTGTAGCTAGTCTTTTCAAGATGATATGTTTTCAAGATTATATGTATATATGTATAACATTCTTTACGTAAATTTGTAGGCATTGAAGCCATGCCGCTTAAGAATGCAAGACTATGTTGTTGCAGAGGCGCAGGCTTACCAGTCCCTTCCTGGGACAACATTTCATGGGACTCCAATGCCGCAGGGCTACATTCGTGTGAGCCCGCTACATGTATTACCCGATTGGAGGGAAGTTGCGTTGCCATATGCCCACCCAGATATTGATACACTTGGTGAGGCAGAAGGCGGGGTCATATTGTGGCCCAAAGAAGATGTCGTCTACACGACTGAAATTGTAAGATAAATTTACATTGATTTAGACTGTTAATGTGTATATATGATGTCAACTGATCTGAAATTATATATACAGGTTAAAAAGAAGACACCAAGAGCACCTAGGCCTCCACCGCCACTTCCCGCATTACCAACTTGGGTTCCAACTGACCTAACATACCCGTTAGGTCTTGCTTGTAGGGGAATGGCATGTTGGCTACGGGCACATAATATACATTGCCCTATAATAGTTTCTTTAGATGCAGATTATGTAGGTCAATCATACGATAGCTCTTTATTTATACAAGATATTATTGAGTTGTTTATGTATGATTGGCTGAATACATCAATGATAGAGACATGGATAAGGTGAGATCTTGTTTATACATCCATATACCTTGTGTAAGATCCGGTGATCTGGTTTCTTATATATTAATGCATACGCCTATATGTTTTGCAGCTACTTAGTCGAAGATCATTGCAAACAATTTGCATTTGATCATGTGGGATTTTTGATTCCATCATTGATTAGTTTGGTAGCTAAAGACCCTGATAATGTTCAACAATACTGTATAGATGCTTTTACAATTTTTGGTCAGCAAAAGAAGACGATAATAATAGCTCCATTCAATGTCAAGTAAGTTTACTTTATTTATAATTTGGACTTAAGAAAATTCCATTTTTATTTTGCATTTTGAGTTATTAATTGTTAACTTCTTACCTCTAGCGGTAGACATTGGGAGTTACTAGTTATTGTCCCCGGGACATTCACTGTTTATTATCTAAATCCTGCGGGGAGTACATTGAACACTAAAATTGGACACGTAATGAGAATGCCATTATTCTGGTGAGAAATATTTCATTTTTATATCCGTTAACATCTTTTATTACATTACTATTTACTTATGCAATTTATTGTGTTATATTAACATGTAGGGGTTTAGATGCATTCAAAAAGGCTGGAGGAACGGTCCCAAGGAAAAAGAACCAGCCAATAAATTGGCAGAACGTACAAGTAAGTTCCCGACTCGAATATATATATTATTGATGTGAATTGTGCTTAGTTGTATTGTTTTGTATGTTTCAATTTATAGTGTGCTACACAAGACAATGGCTGGGCATGCGCATACTATGTGATGCGATTTATGCAGATGATTATCAAACATGCCGCATTGGACATCGATAGCATACGTGAGGTATTATATATAGTCTCATTAGTTAGTATGAAATATATCAATCTTATTTTTATATTATTACTTATATATATACATCATTCTCTTTGCAGGTGTTTAAAACTGACCACACTATAGGTAAACGCTTAAAAAATATACATGCTCCATATACGATGGAAGCATTAAATGAAGTAAGAGAAGAATGGGAAAAAGCCATACAAGTAGTGGCAACTGTAAGATATAATTGGGATGTTGATAGCGATAATGAATGATACTTTGTAAATGAATATTTCTGAATGTTAATACATGTATTTGAATGTTTCTATATGTGTGAATGTGAGAATTGAATTGATGTCTGAATGTATGTACTTGTGTGAAATTTTGTTGTGACTTTTGCAGGTTTGCGGCCTGTTTGTAGGCTGATATCAATAGATGTCGTAAACCTGCAGTTCAGAAAACTGAACTGCAGGTTCTCATCCTGCTGACCAGCCACAGCAGGCCTGCAAACTGATATGAAAAAAAAATAGAAATAGGCGTCGGTTATTTATAGAAAACCGTCAGCAAAGACCTACAGCATCGGTTATTTGATAAAAATCGACGCCTAACAGTACAAACAACCTGACCGTGCAGGATAGCACGGCCGTGGTGGAAAAGGCGTCGGTTATGCATATAAAACCAACGCCTATAGTACTAAACACGGCCGTGCAGGGAAGCACGGCCGTGTCGTCTTGAAGTATAGGCGTCAGTCTTTTGGTATATAACCGACGCCAAAAGTGTTCGCGCCACAGAAAATGGCGTCATCTAGGGCACTTTATGCGTCGGTTATCTACTAAAAGACCGACGCTATATTCCAGATAGGCGTCGGTTGTTTAGTAAATAACCGACGCAGAAAGTGCCCTAGATGACGCCGTTTTCTGTGGCGCGAACCCTTTGGGCGTCGGTTATCTACTAAACGACCGACGCCTATAGATTAAATAGGCGTCGGTTAAAAAACCGACGCCGAAGTGTTCGACCTTTAGCGGCGCCCACATAGGCGTCGGTCGGAAACCGACGCCAAATGGGGTTAAACGACCGACGCCAAAGGCCATTTCTGTAGTAGTGCATTGGTCTATCCAATTGTTTAAGTATTCTATTCTTAACTTCAACTAAGCAATTTCGTTTGGGAGTTCTTGTTGAAGATAAGTTGTGTCCATATCCTTCTTGGTTACACAATATGTCAAATTCATTGTTTTTAAAATCACCACCATGTTCACTTCTATTTCTATTTATTCTAAATCGATGCTCATTTTTTGCTCTAGTGCAAACACTTTTGAGTATACCAAGTGTACTATGTTTGAAAACTATAAAATGAATCCCAAGTAAATCTTGAATAACCATCAATTATAAAAAAGCAATATATACCACCACGAGTGTTTGTACTCAATGGTCCAAAATTAGCCATATGGATGAGTTCTAGAGGGCTAGTAGTGGATACGGTGTTCTTAGAATTGAATGAGATTTTGGTTTGTTTTAATTGTGTGCAAGGTTCAGATTCTTTTTTTTCTAAGAGAAATTTAGGAAGACCTATAAATAAGTCAGTTTTGGATACTTTGTGGATAAGGATCATGTTTATATGTTCAAGCCTTATATCCTAAATGAGTTCATTTCTTCATTGTCTATGATACTTTTCCTTTGATGTGGCATATATTGTTCTTAAGGATTAAAATTTGCCAATTCTCATGCTCGCATTCAGAAAATTATCAATATTTATAGAATGAAGTCTTCATGCATCCTCCTTTTAATAAAACATCAAAATAATTATCACTTAGTTGAGTGATACCAATAAGCTTATAATGAAATTCATCTACTAGATGAAATTTTTCATGCATATATTGTTACCTACAATTTCAGTTCCAATAATTCTACCTTTGATTATCACCAGAGGTTACTATCCCTCGATTCTTCTTTTCCAAGATTTGAATTGCTTTTTATCTCCAATCATGTGCTTGGAGCATCGACTATCGATCACCTAGTCTTATAATTTAAAGTTTTGATATCCATACGAGGGTTCTAATGAGTTACAATAAAACTTTAAATACGATATGCCAATCACTTTTCATTCAAAAGAATCTTTAGACGAAGTAGTGAACCATATAGCATGAGTAAGAGAATAACATTCAATTAACAATCTTTGCAATTGAACATACCTTAGCTTATTCGATTGTAAGTTTGAGCAGATACCTATTTTGTTTTACTATATGTTTGACCAAAAAAGTACTATGAAAATGAATCATTGTGAGCATTTCAATACCTATTCAATGATGTAATGTACATAAAAATATTTAATGATAAATCAAGTGTACATCATACATTAAAGTTGCCAAAATAGAAAGATATACATCATTAGTTAAGAACAACTTTAATGTCAGGCATGGATGATTCAAATAGGTGTACTAGAACCCAAACAAGCTTCCTAGGGCCACTTTCCTAAAGTGGCATGGTATACAACATGAAAAAAAAGATGATTATAGAAGGAGCAAAAAACTTTGGCTTTTGGATCAATGGTTGGCCTCGTAAATGATTTCATGCAACTCTTCTTTGGGGGATGATTATTTGGTTTGTATCCAATACCACTTTGTCATACTTGTATATAGGTAAGAGAGGTAGGTTGTCTAACCCCTCTTGCCCATTTAGGAATTTAGAATTGTACTTTTGTGGGCTTTTCTTCTCTCACTAGATCACAAGTTGTGGTTTGAAGAGAAAGATTATTCTTTTCTTCAAACATGTGATCATAGTCATCCTAATTTCATATGATATGTTGAGTTTTGTAAACATGGAACTTATCTATGAATATAGTATTTCATCTAAGTAACCAATAATTATAAAAATAACTATCATCTATTTAAGTTTGATAGAAGAAATAGCATCATTAGTCGAGGGGGCATATTTGGAACCATAAAGTTCATTGTTAAGATCATAAATTTTCTCATGTATATGATCCACTATTTTAAACATTTTCTTGTGACTGCTTCTCTATTCTAGCATTTGATTCTAGTGAATGAAATTTTATGAATAAGTTCTTTATCTAGAAGATCAAGTGCATTTACCTCGTTAGAGTCTTCTTCACTCATTTCTATCATATATCAAGTAAGGTGAATATCTTCTCCTTCTTTTCATCTTGCGTTGAACCACAATTTTCCCATTGATTAATGAGGCTTGATACTATGAGTATTCTTTGTAAATCTTCCTTTGTGAGAAGACATTGAATGGTTACAATGCAAACATTTGAATATTGATCTTCACTTGAACTATTCCCTGTGGTTGAATCCTAAGATGCCTTTTGGGATTTTTCATTTTTATCCATCCATTTTACAAACTCCTGGTCTTCTTTCTTGAGTGTTGGACACTCACTTTGAGATTTCCTCTTCTTCCACATCCATGCTACTTGAAAGAAGGACACATTGGGCTTATTTTAGGAAACTTTTTTAAACTTCCTTACCTTTTACATAGTTTGCTTATTCATTGGAGAATTTTTTGGTTTATGAATTTAAGGCTTTAAAGTCTAGGATTATTCTTTTGGGATATTCTTCTTCTCGGTCATCTTGGTCTTTTAGCTTGACTACATATGTTTCAAGGTTGCCAATCAACTTTTTCATTCTTCAAGACGTTTAGATTACTAGGTTGTTGTCTTGTTGTTAATTTATTTTTATATCTTGGTGTTGGAAATCCAAGATCTTGGTGACCCATCCTTTTTATTGTAATACTATTCCAATAGATATTAGACTGTTAATAAGGATGAAACATCTAGAATATATTTGTGTAATGGATTATTTCTCTTCCATTCAAAACAATTATAAAAAATGGCTATGAATATTAATCTTGGATTTTTTTTATTTGGTTGGCTCCCTTGTGGTGCAACTAGAATCTTTATCTAAATCTTAAATGCAATACCACAAGATGATATTCTATTATTTTAGAAAAAGAAAATTGGAATAATTAATACTTATTGCTCTATCATTAAGGGGACCACTAGCTATAGCAACATACCATGCTTCAAATGGATATGTAGGCACCTTGTATTATCTAGAAACCATCACGGTTGATCCCTTGAATCAAAACTTGCATTCTCCTCTTCCAATATTGATATTTTGTTCCATTAAAGAGTGGATGCTTGGTGTGGTGGTTGTGGATTCCTTCCAAGTTGAGCATTCCCCCAACATTGTATCCCATACTTCTACCTTTGTTTAAAGGTACGTAGAAGTTCTACTTTGATGCCAATTGGAAGTATAGTATAGAGGGGGTGAACAAACTATATAGACAATTTTGGATACACTAAAAGAACAACATTTTTAGTACAAACACTTAAATGATAGAAGCAACTAAAGTAAAGAAGGATGAGGAAGACATACGAACATAGTCATGTAGTGCAATCAGAAACCACCATGGTTTCCTAGTCCACATCTGGTTGGATTCTCAACCACTAAGTTTGGAAAAACACTCTTCATTAAAATCTTTGAGACAAAACACAATAATAAACAACTAATACAAATATCAAGCCGCATCTAATTTATATCTTGGTCATTGGATATCATCAATGTTTCATTGTAGGGATTCCAAGGAAACCACCGCAAACACCACCTTTACTCATGAATGAATGAAGGTTGTCATTTCTTTCAATTATTTTTGAGACAAAAGAGTACCACAATCAGTTCTAGGTTAGATGTCACTTCACTCACTTCAAAACACCTCTACAAGACTTAATCACAAGTGAATGAGATTGGAATAAAGTAACAATTCAAGCATAGTAGGAATGGTGTTGAGCTTGTCAAAAGATAGGAAATTTTATGCCAACAGAGAATCTAGACCAGAGGATAGAATAAGATTCTAAATCACAATAGTAATAGGATATTTTTTTCAAATGAATTAGATGGCTAAAGTTTCTATCCAAGTGAAAAATATTGTACTAATGTATGTCATTCGGCACAACAATTCACCAGGGTTTTTAATCCAAGATTTTAATCTCTTTTTAATGACAAAACAACCGACTAAGGTTAGTTGATTAGTATAGAGTGGGTCGATCCCATATGACAATGTTTTTAAAATTGATTTTAAACCCAAATTACTTCAAATAATTTTTGAACAAGAAAGTAAAGATCCATTGTTTGGTGGTTGATTATGGTAAAAACAAGTAATGAAAATATTACACTAAGGAACAAGTATTAATTGTGACACTGAAAACAAGAGAAGTAAAAGTTACACTAAGAAAAATTAAAGGAAAGAGTTGTGCTAAGAACAAGTAAAGAAATAGTTATGTTAAGAACAATAAGAGAGTTATCTATGAGCAGAGTTAAATTGCAAGTAAAGGAAAATGCAAATGGGAAACAAGTGGTTGGGAAAATGAGATTGAGTCGATGATAAAGAATATTAGCATTATGGGTTTCACCACTATATCCTACATAAAATTAGATCAATGGAAACTATGGAGATAAAACATGTTAGACGAAGGTATGCAAAAACATTCTTACATGCATTCACAAAAGTCAAACTCCCTACAAAACCATTGATCTTGGTGTTTATAGATCATAGCCCGAACATCCCAACAAAAGACCCTTCTAAGATCTCATCTGGATCTTTGTGAAATTGTTTGGTTGTTCGGAGCCTTGAGATTCGAGATCTCATCAACCGAGACTAACATTTGACGAAAATAATAGATCAAGTTGTTCAAGTCCCTACGGGGATACTCCCCACGCCCCAATATAGAAAATTGTTTATGGTCCATGGAGATTAAAGAATGATAAAAGGAAGGAAGAAAGGAGGCCGTAGACTAGAAAGAAGAAGAATCCCAAAGGATCTTGATCTAGTGAAAATTAAATGTTTGACCTTCTTAATTCCTTGCTCCCAACAAGAAAACTAAGAACAAATGGAAATAAGAGATAGAAATATTTATTAAAGAAGCAATAGTACAAGACATAAGAATAAAATAACAAGTTGCTGAAAATCAAGAGTGCAAGTACAAAAATTTGGATCCCCTTTTTGTGGAGTCCCCCCTCCTTTTATAAGGGAAGGAAGGGGTGGAAACCCTGAAGGGGGGAGAGAAAAGAAGGGTCGGTGGCTGCTGAAAATAACTGGTCGCGGGCTGTGAACCGATCAGTTCACAGTCTAAACCAATCAGTTTGATCTGGAGAGGTATGGGCCTGGTCAAAACCCTAACGAAGGGTGGCAGAGTCGTTAGACCAAGTCTTGGTATATAAGAAAACTGAACTGACCAATTGGATCTTGAAATGCTCCGCTCACATCCAAATTTTCTTGGCCCAGGGAAGTGAGTCACAACCCTAAAGTGGGGGTGGTGACACTTTGATAGACAATGACTTGGTCGCCAAGAAATCAGGGACGACCGTTTAGAAGACTTGAAATGCTCGAATGGGGTACTGAGCCGAGCAGTTGGGAAGAAGGAAATTCCCATTTTGGCCACAAAATAGCAAGTGTAAAAGAATTGACTTGATAGCCAAAACAACAGTTTAGGCCTCTAAATTGCAGCTTCTTGTATGAATGAAACGATCGCTTCACAGCATGAACTGATCGTTTCAAGTGTTGAGATGGTCAAAATATTGTAGTGATGGTAAACATCTGCAAAATGTAAATGAAGAAGATAAGAATTTACATTATTGATCAAGGAGTGAGAAAATTGCAAATATTTCTAGAAAATTAGAAAAAGGAAAATAAACTCCTATGAAAAGACTATAAAAGATGCATTTGAAAAGGGATGAATATACATTTGTCAAAATACCCCAGACATGAACTTTAGTTGTCCTCAAGCAACAAAGAATCACAAATTATTCCAATTTGTATTGCTTAAGAATAGGATGAAAGGGGTATGGAAGAAGATGATACCTCTTCTATTCGACTTGGGATATTTTTATTCATGGATTGTAGCTACATTGACGACATATTTTTGGTGTGCTCTTTGGCATCTTTTGATGGTATGCCCCTATCAGATTTATGAGGGGTATGGAAGAATGGAGATAGGGAAGGCATGCCACCCCAGACTTGGGGTCTGCCATTAAGTGGTTTTGATTTTTCTTTGTGATATGAATATGGTGAAGGGAGGTTGTTCATGTGCTTTCCAAACTTTTTTTAGGGAATGTCATCATATCAGTTTAACTCTTCATGTCACCACATCATACAAGAGATATGACAAGCTAATCTACAGGTTTAAAATAGAAAAAATTTGTGTTTGATTTTGATCAATTCAATAAGGCTTGCCAACATTTTCAAGGAGTAATGCAAATTGGGGTCCTAGGTGACATGGTGTTTTCTAATCATGGAAATGTAAAAATTTTGCAAGGAAGATTTACTGCATTCAAGGGGGTACAATGATAAAAAAGTCTATTCATGTGGCTGACTAGATAAAGGTCATTTTTCATAAATAAGGAACAAAAGTAAACTACATTTAAAAAAATGACATGCAAACAATTGAAATGACAAAAACAAATATGCTAGGAAAGGAAGATAGGGGGTGGAATTGTGACATACCACCCACATCCACCCTGGACTTAGAATTTTGCTTGTCCCAAGCAAAACTCAAACCTGAGATGGAGGGAAGAAAATCACAGCTTGGGTGGGGATTGATGCGAAGGGGGGCAGAAGAGGAGGAGGCTCATAGTAGAAATGGCCCCAATATGGAGAGTAGAGTCAGGGTAGGCATGGTAGGCCCCATACTCGATGTAGGCATGTCTTGTGGGGGTGTAGTGGCCTGAGTCCACATGCTAGGATTCTTGAGAATGTTGTGTCAACTAGATATGTTAAGTTGATTCCCATGGCATTGCTATTTATGCTTATTCTAGTCCAACTGCTCTTGGATCCCATAGAAGCCATAAGGCTCATTGGCTCATGTATCTTCTACAGTATGCCTCCAGGTGTGACGTCTAGATGGAAGAGGAAGAGGGCCTATAGAATCATCATTTGCCCCCATATAGACACTCTTCCTGTGGGTGGTAGACTCAGGGATGGCATCGTTGGGAGTGGGGAACTCGAGATTGAATCGTTGTATATGTGTTGGTAGATTAGCCTCATAAAAAAAAAATTTGCAACTGCAAACCTGACCTGGTGGGGAAGTTCGAGGGTGACATATTGATAGCCCTAAATTGTGCATCTTGAAGAGATGTAGACTCAGAAAGAATTAGACTTTTAAATTTATAACCTGAAACTTTCAAGGACCCCCACAACTTTATTATGTGGTCGAAGTAGATATATGGGGTCGAGCACAGGGAAGTGGGTACGTTTAGGATGCTTAAGATCTCGCTCTTAAGTCAGTTAAGCCAATCTGATAGGTGATAAAAGTATGGAGCTAGAACTAGTCTAGCAAGGTGTCATGAAATAAAATAAAACAATGTAAAGAAAATAAAACCAAGTCTGTCAGATTCTATTACTCAAAGAGGAGTTCAAGGCTATGTAACTACAAGTTGGGCAATTTATGCAGCTGTTCTCAGGCGTAGATGACCCTCAAACACCTCAGCAAGCAACCTACATATAAACATAGTACGTACTGTGGTCTTTGTTCCTGTGGGGGGTCATCCCACTCGCTTTCGTGTAGCGTGACTGTAACCCATCAATAATATGAAACCTCTCTTGAGGATGACAAAGAAACACCTTAGAATACTCCAGATACCCTTTCAGGTCTAGAATATTTTGAGATGCTAGGAACGGATGTGATCTGGGCAGAACCTGGAAGTGGGCCCGACTGCACCCAGGTCTCCGGTTCTACACAGATCACCTTGAATCATTCTCTTTTCATATTCAGATCCGAACTATCTTCTCTTACCTATTTCTACAATGAATCTCTTAATATAGGTAGAAATAGAAGCCCAAGCAAGAAAGAGACCAACCAAACTAGCAAGCATGATCAAAAAGAGAAGATAGAACAAAAAACATACTAGATCTGGAATAAAACTACTTGCTTAAGGTAAAAGTACATAAGCATGCCCAAAATGGGCTACATAGATAAGAAGGAGTTCAATTAGACATGGACAAGCATAGTTGGCACCGAACAAAGATGGAAGAACATCATTTATATAGAAACTAAAGATAACAGTAGAAGAAAGGAGAAGAAGAAGAGATTTATCCTATAGAGGAGAGTTGTTTCTCATTCCTTAGCCTCTGTATGGGCCAAATCTCATCTTTGGGTCATCCTCCTTGGTATTATAAACTCCTTGGCCTCCTTTCTCTTCAATTCCTCCACGAACAGAAGCTTAGTGGGTGTATGAAGGTGGAATATGGCTGGGAATAGTAGGAAGTGGGTGAATGATGGTGGAAAATGATGGTGGATGGAAGCAAACTGAAGAGACGAATGTAGGATGAGCACATCATCCCTTTCAGACCTTTGAACTCTCCCACAGGGCTTTGGCAACTAAAAAGTATCAGAACCACAATGTGGAACCAAAAAATCTCAGAACTCCCTTCAAGATAGCGAGGGGTGGGTATTTATAGGTGAAGGTGGAGTGTATGTAATAAGTGGTCACGACACTTGTCTCAGTCGCTACATTTGTATCGGACCGACCATGTCAGGTGTCGCATTTGAAAGGATGTTGCGGTCAAGACGGTTGCACGATTGAGACAGTTGTCGACCCTTGTCATCAGCCTGATTGTGCTGATTTGGGCACGGCCTTTCCAGGTTTCTCGGTCACGGTGGAGGAGATTCAATAGTGATTGCTTTGTGTTACAGTCGAAATGAGTGGTGCGATCGCAACGAGTGTAGCGGTCATGATAGGCTTGTTGCGGTTCTGGTTGTAGCGGTCGCGATAAGTGTAGCGGTCACTACACCTTTACCTTGGCCCGACCGTGCTGAGTGTTGCGGTCGAGACGATGTAGTGGTCGAGACGGTATAGCAATCGAGGCAGTGTAGCAGTCACGAACCTTGCTTCTTAGGGACAAACCCACCCAGGAGGGGTATTACTGGTGGTCGGTGGGCTCGCGTCGATGAACCTTCTGATTGATGAGGATGCTTTCTGATAAAGAATTGTCCATCGAAAATAGGGTCCAATATATCAAAATTTTCTTGGGGTCACCGTTTCCTAAGTTGGTGTACATAATGCGATGCTCATGGGGCAGAATATGGAGAATTGATGTCTTCTTGAATTCGGTGTTTGCAAGTCCCAAAATTGGCTAGTTGAGCAAGTCCATCTATGAAAAGATAAAAATGACTAAAAGATAAGAATCTAGGGTTAATATTGGGCACTATAAGGCTATAATGACACTAAACCATGAATAAATACTTAGCATAAATGTCTAAATTTGGATGTTATCACATATGAATCTTTGAACATCATATATTAGATGTCATCAACACCATAGCGGATGAACTTGCTGCCTTTTACGTACATGAGGTCAATCAGGTGGCCTTTGAGTGGCATTGCTGGGAAGGAGATGTAAGTGTACTCTTAGAAGATGGATAAGGTGGTAAATATATGATCGATACAGAAAGATGAAGTGGTGGTGCGGCTTGCATGAGTGTCGATCTGCTCAAGAATAGTGTTACCTCAGTTGAATGACTCATCTTTCAGAAGGCACCACACAGTGTATAGCTCTAACTGAGTAATGACACCTTGAGTGCATGTCCTGTTTAAGATAGTATAGGACAATATCATGTGAATATATATGATGACAAGATTGTTGATGTTGGAGGCTTTCCTACCATAGGATAGGGTAGGGTAGGTGGGAGTCTGGTGATGTCTTCCCAGAAATTCTCTTTGTTGTATCTGTTGGAGTAGGAGTCATGAGGGAACACCATGCAATAAGAAAGCCAATAGTCATTTTTGTCATCAACGATGATGGAGGTGAGCTGTCTAGCTGAGACCTCTAGTCCACCCTGAAAATTTGGAACCGAAAGTTAGGATTCCCTTGCAAGCAATGGAAATGGTGAAAGGTGATCATGCACTCTAGAGTGAGATCACTGAACACCAAGACAGCACAATACAAGAAGAGGATAATGTGATTGCACCATAGGATATAGTCAATCGAGTCCCTTATGGGCATTAAGGGTGTTGTCACAGACCCGTCTAGGGAGTGTAGCACCTATGGTGAACATGTAGTCAAATCTCTCGTAGTGGTTGTCGTCAATGAACTGGGCATATACCAAGAATAGGAGCTATGTGTGGTGGGCAAGGCGTGATGGAGTCCAGATCATGTCGAGATGACTAGATTACCTCTATCTCACAGATGAGGTCCTCTTCCTTGATGTCAGGGAACATCTCTTCTGCGATCTCAGGTGAGGATTCACCCATGTGTTCCCAAATATGGATGGTGTGGCCAGAGATGGAATGATGAGGTGGGTCGTGGGAGATGGTCTTCTTGATCGGGGTCTTTCCCTTACAAAAATGGTTGAAAAATCCACCTCAAGAACCTTCATGTGACATGTTGACTGCGTTATGGAAGTGAACTGCTCGTCTTAGGTAGCGAGTAGACTATTTCATCTAGTGAAATGATCATATGGGATGATCAAACGGTCAGTTCAGGGGGTGTGAGAGGTATTGTTGTGATTGTCCAACCGATCGGTTGGAGTCTGAAATGGCTGGTTGGTTGGCATGGTCCATTGGAGAAGAAAGGAGGAGAAGATGCATGAGGATGAGGATGTAGGATGGCAAGTCGGTCGGTCGTCGGAGTGGACACCCGATTGGCAGTGAGGAGATGTTGTGCGTAGGGTGAGGGCCAATGGTGGTATAACATCTGGCTTGAGCAATGTATGCCCATTTGGGCTGGAAGCCATGGTGTCTGGAGAGGGAGAGTGCCCAACTCGTCAGAGGATAAGTACAGGGTGTTGACATGATAGTTGATGCTTTGGCAAGTTGATGTGGTGTCAGAATGACCGACCGGAGAGGCAAACTGGTCGGTCGGAGTGACTGGATGGGTGGCCAGAGGTGCTGGGCAGGCAGCCCATTGGAACCGAGGAAGGGGTTCGGCAATTATGCATGACGGCGACGGCTAGGGTTGGAGGAGGGGATGGCTCATCGGCTTGTTTGTGTGTGATTTTCCCTCCCCCGCTCGTCATATATTATAGGACTTTTGTAGGGTTTGAACCAGTTGTTTTGTAGTGTTAGATGACCAATTCACACGCCGTGGGGGTGGACTGAGGCAATTTGAATTCCAATGTGGCTGTCTATTTGAATCGATACATCGTGGCCTCGAGCTGACCATTTCGTATAATGAAATGATTAGTTTAGGACTCATGGGGATGATTTGAAATGCTTCCCTTATTGAGTCTAGTACGAGCCTTGAATGGCCTCCTCGAAGGCCCACCCGATCATTTTACTATGTGAACACTTGTTTTTTCCGTCATGATAGGTGTTTCGAAAATACAAATCTTCTCCCCTGAGTCAATAGGTTGGGTTCTTTCATTTTCTTTTTGATTGAAACACTAAACAAGGAGCCTGAATAAAAGTAAGGTTAGTCAAAAAATTACATTTGACAAAATAAAATGAAGGAATTCAAAGTAGAAAAAGATATGTTGGGTTGCCTCCCAACAAGCACCCAGTTTTACGTCGAAGGCTCGACACAAGTGCTCATTGAGCCGATTTTAGCTCAGGATTGGGTAAGGGTGGAGAATCTTTTAATTCTATGTCTTTCAAAATAGGAAGGTTATGTGCTTTAGATGCTACTAAATCCTCAACGTCAATATACCATTTTAGCCTATTGCCCATTGACTAAAAACTCACCCTTCCATTTATCCTAGAGGAGAAAGGTGCCATTTAGATAGGCACACTTGACAAGATAGGGTACATACCATTTAGATTTGAGTTTTCTAGGAAAAACCTCAATCTAGAGTTATAGACTAGTACTTGGTCACCCTCATAAATATCTTTTTTCCTAATATGGCCATCATGGCATAATTTGGTTCTATCTTTGTATATCCATTCGTTCTCATAGGTTGTCATTATGAGCTCTTCTAACTCCTACATTTGAAGAAAATAGTTTTATCCTATTGTAGATAGGTCAAAATATAGTGTTTTGATGGCCCAAGTAGCCTTGTGCTTCAATTCTATAGGTAGATGGCAAGATTTACCATAGACCAATCTAAAAGGAGTGATTATTGTGGGTGTTTTTTAGGAAGTTGTGTATGCCCAAAAGGCATCGTTGGTTTCCAAAGCCCAGACTTTCCTAGTGAGATTGAAAGTTTTCTCTAAGATAGACTTTATTTGACAATTCAAAACCTTGACCCGGACACTAGTCTGAGGGTGGTAAGGAGAGGTGACTCTATGGTGGACTCCATATTTTTTCAGTAAGAACTCAAAACATTTCTCCAAAAAATGCAACCCCCCCCGTCGGAGATCGCGGTGTGAGGCACCCTGAACCTATGGAAAATGATATCTTTGAAAATCTTCTTAACATATTTGGAGTCACAGATCTTGGTGGGAATGGCTTCTACCCATTTTTAAATGTAATCCACAACCACCATGATATAGGAATACCCACAAGAAAACAAAAAGGGTCCCCTATAATCCACTCCCCAGACATCAAAGATCTTTATCTCTTTCTAGGAAGTCATTGGAATTTGATCTCTCTTGGAAATATTCCCAGTCCTCTGGCACTGATCATAGGATGATACAAAGTCATATGAATCTCATAATAGGGTATCCTAAAAGAATCTAGACTAAAGTTCTTTCCCAGTAGTTTTTTGAGAACTCATGTGCCCTCTAGTGGGGCCATATGACATTGGGTGAGGATGTCATGAGATTCTTCCTTAGTGGCACATTTGTGATAAATACCATATACACATATTCTAAAAAGATAAGGGTCATCCCAATAATAGTTCCTAACATCATGTAAAAAAATTTCTTTAGTATGTCCCTTGTAATCAGGATTTAGGACACCTGCAATAGGATAATTGACATAATATGTGAACTAGGGGTATTGCGATTCAGCCTTAAGTAATTTAACATCTGGTAGAGAATCATTGATTGGAATTCCATCATAATCAAGTGAACTTAGGTGGCTAAGGTGGTCAACAATAATATTTTCACAGTCTTTCTTATCAAGGATTTCTAAATCAAATTCCTGAAGTAAAAGGATCCAATGAATGAGGCAAGATTTTCCATATCCTTTTTGGTCATTAAATATCGAATGGTTGCATGGTCCATGTAAACAAGTACCTTGGACCAGAATAAATAGGATTGGAACTAGTTCATAGACAATGGCTAATGTTTCCTTCTCAATAGTAGTGTAGTTCTATTGTGCATCATCTAGATTTTTGGATGTGTAGTATATGACATGGTGTTTCTTGTCAACTCATTGTCTAAGAATAGCACCGACAACATAATCACTAGCATTAAACATGATTTCAAAGGGCAAAGGCCAATCTGGTGCATGAATCATAGGGGTATAGGTGAGAGCATCTTTTATAAAAAGGAAACTAGTCATGGAAGCTTTGTCAAAGGTGTAGGGAACATCCTTCTAGAGGAGGTTGGTGAGGGGTTTGGAAATTTTCAAAAAAATCATGGATGAATCATTGATAAAATACAACATGCCAAAGGAAGGCACGAATATCTTTGATTGAGGATGGGGGAGGAAGTTTGATGATCACCTCAATCGGGTCTCTATCTACATCTATGCCTCGGTTTCTAACTATATGGCCGAAAACAATGCCTTCTGTCACCATGAAGTGACGTTTTCCCAATTTAGAACCAAGTGTGATTCTTCACACTTTTCCAGAACAAGGGATAGATGTCTAAAGCAAGATCAAAATAGTCTCTGTAAATAGATATCTCATCCATAAACACCTCTAAGGCAGTTTTAGTTAACCCAACAAAAATAGTAGGCATGCACCGCAACAAGGTGGTTGGGGCATTACACAACCCAAAGGGCATTCTCCTGAATGCATAGGTGCCAAACATGTAGATGGAAGTAATCTTCTCCTAATCTTCAAGATGAATGGGAATCTGATACAAACATGAAAAACCATCTAAATAGCAAAAATATTGTTGATGGGAAAGGCACTCTAGTACTTGATCTAGAAAGGGAAGATGGAAATGATCTTTCCTAGTGGCTTAATTCAATTTCCTATGATCTATACAAATCCTCCTTCCTACAATAGTGTGGGTGGGGATGATCTCATATTTTCATTCTTCACAATAATGGTTTCCCCTTTCTTGGGGACCACTTGGACAAGACTTAACCAACGGGATCCGAAGATGGGGTAGATAATTAATGCAGTCAAAAGTTTGATAACTTCTAATCAAACAACCTCTTTCATGTTTGGGTTAATTTTATGTTAAGGGTCCCCATATGGTCTATACTCTTCTAGCATAGGGATTTTATGCATGCAAATGACTTGATTGATCCCTATCAATTCAGTCATTTTATACCCTAGAGCGGCCATCCTTTTCCTTATCTCAGTCATGAGCTTGTCTTCCTAGTCAAAAGTAAGGTCAAAATTAATGATAACATGAAATATTTGTTGTTCATCAAGAAAGACATATTTGAGTCCTTCAAGGAGAGGTTTCATGTATGGGGCCCTAGGGGGTTCAAGTTTTTCTTCTATAAGAGATACTATTTTAAGGTCCTCAAATTTAGCATCAGAGATCTCTTCAAATTTATCTAGATGAGCCTTGCATTGGTCTAATTACTCATCTTCAAAACCACACTCATAAGGGGCCATGAGGGCAGCGTGGAGGGGATCCTCAAGTAACTCCCATTCTTCCCTTAATTGGAAAAGCTTGTCCACACAATCAAGTAGGTAGACCTCCTCCTAGATGCTTGGGTATCTAATGCTTTCAAATACCCTAAACTCTAGGGTTTGCCTTCTAAGACACAAAAGAATGGTTCTAGTCTCGACATCAATCAAGGCTCGGGCAGTGGTCAATAAAAGGTAGCCAAAAATGAGGGGATAACATAGATCCTCCTTGATGTCCATGATCATGAAATCACATGGAACATAGGCATCTTTCCAACCTTTATAGGTATATCTTCAATGATACCCATGGTTTCATCATAGATGCATCTGCCAACTGGATGGTCATGGTAGTGGGAAGCATGTCAACAAATCCTATCTCTTGCAAAGACTATAAGGCATAATTGAAATATTGGCACCTAAGTCAGCAAGACCTTTTCTACAAGCATTATAACCTAGATAATGCCCAATCACAAAGGAATCAGGATCTTTCTTTTTCTAGGAATTTTGCTTTGAATGATATCTAAAGTGGTTCTAGCAAGTTTCACAATCGCATATTCCTCAGTGGCTTACTTCCTAGTCAAAAGAGTTTTCACGTACTTAGACCAGGAAGGCATGTCAGCGGGAGCATATAAGAAAGGGATGTCCACGTGTAGTTTTTTCATGGCCTCCCTAAACTTCATGAAATAGGGCATCTAGCCTAGTTTGTTTTAGGCAGGCCTGATATGGTGGACGAGGCTTATAGATCGGGATTTCAGGCTCTTAGCTTCCACTTGTGGAGCTTCAGGAATGGGGATGGAGGGGACTAGTGAAGGTTCCTTTTCAATGACCACAGTGTGATCATCTTCAAAACTTATGGGTATAATAGGAGTCTTCTCTATAGAAGGAGGGGAAGCTTGCACCTTACCAAAATGGGTGGAGACAACTTTAAGTTGATCAAGATGCTTGGGATTATTTTCTGGTTGCCTAGTAGAAGTGTCGACACAAGGTTTTTGGCTAGGTATGAGTTAGGCCAGTTGAGCATCAGTTGCCTTCTGGTGGGCCTATTGTGAAAGGATGATGTGCTATAGAGTATTTATTCTATTGTTTGCAGAGGGAATAGGGGCAGTATGTTGCATTTATGGCGGTAGTTGGTTTATATTTTGATATTGCTACCCTTGGTAGGGCCACAATTTTGCAAATTACCCATGTAATTCCCTTGGTTCCCAAAACTCCTCTGGTTGTATTGTATGGAAAGTTTGGTGGTGGACTATTCATGTTGTTGGCTTGAGGATGAGGGGGTCTTTGTTGGGGGGCATTTTCAACACCCGACGGGTTTCCATATTGGAACCCATGGTGGTTTTTGTCTTGATTTGGGTTATAGTAAGCTTGACCTGGTATATTGTGAATGGATTTGAGGTCCTCCATTTTCTTCTTGACCTTTGGTTTCATGGTAACATTGTAGAGAAGTTGGAACTATTGGATAGTGTGATCCTACCCCAGGAAAATACCACAATGAGAGTCTACAACCTTGATTTGTTGAGGTTTCCCTCTCCTTTTGTAGGCATTGAAGGAAGACTCTAGGAGACCATGTTTCATGACCAAAAGTTTAAGGCTTTTGGCAATATCTCTAATGTCAAAAATTTCCTCAAGTTTAGCTACCTTGAGGACCCCACAAGTTCTTTCTCATGCTTGGGATGGGAACTATTTTTGACAACCTCACAAGCACTACCTAGGTTTTGAAACTTAAAATTTCCTCAAAATGAGGAATTGAGAAAGACTTTGGTGTTGTCGTCAACACCATGTTAGAATATTTCTATGAGTTGGGCTTGGGAAATATCATGGTGGGGGCAATGATAGATAAGGCCTTTGAACCTCGCCCAAGCTTCTTCTAATGTCTCACTTGGGACCATGGTAAATGTGGTGATTTGTCCCCTGATTTCATACGTGATAGAAGGGGGTAATATTTTTCCAAAAAATTGGTTTGGAGCACATCCCAAGTACTGACGTGAGCTCCCTCCATGGCATTATACCAACTACTATATTGGCTAGAAAGAGAGTATTTGAACAATCTAAGTCTTATAGTGTCCTTGGAAACACATGGGATCTTATGTAAGGAACATAGATAAAAAAATGTCAGAAATGGTCCTGAAAGTTGTCGCCTTTGTTACCAGAAAAAGGATTGGTTGGAAGCATCATGATACATTGAGTTAGGATCTTAAACTGTGGAACTTGATCTTGGGTGGCACAATAGGGGGTTGTGCATAGGCAGTTGGGATTGAGAAGTCCATCAAATCTTTTTGCCATTCTATCTTGCATAATGTGACATCACAAGTTGACTGTTCAAACATTAAGGCCTCCCTTTGAGCAGTAAGGGCTTTCTCAATCCTATGGGATACTTCCTCCTTGTCCATCCTAAAATGGTTTTCTCAATTTAAATGATGAAACATTCTTTCTATTTCTAGATCAAAAACTGGCAGTGCAAAATCAATATTTAGTGAGTGTCGCATGCACATTTAATATTAGCAGATAATAGCAGTTGCAGACAAAATAGACTACCATAATGAAAACTCGGCAGAAGAAGGATTAGCATTGCCGGAATGGGACTCGTCGGACAGGGAAAAAAAATTCTCAAAAGTTTTTGGGGTTCGAAAAAACAATATGTTGTTGTCCCCAACAATGACGCCAAAATTGATGTGCGTCATTCGATACAACAATTCACCAGGTTTTCAATCCTAGAGTTTAACTCTTCTTAACAGCAAAACAACCTATTAAGATTAGTTTATTAGTATAGAGAGGATCAATCCCACATGATAATGTTTTAAAGAGCTATTTTAAACACAAATTACTTTGAACAATTATTGAACATGAAAGTAAAGATCCATTGTTTGGTGGTTGATTGTGCTAAAAACAAGTAATGTAAACATTAAACTAAGAACTAAGTAATAATTGTGACATAAAAATAAGATAATAAAAGTTACACTAAGAACAATTATAAAGAAATATTTATGCTAAGAACAAGTAAAGAATGAGTTACACTAAGAACAATAAGAAATGTTTATCTATGACCAGAATTAAATTACAAGTAAAGGAAAGAGTGAATGGTAAACAAGCAGTTGGGAAAACAAGATTGAATCATTGATAAAGGATATCGAGGTTATGGTTTCACCATCATAGCTTGTGTAAAACTAGATCAATGAAAACTATGGAGATAAAACATGTTAGATGAAGGTATGGAAAAACAACCTTCAATGCATTCACAAAAGTTGAACTCCCTGCAAACCCATTGATCATGGGTTTACAGATCTTAACCTGAACATCCCAACAAAAGATACTTTCAAGATCTCATCTGGATCTTTGTACATTTGTTCACTTGTTCCAAGCCTTGGGGTCTGAGATCTCATCATCTAAGAATAACATTTAACAAAAACAATAGATCAAGTTGTTTAAGTCAGCAATAATACAAACAAAAACCATCTAAAAAATATCATCATATAGAAATAGATTTAGTCAACTATGGCTATGGGCTACTCATGCCCTGGTATAGAAAACTGGTCACAATCCATGGAGATTAAAGGATGAACAAAGGAAGGAAGAAAAGAGGTCATAGACTAGAAGAAAGAAGAATTCTAAAGGATCTTGGTCTAGTGACAATGAAATGACCGCCCTTCTTAATTCCTAGATCCCAACAAGAAAATCAAGAACAAATGGAAATAAGAACTAGAAATCTTTATTGAAGAAGCAAGAGTAGAAGATGTAAGAATAAAATAACAAGTTGCTAAAAATATAGAGTGCAAGTACAAAAAATTAGATCCCCTTCTTGTGGAGTCCCCCCTCCTTTTATAAGGGAAGGGGGGGGAGAAAAGAAGGGTCGGTGGCTTCTAAAAATAATTGGTTGTGAGTTGTGAATAGATTGATTCACAGTCTTAACTGATCGATTCAGATATGGAGAGGCGCAGGCCTAGTTAAAACCCTAAGGAAGGGTGGTAGCGTCGTTAGTCTAAGACTTGGCATCTAAGCAAATTGAACTGACTATTTGGATCTTGAAACCCTAAGAAGGATCGGTTCACATTCGAATTTGCTAGGCCCAGGGAAGTGGGCACAACCATAAAGAGCGGGTGGTGGTGCTTTGACTGAATCTGACTTGGTCACCAAGGAATCTGGCACGGCTGTTTAGAAGACTTGAAACGCTCAGTTGGGGTACTGAGTTGAGTAGTTGGAAATAAGGAAGCACCCATTTTGGCCACTGAATAGCTAGTGAAAAAGAGTTGAGTTGATAGCCTAAATGGTCATTTGGGGCTCTGAATTACAGCTTTTTATATGAATGAAACAACTGGTTCACAACATGAATTGGTCGATTCAAGTGTTGAGATGGTTGAAATATTGTAGTGAAGGTAAAAATCTACAAAACATAAATGAAAAATATTAGAATTTGCATTTTGGTCAAGGAGTGAGCAAATTGCAAATATTTCTAGATAATTACAAAAGGGAAAATATAATACCATGAAAAGACTATAAAAGATGCATTTGAAAAGGGTTGGATATACATTCATTCTAGGGAGTCCAATTTGAGTGTCTAGGGGCATCCTTGGTCAATAGAGTCATTGGATTGAGTCTAAAACAAAACTAAGAAGCCAATGTGTTCATTCAGTTAAATTGTACTTTGACTGAGATGTACTTTGTTCAAACTATACTTGAACTGGAGTGTATATGAAAATGTATCGGTTCAAACAATGGTTAGAAAATTTATATGAGGTCATTTTGACTACCATTCAATCAAATTAGAGTGTACACGAGATGTGTCGGGTGGAACTGTACCAACAATTATGCAAACCTAAATAGGTACTAAACTGGAATATCGACTATAGACACTCAAGAAATTAAATGTGATAATTTTATGGATTCCTATGAAACTAACTAAGACAAAAAGGTCTATTGGCATCATTAATATTAATTATTTTACAAGATATAAAATAAATGGACTTTCTACAACATTTTAGAATGCTTTGGAATAAAATATAAGTATTTTTCCTCATAGCATGTGATGTGTCCATTTTAATCTTTATAACCAATATGATCATGTAACACTTAATTGAAAGATTAAAAACTATATAAATAGGAAATATGCCATTCATAAAAAAAAGTTAAGTAGTGTCTTTGGACTAATAACTAGATCTACAACATGGCCATGCCTTGTACCTTGTCTGCCTGGGGAATCAATATGATCAAAAAGATATATCCTAAAGTATCATTCAAGAATTGTTTCATTCTTTTTGCAATCAACTACTTCACCATATGTGAGTGGAATTCATATATATCACCAATGCCTCAACCAAATAGGTGACTAGATTTGAAATGATCGCCACCAAACCGACAACCAAATCGTTACTAATTAATGCAGAATGATCATAAATAGTGGATTGACAAAAATCACTAAAATTTAAAACCATTTTGCAAGGAGATCCTTTATCTAGAAAACTCTTACTGAAAGATCCAAAACTCATACATATCATGATTTACATTGTTTCATCTCATCCTGAGGACAATATATAACAGCTTGCTATGTCTAACACATACTGGAGCAACGTAAAACCTTGAGGCTTACAAGACAAAATTCTCAGATCTTTTATGAAACCATTACGAACCGACTCCAAGGACCTGAGAGTACAGAGACGACACATAGGACTTCTATCTACAAGACACGACAGACAGTACACTCAACCTGAGTTGTCATTGCTACCTCAGCTATTATTCCTCCTCCATAGAAAGGTCTCCATCGCCTCGTGCACGTCCACCTAAAAATTGTGGATCCCTCGGGGTGAGACAATTGTCCCAACAAGAGATATAACTCTCTGTCGTCCATGTTATTACTGAGATAAACATTATAAAAATGGAGCAGGGGTTCCTTTTATATTAACAGGCAGGATTAATCATTGTATGAATAGAATAAGATAATCTCCTTTCTTAAGGAGAACATTGCATCTACCCATGGTAGAGTTATAAATCATCTATCTTATTTGCAAGGAATGTAACGAAACTTAAATAACATTTATCAACTAAGATGTATAACCGAATTGCGCATCAAACAATGTTTTTCGTATTCGATCATTAAGCAGATATGCCACATGGGTGAACATATTTTACAATCACACTTATGCCCTGAGGAGATTAAGCATACCCCGCTCATCTCCAACCGACCACAAACTTCTCACAATTCGGTACCATACAAGGTCAATGGAAGAGCCGGTTGGCATGACCTCCCTTGTCTCAGTCAGTACGAGACCACTTAGGCTTAGCAGGACATCTTGTGTCAGTTACAATATAGTTGTTCCAGGGTACGAAGGTATCCTCGCTTAGAGCTACAACGTCAACTGTGCTCTCTTAGGGGAACATCTACAACAACTATCCCCAGTTATGAAATTACTAAGTCATGGTCACTTAGGCACCATACTCTGAGTCATGGTCACATAGGCACCATACTCTGAGCCACGGGTCAGTTCACCGTTCTCTATTGAGACATTCTTGAGTCATGGTCACTTAGGCACCATGCCCCCACATATTCAAAAATATGCATTCCGGGTTATGTCGCGGGGAACCCATTTCACCATTCAGCAAATTCTGGCACTGATGGATCAATGGTCAGGGCAATGTTTTATAGTTTCTAATGATATATTACGTGCATTACATCATTCTTTTAGCATCAAACAAATTATCACTATTAATCACAACAAATGCTAAAAAGAAAGTGTAATACAACTATCATGTACTTTTCAAGTCTTTAAAATACATTTAGATACTTGGTACTTGGGATCTCAATCCCTTACCATATTACTGGGAATCCTCATCCCTTCATATCATTATCATCATGGTTACCGGATCTGGGTATTTAAACCCCTAGATCATCACATAACTTTGTTACCTCTGTAACAGGTAACTATTACCTCTAGGTCATCAGACCAAGGTATTCATTTCACTTGTTGTACATGTATTTCATATAGCTCATATAGTTTGATTAATCATTTTGTCACCTCTTACCGGGCAATAATTATTCACATAGGTTATTGAACATCTGGTCACCTTCTCACTAGGCAACAATATTCACACAGGTTATTGAACGTCTTGTCACCTCTCACTAGGTAACAATGTTTACACAGGTTATTAAACATCTTGTCACCTCTCACTAGGTAACAACTATGCACATGGCTCACAAGGACATTTAAACATCTTGTCACCTTTCACTAGGTAACTATTATCTTTTAGGTCATCAGACCACATAAGCATTATATAATTATTTAACATGCTTTACAAGGCTTATTCAATAGGAGAAATACAACCTTCCCATTATTAGGGTTATGGTTTTCCCTTTATAGCCGAATAGGGTTTCAAACTCACATTATCAATCCAAACCCTAATTCATTGCTCCATACATCTAGGAGCATATATTGATATCATAAGTATGCAATCATACTTATCTATTCTCATCATTTGTCATTAAATGTTTATCAACACAAAGTATGAGTTTCTCTCTCATCCTTGCTAGGATATTGATTACATCATACTTTTGGTTCAATCCTCCTCTTTGAGGAATTTTAGTTTATCATTAGCAATTCCCATCATCTTTTAATTAATACCACATTCAACATGTATCACTAAATCAATCACATATGATTGAAGTGTATCTACCATATTGGCTATAAGATATGTGTATGTTAACATGTATTGCTTTAAGATACATTCTTATTTCACATAGTGTATCCATATTGGGCAGGTGGTATAACCACATCACCATATCATGTTTTAGGGTGTATCCCCTAATCATCCTATCATATACCCATATCAAATTGACTATCACTTAGTTCTTATCATCTAGAGACAACTTCATATCGGGTATGAGCTAGGTGTTTGACCCCATATCAGGTATAAGCTATGTGCTTGGTGCCATATCGTGCACAAGATGTGCCCCATATCGGGCATAGAGAATATGCCTCATCATATATCATTTGAGTAGTATACCCAAGATACCATATCGGTTTCCCTTCAAGATTTTCATATCGGGTATCCATATCGGGTAGCATATCGGGTTACCATATCGGGTTACTATTTAGGTGGACCGTTAGACTCATAACCCTTTTATTCCTTCAAGGATCAACCTTATCGTATAGTTACTTGACAAGCTTGGTGTATTATTAAATTCTCATACCACCATCCATTACACAAGAGGGGTATGTCGGATTCCAATCCATCATCTAGGGTTTTTCACTAGATTGAGTACAACATGCCATCATGTGCATGAAGTATGAATTGAACCTCATATTGTTCACAAGATAAGAGTAGGTGCTATTCCTTATCAATCTAGATTTAGCATTCATATCGTCCATGTGGTATCACTCACCACTTGTATCAGCTTACCATCACCTATGGTTTCCAACTCTATATTGTTTAGAGTATTTACTATCTCTATATCGTGCAAGAAGTATAATCTTGGACTTGTATCGTGCATAAGGGGTAAATGGGTATATCCCATACCGTGCAAGGAATAACCCATATCATGTATGATCTATCCTCCATTTGAATATCAAGTTAACCCCATCTCAGGTTTCATATTGGGTTGAGGTGTTCCAACCATATCGGGTTACACCTTATATTTTAATCCATATCTTATTTTGTGCATAAATGTATACTCAATCCATCATATCATGCATTAGATGTATTCTTCAATATATCATGTAAAAGTGTATATTATATGATTCTATCATGCAAGGAAGAATTGCTAACTTACTCATTTTGGGTTTCCCAAACTAGGGTTTCATATCAATATTACAAGTATGCATTAAACCTTGTATCGTGCATGGAGTCTATACTTGACTTCCTATCATGCAAGAGGTTTATGGATAACACCATATCACGTTTTAAGATATGAACTTCACCTTCATATCGTGCAAGGAAATGAAATCTTCAATTCATATCGTGCAAGTGATATTGGCACATACCCATATCGGGTTAGAGCTACTAGTGTGTATGCTTGAACCCGATATCAACTTTATTAAGTGATACCATCTTCTTCAAGATCTAGAAATTCGTTCTAACTGTTATAGTTCATAGCAACAAGTCTAAGAAACTACTAGAACTCATAATTTCAACAACTATTTCAGAATATTTTGGAATTAAAATTAGTTCATTAAGTATAGCAATTTAGGGGATGGATAACAACATGATAGAGTTCAAGTTATATAACCCGCCTTGTAAACAGCTTCAAAGCTCCAAGCTCCAAACCTTCACGTCCTAAGATTGAAGAAGAAATTCTCCAAGGTCCAGGGCTTGTTCACAACTCCTCCATGGACAAGAAATCACCATAGTTAAGCACTTGGTGAAGAAGGAAAGAAAATAATATCCACAACCTGATATCCAACTTCAACCAAGGTTGAAGGTGACCACAGCCTTACCTAAAGCTTGGTGCTCAAGCTCCCCTAGCTCCTTGAGCTGATTTGCATGATACCTAAGGGTCTTTTCATGATATCTCCAAGGAGAATGGTTATGAGGATCATAAACTTTCATAATTTGGTGAAAGGTGAAGTATATATACTTGGTTCATGAGATAAAGCATAGAAGAGGTGTCTTCACCTCATGCTACTAGATGACACGTGGCCATGCATGGTTGACATGTGTCCATGCATGGTTGACATGTGGCCATGCATGCACACATGTATATCTTGTCATGCAAGAGTCTTGTTGATAACCTAGAGATAATATCTCGACCCTTACTTATCTTGTTGGGAAAGTTATCTCATCTTTATCTCATTAAGTAAGCAACCTAATACACTTTTTGTAAGGAACTTTGCAACTCATCATGGACCACCTCCTTGATGTGCTATGCCCTTCATGGCCTTTTCCAAGTTTCAACAAACTGATAGGAGGCTCCTACTTTGGCTCCTTGGCCTATAGGGCTCCTATTTCAAGTCTACAACTCGATACATCTCATATAAGGCTATGGCCTTCAACTCATTCTTGGTATTTCCATCACCAAGAGTATCATCACTCAAAGGTGATTCAAACCTAGTGTCTCCTTCATTATATTTCCTCTAAAAGATACATAGAGGGAATATGGACACTCTAGAGGTGGTAATTTGCATTTCAACCCTATATGTTGGGTAAATAACAAATTGTACCAAAATTGGTGCATATAGTACTAGCATTGTTTTAAACAAGTTATAACTTGGGATTTAGGCTTTCTACAAGCCATCACTTAGCATCATTCTCTTTCTTGTGATACTAAAAAACTTAGGACACCTTTCACATGTGACATTTTGTAATGTAACCCCTCATCTTGGGTAAATTGCACTTTTCACTCAGACATTCATATAATGCACGCATAGTTTACAATTAATCTCAAACTTGAAAACAAACTTCACAAGAAGCCTTAATTACTTTTTAAAAGATTATAATCAGTTTGTAAGTATCTCACTTAATCAAAACTCCTAGGGTTAAGCCATAACCCAGGTCAGGGGTATTACAATTGTAAAGACCTAACAAGGATTTCGTCCCAGAAATCCCAGATGAAGGAAGACACTTGTCGTTCATGCATCATATCATCAAGTCTTCACATAACATCTTAATGGTATGGATATGTCAAAGAATTTTGACCATCACAAAGCTCTTTCTTAAAAGATCATCACAAGATCTATCATACATGATACATACTCAGTTGTTCCATCTATTACTGACAATGAAGTCAATTCTGTGTCAAGTAACATTCTCTAAGTCAGAGAAGCACTATGAATAATTCAGGTGTCAAACCTTATGGACTCCATGCATGTTATGGCATGATGTACTCAATCTAGTGAAAAACCCTAGACGATGGATTGGAATCTGACATACCCCTCTTATGTAATGGATGGTGGTATGAGAATTTAATAAGACACCAAGCTTGTCAAGTAACTATATGATAAGGTTGATCCTTGAAGGAATAGAGGGGTTATGAGTCTAAGGGTCCACCTAAATAGTAACCTGATATGGTAACCTGATATGTTACCCGATATGGATACCTGATATGACAATCCCGAAGGGAAACTGATATGGTATCTTGGGTATACTACTCAAATGATATATGATGAGGCATATGCTCTATGCCCGATATGGGGCACATCTTGTGCACGATATGGCACCAAGCACATAGCTTATACCCGATATGGGGTCAAGCACCTAGCTCATACCCGATATGAAGCTGTCTTGAGATGATAAGAACTAAGTGATAGTCAATTTAATATGGGTATACGATAGGATGATTAGGGGATACACCCTAAAACATGATATGGTGATGTGGTTATACCACCTGCCCAATATGGATACACTATGTGAAATAAGAATGTATCTTAAAGCAATACATGTTAAAATACACACATCTTATACCCAATATGGTAGAGACACTTCAATCATATGTGATTGATTGAGTGATACATGTTGAATGTGGTATTAATTAAAATATGATGGGAATTGCTAATGATAAACTAAGATTCCTCAAAGAGGAGGATTGAACCAAAGTATGATGCAATCAATATCCTAGCAAGGATGGGAAAAAATCTCATACTTTGTGTTGATAAACATTGAATGAAAAATGATGAGAACAGATAAGTATGATCGCATACTTATGATATCAATATATGCTCCTAGATATATGGAGCAATGAATTAGGGTTTGGATTGATAATGTGAGTTTGAAACCCTATTCGGATATAAAGGATTCACAAGATAAGAGTAGGTGCTATTCCTTATCAATCTAAAGATATCATTCATATCGTCCATGTGGTATCACTCACCACTTGTATTGGCTTACCCATCACCTAGGGTTTCCAACTCTATATTGTTTAGAGTATTTACTATCTATATATCGTGCAAGAAGTATAATCTTGGACTTATATCATGCATAAGGGGTAAATGGGTATCTCCCATATCATGCAAGGGCATAAACCATATCATGTATGAGCTATCCTCCATTTGCATATCGAGTTAACCCCATCTCGGGTTTCATATCGGGTTGAGGTGTTCCAACCATATCGGGTTACACCTTATATTTTAATCCATACCTTATTTTGTGCATAAATGTATACTCAATCCATCATATCATGCATTAGATGTATGCTTCAATATATCATGTACAAGTGTATATTACATGATCATATCGTGCAAGGAATACTTGCTAACTTACTCATATTGGGTTTCCCAAACTAGGGTTTCATATCAATCTTACAAGTATACATCAAACCTTGTATCATCCATGGAGTCTATACTTGACTTCCTATCGTGCAAGAGGTTTATGGATAACACCATATTGCATTCCAATATATGAACTTCACCTTCATATCATGCAAGGAAATGAAATCTTCAATTCATATTGTGCAAGTGATATTGGCACATATCCATATCAGGTTAGAGCTATTAGTGTATATGCTTGAACCCGATATCAACTTTATTGAGTGATACCATCTTCTTAAAGCTCGAGAACTTCGTTCTAACTATTATAGTTCATAGAAAAAGGTCTAAGAAACTACTAGAACTCATAATTTCATAAACTATTTCAGAAGATTTCGGAATTAAAAGTAGTTCATTAAGTATAGCAATTTAGGGGATGAATAACAACATGATAGAGTTCAAGTTATATAACCCGCCTTGTGAACAGCTTCAAAGCTCCAAGCTCCAAAGCTTCATATCCTAATGTTGAATAAGAACTTCTCCAAGGTCCAGGGCTCGTTCACAACTCCTCCATGGACAAGAAATCACCATAGATAAGCACTTGGTGAAGAAGGAAAGAAAAGAATATACATAACCCGATATCCTACTTCAACCAAGGTTGAAGGTGACCATAGCCTTACCTAAAGCTTGGTTCTCGATCACCCCTAGCTCCTTGAGCTGATTTGCACGATACCTAAGGGTCTTTGCATGATATCTATAAGGGTAATGGTTATGAGGATCGTAAACTTTCATAAGTTGGTGAAAGGTGAAGTATATATACTTGGTTCATGAGATAAAGCATATAAGAGGTGTCTTCACCTCATGCTACTAGATGACACATGTCCATGCATGGTTGACACCTGGAGATGCATGCACACATGTATATCTTGTCATGCAAGAGTCTTGGGGATAACCTAGAGACAATATCTCGGCCCTTACTTATCTTGTTGGGCAAGTTATCTCATCTTTATCTCATTAAATAAGCAACCTGATACACTTTTTGTAAGGAACTTTGCAAATCATCATGGGCCACCTCCTCGAGGTGCTCTGCCCATCATGGCCTTTGTTAAGTCTCAACAAACTGATTGGAGGTTCCTACTATGGCTTCTTGTCCGATAGGGCTCCTATTTCAAGTCTACAACTTGATACAACTCATATAAGGCTCTTGCCTTCAACTCATTCTTGGTATTTCCATCACCAAGAGTATCATCACTCAAAGGTGATTCAAACCTAGTGTCTCCTTCATTATCTTTCCTCTAAAAGATACATAGAGGGAATATGTACACTCTAGAGGTGGTAATTTGCATTTCAAACCAATACATTGGGTAAATTACAAATTGTACCAAAATTGGTACACATAGTACTAGCACTATTTTAAACAAGTTATAACTTGGGATTTAGGCTTTCTACAAGCCATAACTTAGAATAATTCTATTTCTTGTGATACTAAAACACTTAGGACACCTTTCACATGTGACATTTTGCAATGTAACCCCTCATCTTGGGTAAATTGCACTTTTCACTCAGACTTTCATATAACGCACACATAGTTTACAATTAAGCTCAAACTTGAAAACAAACTTCACAAGAAGCCTTAATTACTTTTTAAAAGATTAGAATCAGTTTGTAAGTATCTCACTTAAGCAAAAATCCTAGGGTTAATCCATAACCCAGGTCAGGGGTATTATAAGATTCTTGAATAATAACATCATAAGACATTGTGGAATACCATACAAGATCATATCTGACAATAATGAGAACTTCATTTTCAAATCCACCAATGGGTATCTGAGCTCCTTGGGAACCAAACATCAGCAAACATTTATGTACCTGTCCCATATAAATGGTGTTATAAATGATATAGATAATCAAGAAGACAATAATCTCACATGCCAAAAAGCATGAAAATCTTTCAATGGATCTATGATCATATGAAAGTCTATCAAACTTCACACCAGGCACACCCCACTTTCTTATATATGTCATGGAAGTATTCCTATTAGTTGAGGTTGAGATCTCATCCCTCCCTATATGAATGAAATCTCTCCGTCATGAATTGTCTACCAAGCCAGAGCAGGTTTAGCAAGAAACAAGAGGGACCAAACTAGTATTTTCAATAAGGGTGACATGGTACTCCAAATTATTCAGAATGTTAAATTAAGGTCATATTCAATCATAAATGGAAGAGCATCTACATCTTCCATGACATATATGACTGCGGCAATATGTTCCAGAATGACATTGATGGGTATTTTCATCTCCACCTCATGAATGGAAACCTCATAAAACATTAATACTTCTAATGACAAATCTATAATTGTATCAAGCCTCCTACAAAGAGCACAACATGGGGAAAACTCCCACCTTTTGAACAATCAACTTATGTTACTAAAATACCCTACTATTCTTACCATTGACACATGGATCAATGAAGGTTGAACACTAGAACTAAGGGGCTTACAAAAGAAGGAACATGATTGTTATCATGGGGCCCAAATAGTTTGTCAATCTTAAAACAAAAGTCAAGGTTGTGGCTTGGACACATGAAAATCCCATGTTCACAACAAGGAGTGCCCCAAAGATAGGGAAATGATGAGAATATCCATCTAAGATCATCATATGTTGCCTAAGAATAAAGGTATGATAACACTATAAAATCCCAAATGCAAGTTAACCTCATGTACTAGGTTTAGACATCCTAACACATTTTCATGGCCAGAACTCACCTCCATGATAAAATTTGACATCTACCTAGGTCTCACGATACATGAAGATTATGTGGACTGGTGTAGATGTCAAAATTATCTTTTTGTTTTCTATGTCTCATCCTGGGAAATGAAGTGGAATTGAACCTTTCATGAACAAACTTTGGAGCCACAAATTGGGATTCCCTTCACTTGACGAACCCCATTCATTATGTCATCATAGAACCCAATATACAACATTAAGGTTCTGAGTGCCAATGTAAAAACATATAAAAGCCCTACCATGAGTATGCACCCCAAAAATCAAACACCACAGTGGCACTCAGAAAATGATATGCACTTCTAGTTGTTTTCTACACTAACACATGTTAGGATTATATCCCATCGTAGTGTCTCTGAAAAATGATGCCTTAACTCAACCAGGTACCAAGTTTCCACTTGCACACCTTCTACAAGGCATAGCCTCAGTCCTAAGCAAGACATACATGATTTGTGGAGTTTGAAATCAATCCTCTCCCCTAGACAAAGGATTATCTTTAGGTAGGACAACCTACAAACTCCTGAAGGGAGGAAAAACATGTGGGTAGAAGATGAAACATAGTATAAGCTTATATATGCTTAGGAACCCAACACTCTAAAATCCTAGAAACAAAAAGGAATGCTAAGGATGATATGTCATTCTGTATATCTGCAAATTACCTAACATAACTACCATCCCTTTCACCTAAAGCACATAAGTTAGGATGTCCCGGCTATCCTAGGTCACTTGGATTTTAAAAGGAGATTTAGAAACAAAGACCTCAACATTGACTAAGTCTCAAGCTACCATATTAGAGATACACATTATGAACACCATGGAGCCAGTACAAAAGAGTGGTTCCACACACAATGACAAAGCATCTCCATTAAAAATTATTTTTTTATTTCAAAATGAATTTCTTACAAAAAATACACCATCATAATAATAAAATAAAAATAAAAATAAAATTCATAAAAAGAAATGAAACGAGAAAATTCATACATAACTACTCATCTTACTATTAGATATGCATGTCACCACCACTTAAGGAGATGAATCTATTCATGCCAAGTACTTGAGAGTGTAAGCCTTGACAATAGAAAATGACTATAGAATCATCTCCTAATGATCAAGCCATATTATTGCAACCATCTCAGGGACCTTTTGAGAACCATAATGAACCCTCTAATAGATGTATGAATGCTTATAACATCATATATGTGCATTCAATTACCAAAATTCCTAAGAATAAACACTAGAAAGTAAGCAACACACTACTCCATCCCCAAAAGAATGATCGCCTACCAAAATATGAGCATCTCTATCCAACAATCCAAGTATTAATACAAAGTCTCCTACACAATAAACTCACGTCCTCATGTATAATGCAAGAGATCACCATGCCAATGCACATGACTTCCAATCTTCGTACACTTAAATGGATACTCCTATGCAATTATATAATGCATATTCTGTCTCTAGGAATTCAAGAGAACCGATTTGCATCCTTAGATAAATCTACATGACCATGAAATATCCTCACATCCTCATAGTCATCTTTGCATCATCCAAGAACTAATACAACTCACTCAAGACCTAGGACACAATGGTCTCATCACACCACATATATGTCATGTCGCCTGCTACTAACTTGATTCCTGATAATAGTTTCTCCAAAGAAAAATTCTACAAAAATGGTCAAGGTATAAACTTGTAGATGAGGCATATATTGATATTGTGAACCCCTATGCGTCTCACTCTTAAACAACTCCCATACTGGAGTCAACTTGATAAACAAAACATCAGCAATCATCCACTGAGCAACTTGGCATTGATCGTCCTTAAGTGTGGGTCAAAGGTATGAAAGAAATTACCTAGTATAAGGTATTGGACTTTAAATTTATACCTAACTTTAGGAGATGTCTGCAACTCAACATGAAGTTTATTGTAGTAATATAGGGTTGAACACATGGATAAGGAGAAACAACAATGTAAGAACAAAAAAACTTGTTAGTTTTGTCAAAACAAAAGGAGTGGAATTGGTGTTCCAATAAAGTAACAAATTAGTCTATTCAAAACAATAAACCTAAATTATAAAATATCAATTGAAACAAAGATAAATGTGATTTTGATGAAAGAACTTCGATTGGGGTTCAGAAATCAGACCAGCCTCAATCTACAAAACCTTCTCTTTTGATTTTTTATATATTATTAACATATTTTGAAAGAAGTCACAAAAGATATCTAAGACCTTTCTTCTCTCAAGATCAGGGTAGACTTCTATCTAAAGGCATCTCTCTCTCAAGATGGTATCCAATAGATCAAGGACATGTCTATGACTTTCTTGTATTGAATCCTCACTCTCATATCTTGTTATTAATCCTTACTCTACATCTTCATGAACTTGTTCTCTCTAATTAATCCAGATCATATGTTGTAAGAAGGTAGCTAATAAAACAAGTTGGCGCAATTAAATAGGAGTATAGAAATAGAGTTGCAATAATATACCTATTTAAATAGAATAAGGAAAGATTACATAGTTGGGAGGGACTGATGGCTACTCCCAACCCAAGTTAATGACTTCAGCCACTCATGGTGCAAGAAAGAAATGATTACAAATTGGATAATTCATAGTTTCTAAAAGAAATTAATGGAACAACAAGATTAAGTAGAGAGGTTGATACATGGGTAGATCAAGTTGAGAGGTCAGTCTACCCACCTTTTAGCTGAATTTGACAGAATTTGATTAGATGCAGAGGTCGATAGATCTCACATATTGACCTTGAATGTCTATGGTCTTCATTTTAGGTTGTTGGTGATGCTTGAATGAAGATAGATTTTATCGATATGGTGGTGAAATTAGTTGGTGGAAAGGTCACAAGTCAATCGCCCTCACTAGATTTATGGATCTCACTAGGTTGATGGATCTGACCATGGTCCTTACACTCTACAATAGCATTTCAGCTTGTTTGTGGAAAACAAAATGTCTTGAAACTTATGCCTTGGGGTCCTATTTATAGGGTTTGACAAGTCTCGTGTTGACCTATGATTGGTCCATGTGACATTAACCCCTTCAACTTATGACTATCAAGCTTGAGAATGTGTAGCTTCTTGATCGATAGATTGGATATCAACCTCAAGACAACCTTTGGTTGAGAGGTGATGGATGGAGGAGTTCGAGCTCTGGTCTTTGCTTCATGCTCGATAGATTTGTGAATTATCAACTGAAAGGTCAATTGATGGCTTAAGTTCATTGGCTATATGAGTATAGTATTGACCTTGAGAGCTCAACGTATTTGTTCACTTTGATCCACATTAGCTTGCTCAAACTAGGGTGGATACGGTCTATGGATCAATCAATATATAGGTCGATTGATGTGGTATCTCAATAGCTTTCCATTGAGTTGTTTGAATTTGCTCCCTTGATAGACCATTATAGTTTGATTGGTCAAATTTCCTTCCTTTTCTCAATAGCTCCTTAATGCATAATCGACCTATGGGTTGATGGATTATCAATCAAACTTCTTGACTTAGATTTTAATTTTCTACATTTTATAAAGGTTACTTAATTAGAATAGACTTTTGACAAATGTGTGCAACAAATTGAGGATTTTGTTATTACTATTTGCATATGAAGATAATTTCCATAGTAAAAAGATATGAAATATTCATGAAAATTGATGTTAACACTTGGCTTCTTCATACTAAACAATCAACAAGCTCAATAGTACAACTCAACTTATTTGGGCCTATAGACAATAACAATAAATATTTAAATGAGATACATTGGCCACATCCTCCAAAGTGGGAGTTTGATGCAACATATTCAAATCGGAGTGAGTGATGAGAAGGTCCCAGAAATGGATAAACATCTAACATCAACTCCCTAGAGACAGGGACATGTCCAAGGTGGAGGAGATTTTGAGTCACACCAAAGTTGTCCATATCCACTTCCTCCATCTCAGACATTTGTGTGATCCATCGCCATACCAATGACATATTCCTTACAAGACTTCTCAAAAGGGGAATCTCACTAATTGTAGATAGCTCCATGAACTCAAATGTTCAAACTCTCAAAGAGAAAATAGATGTCAAAAAATGATGGAGTCATGCCACATTCATAGATATTTGGTGTCAATAGAATGATATTAGGGGTGCCTTATAAGAAAATTACTCTTAATATGAGCACTTCACAAATTATGCATTCCACCGCCAATTAAGTGTCATTAAATAAGGCATTATATGAGCCTTAGTATGGAGGGGACTCATTCCTATTACTGGCCAGATTCAGAATCCTCTCTAGAACATCAATACGGTTACAACAAGAAAGGATTTTTGAATGTAATAAAATCAATTTTTCCTATCGAAAATCCAACTACAAATATATAAAAAATTGTAATACTCTAAAACTTTCACCAAAACATGATTTTGTTATAGTAAAATAAAGTACTTAATGCCAAGTCTTGGAATAAAGGTATAAAACATGAAATTACAATGCAACAATTCTTCAACCATACTTTCTGACACTTGGTCAATGGTCGATAATCAAATGAAGACCATTAAGAGCAATGCTCCATGTTCATCTCTTGACTAACTATATCACAGTGGAACACCTTCGACATGAATATGGTCCGCTAATTTGTTCCTCAGCGTTCAAAGAAATGTCCCTATGATGTGAAAGTTTTGCATCAACATTTGCATAATGTGGCTCAATGGTGACCATACAACCATTTGGGTATACCCTGAATATATAATCGTCCATGGATAGTCACCCATAGATAGTGGTGGCCCTCATCTCCCACAAATTTCTCCCATTCTATAAGGATGGTTTATCTAAATAAGTCACTAACCACACCAGTTCCAAAACTGGCTTCCTGGTGGGGCAAGGTCCATTAAAAACCGCCTTCATTAAATAATGATCCATATTAGTCTCTAGTAGCAAGGAAGTGACTTGAATCTTCAGCACCAAAGCCACAATGAGGTTGCAATCTTAGAAAATCACTAAAGTCATGAGGCACCTCCCTAGTAGGCTGAGATAGTGATGGTGAAGTCTTCGCATGATGATGCTCTCCCCAACGAGGATTGGAACATCAAAAATCACAATCATTGTCATCATGCTCCTCAAAATAATCAAATGTAATCAATCACACATGCAAAAGCATGACTTCAATTAAGATGCTTCACAAAGTAAAGAAGTACAAAAACTTGCATTGAATATTAAAATCTCACTGGTGGAGAACATGTCAAATGATGATAAGCTCTTAAATAACAATAATGGATGAACAAACTAGTAGAACCACTACAAGTACATGATGTGGCTCACCTAGCCGCCCACTATGCTTCCCATTGACTAATATCAATCCTAGTTATAGATTGAATTATGAGAGGATCAAATGGGATGTGCCAACCTCCTGCCCACAATTGAGTAACATGCTCTCCCATATACAACACACTCATTGATAGTGACTCAAATTGGATCATATGCACATCAATGTCCAAGAAGTGGAAGAATGCAGCACAACCCATACTCTCTTATTCACGCTAAAATTTGGACAAGATCCTAATCTGACCTAGAAAATGCAAGCATGCAACTAATTATCTAAATCACATACATGAAAAAGAATTGTATGAAAAGGTGCAACACTTACCTATCCAAATGACATATTCTCTAAGTCCTCTCTCAGATTGTAGTAGGACCAAAATATTATGCCTAGAGTAGTTGTGACATGTAGGTAGAGGAGACAACAGCTAAACATTTTCACCACTCCATGTTTGAGGTTAGTCGAGATAGAAGTTCTAATATACCTAAACTTGTGAAGTCAAGTGAAATAGGTTGCAAACCATCAATGAACTATGTAATTATATAATATGACAAAAAACTAGTAGAAAGGCCTCTAACAGACCAACAAAGCCCCCAAAATCTTAATAGGATGAATTTTCTGATGCACAATGATGTCACCAATGATGAACCTACTCAAGCATGCCAATAGGTGGGAATACATGCCTCCAACCTAATTAAAGAAAGACATGACATCCAAATCTATCAATAAAAGGACTAGTCATTATTTCTCCTACTTCAAACATTGTTGGCAAAGAGACAACCATCAACCAAAAATAATAAGAAGAGAGCCACACACCAAAAGTCAAATTAAGGGTCATGCACACATATTAGTTCTCCCTTCCAAATAATTCCTAACGCAACCAAGTCTCCTTTACCTCATGCTAAGAGAACATTCCATCATCATATGGGTCCACTCCTAGAATCTTGATCAAGACATACATATTCCCAATGTTGCCTCTCCAACAAGCTACTAATTGGGATACCTCTAAAAGCCTTGCAGTAATCTTGATCATCTCAATTAGGGTGATGACTAACTCACCAAAAGAAAAATTAAACAAACTAGTCTCTAGACAAAAATGTTCAATCAAATGTATGATTTAGTTCCTTTCTACGATTCCACATATACAAACATCACTAATGTCGGTCATTTCATGAAGATCCAGCTCCCTAATTTCCAAAAGTGTGTAGAAATTTCACAGATCCTCTCAGTGAGCTCTTACAAATACAAAATGGACCCTAAGTCCCTGAAAACACATGCTTATGCATCAACCAAGTATTAAAACTACCCAAAAAGAAATCAAACAAAATAACAAAGGAAAAAACTAAAAGGTATACTTCATTGACCACTCGATGTCCTTTTTTTGAGGTTCAATTCATAATATATTAACTCTTTTTTCATGTCAAAATAATCCATTACAAGTAGAATATCACCAAATTTATCAGTCGTAATTTAAATACTAGGATTAATACATTCATTGACCGCAAGAGAGTGCCACTATTACCCTCCCATCTAATGTAGGCAACATTGAAAGCATCAAGACACAAAGAGATGTAAATTTCATTGATTATAGCATCCTTGTAAGCCTTCCATTTATACCATTTCTTTATCACCTCCAGCAAGGTAGCACAGTCAAACTGAAAAACAATTGATTTATGGCTGATGTCAATAAAGGTGGAAGTTCAACCACAATAGACTTGATCTCAGTATAAAGTCCTAAGTAGGGAGAATCTTTTTGTAAATTCGATCTACATTGTATGAAGACTACCCAGAGCAAGAAAATATTGAAAATTCCTAGCATGTTGGAAATATAATCAACAAACATATATTTAGTGCTCCCCATGAGATAAAACTCAACACCCTTGACCTCATCAGTAGAAACCTATGCATCCATGATGGGATCCTATTGAGGGATATCCACTTGATCCTAGATGCGCCAAACATACAAATATGCCATATATGATCACTCGTACAAAGACACAACAATATTTTCTTTGTGACACAAGTTGAATATGCACAATCGGACGTTGAACGCTCACACAAACAATGAAACAAAAATGGGCATATTGCAAGTCAAAATGTGAGGTCATTCATCTTCAAACTCCAAAAAGAAAAGAACGTTAGAACCCAAACACTATAAAATTGTTATAAAAGACCAAAAATGGTGGATTAAAGGCTGAAATCAAAATATTATACCTTTAGAAAGTTGACTAGGGTATGGAAATCACCAAAAACAACTACCATAGAACACTTGATATACTATCTCTTTTTCCAAAGAATTAGCTCACCAAGATCTAGTTTTAGAGCTCACCGGTGGAATATGCCACCTTCTACAGGTTTCACATGCCACATAACACCTTGTTCCATTAGTAAGGATTTTCCTCACCACTACCGCTACTATCATCATTTCTAAACATCAGTGGTAAGAGTAAAATGATTGTCATCTCATCATTCTCTCCTTGACTTTTTTATAATTGCAAGCATGTCTTGGATTTTCAACAAAATTTCCAATTGCCTTCGAAGTTCATAAAATTCACATAGAACATAGGTTGAATGCAAACACATGGTCAAAATTTGTAAAAATATGAAGATCTCAAGTACTACCTTGAATCTGATTAAAACATCTAGTATTACAAGAGATGTAAAATCTTTGATCAACCCTAAGGTAAAAAAATATTTTTCATCTTGAATCATGGATAGTGGTCCGCACTACTCAACTTCAATCAATTGATTTTAATTGGGCTTAATGCCTTAATCCCCTTTAAGTATAATATCAAAACATTATGTAATACCTAAAATGAAATAGGCACCCCTATGGCATCAAAGCCCTAATCAAGTATGAAAATAGATATTTACTTTTTCATCTCAAGCTCTACCCTAATTAGTCAAACAACATATTTTTAATTCTAGAATCAAGCTTTACCTTAAGTAGGAAAATCCAATTTTACTTTGGCATTCAAGCTGGCTAACCTTGGATCTGCATCAATGTTCAAACCCTACCTTGGGTAGGCAAAACCTCATACCTTGAGTAGGAAAAGCATTTAACATACACACCCTACCTTGACTAGGCAATCATTTTACATCAAAATGTATGCTAAGTACCTCATTTTCATATGAATCCCTACCCCAAGTAGTCACCTCATATCCCTTCAATAAGACCTATCATTAGTAGGCACTTTTCATTTTATAAGCCTTATCCCACATAGAGCTGCTCACATTTTACCATTTTAGGCTTATTAATATAGCTCTAAATTGGTGCATCAGGTCTCCCCAGTTGACCTATGCATCAAAATTTAATAATTTTCTTTTATAGGTAGGAACATTTTTTCAAAAATTAAGCATTTCAATGATTTTTGATATTTTCTTGTGATTAAGAAGAATATCCCTACATGGATTTCATAATTTTTGTCCTTCATGAACAAAAATGGGAGTCACACTTGGCTCAAGCATGTAGTTCTTACTCATAACTTGAATCTTGTATTTAGAGTCACTAACTATCAGCACCACATATTGGTCATTCCATCAACCATCATGATCAAATTTACTCTCTGACTAATGATGAAATTTATTAGGTTTATACAACATATTTCCATAATTTTCACCAATTTCAACCCAGTTACTTGCCCATTTGCCACATATCAAAGGCTCACAATAGAATATCATTTTTTTGGACTTATTCACAATTTTGCCTTTATTTAATATACTTTAAGTCTTTTTCAATAATAGAGCAAGTGAACTAACCACAACAAAATATCCAATTTAATTCCAATTGGA